>CM041778.1:175789496-176294934 GCA_023374045.1 Limonium bicolor | reverse complement strand
CACGCAGGGGATAAGTTCTCTCGCTCTTTGCAATTTGTTTCCGGGAACATTATCCAAAAGGGCACTCGGTTGGATCTCAACAAGACCCCCGCAGTCGATCTCAAGTTTCAGGCAATTGACTGAGGAGTTCCAACAATATTTTGCTGCAAGCAAAAAGATCAAGAAAGAAACAATAGAACTAATGGATCTCAAGCAGCGAAAGGGAGAGACGGTGAAAGAATTCAGTGAAAGGTTTCATAAGCAAGTAGCCGAAATCGACGACATTGATGAGAAGATTCTAATCAAGGCTTTCGGAAACGGGCTGGCACAACCAAGGCTTGCCGGGAAGATCGCAACAAAAGCCCCAAAAACCCATGGAGAGCTAGCTGAAATGATTCATGAGTTTCTAAAGTCAGAAGTGGCGGAAAATAAGGCCAGAGATTTGGCAAACAGCTTCAAGGCGGTTAACGATAAAAAGGGGGGACAGAATGGGAATGGCTCATCCGGCAACGTATCAGGGAGTTCATCCGGGGGAGGCTCAAGATACAAGCCTTACTACAAAGCTCCATCCCAGGGACCTCAGTTTCAGAATGCCAGGGTCGCTGTTCAGATCGATCCGGGCAGGTATGCGGCGGCGGTCAAAGAAGGATATCTACCTCCACCAAAGAAGCCTTATCCAGGGGAGATTCCGGTAGCCTTCTGTGAATATCATGGCTGCAAAAGTCACAGAACCGCAAATTGCGCCACTTTGGCCAAAGAGTTGAGGGTCATCGAAGAAGAAAAGAAAGGCAAGGGAAAGCAGTGGCAGGCCAGAAAGCAGTATGGCAGGCAAAATCAGTTCACCTCTCGAAATCACCAGGAAGAAGAGATCCACCCTGAGCTAAACCACGGCAAATCAGTCAGTATGATCTCAGGTTTGTAAGAGGATGAAGAAGTTTTTTTTTTCTCTAGTATTAGGAAGGTCCAGTCATGTCGGTAATAAGGCGAGAGCTGTGTAATCGGTCTTTTCTCTCTTCTTTCAGAGAAAACGTATATTGTAAAAATCTTCCGGTGGTTCCCTTCCGAAAAAATTGGAGTCTAATAAACTTTTTCTCTTAAGTAAATTCTCAGGTCTCTTTTCAGAGGTAGGACCGTTGACTCCAAACGAAAGAAAAAGACATATTCATGCGGTACATCAAGAACTGCCGGAAAGAAAAATTGCCAAACGAAAGTCTTCCCCAGATCTTCTTCACAGATGAAGACGAAGAGGGGGTGTTATATCCCCACAACGATCCACTTGTCATTCGGGCGCAGGTAAATGACAGGATGATGGAAGGAATCTTGATAGATAGCGGAGCTGGAGCGAATGTCATTTCCGCCGAGGCAGTTAGAAAGCTGGAAATCCCGGAAAGTAAAGTCAAGCCATACTCAGCGGTCCTCGGAGGCTTTGTTGGGGGCGTTTCCACCAGGTCCTCAGGGAGCATAGACTTCACCATAACATTGGGACTAGGAGACGAGCGGAGAACTGAAAGACTTACAGCTTTCATTGTGCCGGGACTTTCCGGATACAATATGTATCTCGGTCGACCGGGAATTAATGCCTTCAAAGCAATATGCAGCACTCACCACCTAAAAATGAAGTATTTAACCAGGGCTGGAAAGGTGGTAACCATAAAAGGAAGTCAAAGGATGGCTCGAATCTGTGAAGTCCGCATCATGGAAGGTATGCCGGAAGAAGGAATGGTTAAAACGGTGGGATCAGACAAGGAATTCAAGGAAAACTACCCCTCCCACCAGAGCCGGATCAAAGTACAGAAGGTTGTGGAACTTCTAAAGACTCACCAAGAGAGGTACACCTAAAAACTGACCCTTCTAAATTTTTTAAAATAGGGAATGCATTCGGCTATGGAGAGCAAACTCACCTGATGAGATTCCTGGAAAAAAGAAGGACAACGTTTGCCTGGAGTACGGACGACATGCCCGGAATAGATCCAAGCGTTATCCGGCATGACCTACGGGTAGACCCGAAGCACCCAGCCATCCGGCAAAGAAGAAGAATAATAGGAGAGGAAAGGGACCTTGCGGCACGCGCTGAGGTGCAAAAACTGCTTAAGGCCGGATTCATCAGAGAAGTGTCTTATCCCAAGTGGCTGGCCAACGTTGTAATGGTTAAAAATCAAATGGAAAATGGAGAATGTGTGTAGATTTCACGGACCTAAATAAAGCATGTCCCAAAGACTTCTACCCATTGCCATCAATAGATAGATTAGTCGTCTCAACGGCTCAAAGTTCTGTCTTAAGTTTCTTGGACGCATTCGGGATACAATCAAATAAGGATGAATGAAGAAGATTCGGAAAAAACATCCTTTATTACTTCAGCCGGAACCTTTTGCTACAAGGTAATGCCCTTTGGATTAAAAAATGCGGGGGCAACCTTCCAAAGAATGATAGACAAAGTTTTCAAACAACAATTAGCCCGAAACGTGGAGGCATACGTTGATGATATTGTGGTGAGAAGCAATTCTTGGGCACAGCACATGGAAGACCTGAAGGAAACTTTTGACACTCTGGACAGATTCCAAATCAAGCTAAATCCGGAAAAATGTGTATGTGGAGTTACGAAGGGGAAGTTCTTAGGCTTCATCGTCGGGCAAAGAGGGATTGAGGTGGATCCCGAAAAAACCCAGGCAATTCTCGATCTATCGCCACCCATGAACATTAAAGATGTGCAAGCATTAAATGGAAGACTCACGGCCTTGGGGAGATTCTGTTCAAAACTCCAAGAGAAGTCAATCCCATTCTTCAACATTCTAAGGAAAAACAAGAGATTCCAGTGGAGTCAAGAATGTGTAGAAGCCTTCGAAAGGATCAAGGAGATGCTCAGAGAATTGCCAAAATTGGGTGTTCCGGCGCCCGGTCAAGACTTATATCTCTATTTGTCTGCCACAGATTGGGCGGTGGCGGCCGTGCTAATAATGGAGGAAGAGAAAAAAGAGATACCAGTATATTACACCGGAAAAATCTTAACCCCAGCGGAAAGTCGGTACACCAACATCGAAAAAATATTGTTTGCGTTAGTCGTTGCGTCCCGAAAGCTTCGACCTTATTTCCAGTCACACCGGATATTTGTTAGAACAAATTGGCCTCTAAAGCAGATAGCAAACAACCCGAATGCATCTGGACGAATGGTTAGTTGGACGGTCGAACTCACCCAGTATGAAATTCATTTTCTCCCTCGAACAGCCATAAAAGCGCAGGCTTTGGCAGACTTTATAACCGAACGACCTTTGCCCAAAGGCAGAGAGAACCCGCAAACCCACATGTCATCTTAGTTGACGGAGCTCGATGTAAGACTGGAGCAGGAGCCGGAATAGTGGTCCAAACACCAGATGGAAGAACTCTTAACTTTGCGTTCCGGTTAGAGTTTGAGGTAACGAATAATGAGGCAGAGTATGAAGCCCTCATACAGGGTTTGGAAGTCGCCACTGCCTTAGGGGCAACAGGTTCTTTCTTTAATAAGACAGTAGTTCTCATTTGTGTCCTTAGAAATTTTTTACATACCTCCAAAAGGGGGAAAATGGGGCTTACCTCTTTGTTTGTTATGCAGAATTGGAAATATACTCAGATTCAATGCTAGTGGCGCGACAAAACGATAACATTTACGAGGTCAAGGAGGAGAAGCTTGGAAAATACTTGGCCAAAGTCCAAGAGACAAAGGCGAACTTTCAGAGATGCGAATTAAGACATCTTCCCCGAACAGAAAACATAGAGGCCGATGCGTTGGCTAAATTAGCCAGTATGGCCGAGAGAATGCCCAGTAAAGTCTGGATGGAAATAAAGGCGAACTCAAGTCTGGAGGAGATCCGAGTATGCACCATTGAATCTGACATAATAGCCAAGTCTTGGATGACACCCATTGTTAAGTACATACAAAGTGGAAACTTGCCACAAGATGAGAAAGAAGCGGCAAAAACAAGGCGAAGGGCTGCATCTTTCTTTTTAGAGCAAGGACAGCTCTACAAAAGATCATTCGCGAGACCAGCGCTTAAGTGTGTTACCATAGAGGAGGGAGCAAGGCTCATGGAGGAGCTATATGAGGGGACCTGTGGGAACCACCAAGGAGAAAGGGCAATAATTCACAAAATCCTAAGGCTAGGATACTATTGGCCAAAAATGAGGGAACATTCGAAGGAATACATACAGAAGTGCATTAAATGTCAGGAACACGGGCACAAAATACACAACCCCCCATCCACACTAAAAACCATACTATCCCCAATCCCGTTTGCCATGTGGGGGTTGGATATCGTTGGACCTTTCCCGGAAGCATCTCCCGGAAGATATAAATTCATTTATGTGGCCATTGATTACTTTACCAAATGGGTGGAAGCCATGCCAACGGTATCTATTACCGCAAGAAAGTCACAGGACTTTATCTGGAAGTATGTGGTCTGCAGATTCGGAATCCCAAAAATAATAGTAACAGACAATGGAGCTCAGTTCAACTGTAATAGCTTCCGGGCATTCTGTGAGAATGGAAGATTGATTTGAGGTTCGCATCGGTCGCTCATCCACAAGCGAACGGCCAGGTAGAAAATGCGAATGGACAAATTGTCAAAGCTATAAAAAGGAAGTTGGACAGCAAAAAAGGGGGATGGGCGGAATTGCTACCTCAGGTTCTCTGGTCCTACAGAACAACTGAAAAAGGTCCAACTGGAGAAACTCCATACAGATTGACCTACGGTCTGGAAGCGATTGTTCCGGCTGAGATTATAGTCCCATCAATTAGGTGGGAATCCTTTGATGAGGAAAACAACAGTGAAGGGGTAAAAGACAGCCTTGACCTGCTTGAAGAGACCAGGACCATGGCCCAAGTCAGGATGGAAAGGATAAAGCAAAAGTAGAAAGATATTTTAACCAAAGAACAAGGGAAAGGGGTTTTGCTCCGGGTGAACTGGTTCTTCGAGAGGTAAAACAGCCGAAGAAATTAGAACCCCAGTGGGAGGGACCGTTTATAATACAACGGCGGACGGGGCGAGCCTCCTACCGCCTGAAAAACAGTGAAGGATGCGAGTTGCCTCACCTTTGGCATGCTGAATGCCTTAAAAAGTTTTATGTGTAAAAACACTTTTACAAGATCAAAAAATAAGGTGTTCTTTAAAAACAAAAAGTGTACCATCCGGCCAGCGTGCCTACAGGCTATCATGCCTTGAAATGTAACATCCGGCCAGTGTGCCTACAGGCTATCATGCCTTGAAATGTACCATCCGGCCAGCGTGCCTACAGGCTATCATGCCTTGAAATGTAACATCCGGCCAGCGTGCCTACAGGCTATCATGCCTTGAAATGTACCATCCGGCCAGCGTGCCTACAGGCTATCATGCCTTGAAATGTAACATCCGGCCAGCGTGCCTACAGGCTATCATGCCTTGAAATGTACCATCCGGCCAGCGTGCCTACAGGCTATCATGCCTTGAAATGTACCATCCGGCCAGCGTGCCTACAGGCTATCATGCCTTGAAATGTACCATCCGGCCAGCGTGCCTACAGGCTATCATGCCTTGAAATGTACCATCCGGCCAGCGTGCCTACAGGCTATCATGCCTTGAAATGTACCATCCGGCCAGCGTGCCTACAGGCTATCATGCCTTGAAATGTAACATCCGGCCAGCGTGCCTACAGGCTAACATGCCTTGAAATGTACCATCCGGCCAGCGTGCCTACAGGCTATCATGCCTTGAAATATACCATCCGGCCAGCGTGCCTACAGGCTATCAAGCCTTGAAATGTACCATCTGGCAAACGTGCCTATAGTGTATAGAAATCTTCTTAAAAATGAAACTAAGCGGGAATATAAAGACTTTTGGTATGAACAAAAGGAGGCTTATAAAGCATTTGGAAGTCCGGTCGCTCCGGATAAATCCAAATGAGAAATATATAAAGCCAACCCACAGAAAGAAACTTGAATCAATAAGAAGTACAAAAGTAGTGGCAGGGGCAAAAACATTAAAACATTGTCAAAGTAGTAACCCAACATACAACTATACAAGACCCCTAAACTAAGAAATCACTTTTTCTGAAAAGCATCTATTCTTTAGCAGGCTTCTTTGCAGCGGATCCTTCGACCGGATGAGACACGCTCTCTGCAGAATTAGATTTTCCAACGGCCTGATGAGAGCCAGCAACCCCCTGGCGCATACCGCTATCAGGAGGAAGGAAGGAAGCCTGATCGGGCCCAAAGACTGTCTCACCAGGGAGACGAACGAACTTCTCAAAATCCTCAAGGAAGTTGCTCTTTCGAGCAACATTGTTGAACTCCAGCTCACTATACAAATCGTCATCCAAGACTTCCCCTCTCTTCAGAAAGTACTTGAAGATGGTCTGGCGACAAACATTAGTGTTCTTCCGGCTCTGGGAACCAAAAGCCTTCTTCAAGTGGGCGATGATGGTTCCTTGCTTCTTCAGCTCCTCTTGGGTCCAACGGGCGTAGGCTGTATGCTTAGCAACATCTTCCTCGAGCTGTAGGACCTGAGCTCGGTAAAGATCGCGATCAGAGCCCGCAGCAGAAAGTTCCTCATTCAGCTTGTCGATACGGTTGCTGAGTTTCTCAACATGTCTTAGAAGATTCTCAGAATCTGGTTGAAAAAAGAAAAAAAGAAGCAGGATCGGTAAGAATAAAAGCATAAGGATAAAAAACGACCTGAAAGAGACCAATGAAACTCACCCTTTGCCGGGACCTTAGCACTCTCGGATTGAAGGAAGGCCATGGCTTCCTCTAAAGACTTCACCTTTTCCTTTAAAGAAGCCTTCTCGGCCGTAAGAGCAGCTTTATCGGCGGAAAGAGCCGTGTTTTCATCCATCAGGGACTGCTTCTCTTGATCAAAGGCGGTCCGAGTCTACTTGTACAGGGCGTCCTTTTCCTCGGCCAATCTAGTAAGCTCTTGAATGAGTTTGGCTTTGTCTTCCACTAAAGCCTCGTTCTGTTGGGTCAAAGCCTTCTTGTCCATCTCAAGGGACTCGGTCTCTTTCTCAAGAGCAGTCTTCAGGTCCACAAAATAAACCTTGTCTGAGGTAAGGGAATCCACCTCCCTTTTGTGAGCAGCTTGTACCTGCCGCAACAAAACTTCCAAATCAGACAAAGCATGCGGGGGTATCATGACATCCTTTTCGCCGGAAGGCTGACGATGTACCTGTTTTAGGGTACTCTCGGTTCGGAGATTCTGGTTTTTCAAAGCAAACATCTCTTCCCGCAAATTCTTCAACTTCGATTCATACTCATCTCGAAGGCAAACACAATCCTGGCGAGATGACCGTAACTCCTTGTTTAGTGTGTCCGTCCTTTCTTTCACCTTGCGGTCAATCTCGTAATTTATGAGATCAATGTAACTATCGTGGGATGAGCGGGTTTGATTCAGCTCAACTTCAATATTGTCGGCCCGGTTTTTCTCATGTTGCAGATCGGATTGGAGGTCCCGGGTTTGAACTTCAGCACTTTGGGCCATTGACATAACCTAAAGAGAGACAAAACATAGAAAGTTCAGAGAGCACCAAAAGGGTATAAGAGGATGGGAGGAAGATTGTACTAACCCGAAAAATGCCTTGCCACATTAGGTTGAAGACCTCCCCCATGGGAAGGGAGTGACGCATGATAGCATCAGCTCCTCTGCTCCCGGCCCTCAGTTTCTCCTTGGTAGCGGTAATAATGGACGGAGGAGCAAAAATCCCGTCCGGATGATCAGACAGCTTTATTGCTTCCTTCCAAGCGTCAGTGTATCGGGCGGTGTCCAAAGAAATCTTGCGCAGAGGTTGCCCAAGATAGTAGAACCATCCCTCCTTCTGGGAAGGGCCGGGTGAAATCCCCTGAACAAGGGGGGTGGAGAGGAGGAAGAGGCAGTAATGTCTTCCCTTTGCTTGCTTCGGAGCTCTGGGTTCTCAGGCACTGGTCGGTATTCTTTCACTTCCTCGTTTACTGATTCCTTGGCTCCAGGAGCATCACATGGAACCTCGCTGCCCCCTCAGCTTCAGAGATTTCCGTTAAGACAGTCTTCGGCTTTGATACGGTCTTCTTCCGGGGTCTTTGGGTTCCGGGAGCCAGAATAGCAGCAGTGGGAAGGGCCGGGCCGCAAGCAACCTCGTTGTCAGTAACAGTAATGGGTGCGCCTTGAGAACCTAAGAGAAGAAGGGTCAGCAAAGAATGTACAAAAAGGGAAGGCAAGAGTTTCCCACAATAAAGAAAGAGCAATACGTAGGTCAGCCTCCTCCAAGACAGCACCGTGAGCCAGATCGGAAGAAAAGTATCCTGCCAAGTCAGGAAACAATTCACAAATAGGAGTTGGGTGACCAGACCCCTGCCCTGAATGAGAGACAGACCTCAGGCCTGAATCGGGAGTAAGAGGGAGAAAGACGCGACGCCCAGACCCTGGACTCACGTGCCGAGTACCTGGCAAATCACCGCACGATCGGGATGGGGACTTAGTAGTTTCTTTTTCTTCTGGCCGGATCGATCCTTGTCGCTGTCACCTCTTTGTCTCTTCTTAGAGGAAGGAGCGTCCCCAAGGAGTCTTGTGGCCACATCGACAGCCGCATCAACAGACGCGTAATAATTAACTTGTTCATCGCCCATTTTAAAGTTAACAAAATTCCAACTATTGAAGGGCCCCACCTTATCTCCTCTAGAAAAGAAATCTACCAGAGCAACACAAAAGGTAAGAATACCGGAAAAGGTAAAGGATTTAGGTAAATTGATTAAGCAAAACTTACTATGATATTTCTTAAGTGAGACCAGGCGCGCCGGGGTAAAGAATTGGGAAACTGTAGGCTGCTTGTCGCTTACCATCTTCAAGATCTTCGAGATGGGCATTTTTTCTTGCGCCGGGGAAGGTGGGCAGCTGAATTTGGCCTTTCGGGATCGAGGTAGCAGTAAGGAACTCCCAAAAACCGACCTGGTGGTGGGACAATGACAAAACCATCGGGAGTTCCACACGGAAGACGCTTTCTTGTAATCGAAAAGAGAAAAGCGGTCTTTGCCTTGATCGTCAGGCTATCAGGATCGTCCCTTGTAGAATAGAATTGGGCGAACTCGGTTGCTTCCACCCGAATTTTGTTCTCCTCACAAAGCAGAACATAGGCGTGAAGGTAGGAAATCGCCTTTGGATGTAGGTGAGCAAGCACGCAGCAACGCCGAATTAGAAAGCCCAGAACGAATGGGTGAGGGGGCACGGTCAGGCCACGAGGGAAAAAATCCGCATAAACGGTGTATCCAAGCCCAAAATCGTCGTGAGGGTGCGAATCGGAAGAAGGAAGATAGATACGAGTACCCAGTGGGACTTCGACATCCTTTAAGTAGGAGAGAAGGGAGGAAGTGTCCAAGGAGGATGAAGAAGGCTCCCGATCGGCGGAAAAGGGGGACGGAAGATTTCAAATAGGAGGGGCGACCCCCTGGGGGCGAAAAGGTACCTTGAATCGCCTCTTTTTGCGGGAAACAATTTTGCCGCTGCTTTATTCTTTTTCGAGCTAGAAGAAGCCATCAGGGAAGACGAGCGAAGGGAAACAGTGAGACAGGAGAGGTGGAGAAGAAGTTCGGAAACGAAGCGTAAAGAGGTAACGGTGAAGTCTGAAATGGGTAAGGAAGAGAGAAGGTGTCAAATATAAAACTGGAGTTTTGAAAAGGTAACGGTTCCCGCTCGGCCAATAAAATCAATAGGATAAGGACTCTGCATCTTCCTGGAAAAGGGACGCTGACATAAAGCGCTTCTGAAAATTCTACATCGAAAAGGCGCGAGGCACGGACAAGTTTTCTTTCCTTTTAAAAAATAGAGGAAAAAGCAAGGAAAACTTGTGGGACTAGGGAAGGGAACCCGAAATAAAGTGAGTCGGGAGAAAGCCAATCCGGAAAGCCATAAAAAGAGCAAGAGCAGAAAAAAGAAAAAAAAAGTTCTACTTTTTACGTTTAGAGGATCAAAAGTAGAACTTGTGGGACTGATGAAGAGGGAAAAAGTACGAGAGTAAAGAAAGGTAGAACATCCGGTCTCATGTGACTGGAAGGGGCAGCTTAGAACAAGGAATATCGCCGGACCGAATGTGATTCGGCCGGATGGGTAGTTAAATATCCCGCTTATATGCAAATGCCAGCCTGGCAATTAAAAGAAAGACAGGCTGGCAACCCTCGATCCAGCAGTGTAAACGTTATAAATAGGGGTTCAACCCCACAATAAAGGACACGATTTATATTCGAAAACTACACCCAGTTGCGTTGTCTTCGCGATTCTCTCTCTTTTGAGCTCGGTCACATAGCAACAGGTAATTCGACGAAGCGCAAAAGGCTTAGCGGTAGAATTGGAACCCGACTAGGGATTAGGATAGAAGATTTGAGGAGTTAGGAATTTATCATTTTCACTAAACACATTCCCAAACTGCTTTTGGTGTATACTAAAACACTCTTTTGATTCCTAAATCCTCCATGATGATTCCTAAGTCATTCTAACTCACAGAACACCTTAAACTCATTCTTTTTCATCAAGACAACTCCTAAACTTCCTAGTACTACCTTAGTCATGAAATTTCCTTAGAACATCTTAAACACTAAGTTTCTTCATCAAATTTTGACATGGGTTCTCTAGAACATAGTTACACCTAAACACTTGGTTTTTCACCATCAAACAACCAGATCACTCAAATTCTCATTACATCACCTTAACACACAATTTACACCAAAACCACACCACATCATCATATAGTGTATAAACTTAAATGCTTGGCACTTAGGCCCTTAAATGACAATAACTTAACCACTGAATTTCCACATATTTTGTCTTTGACCTGTGAATACACACAACAAGACTCCCATTGAAATAAAATGCTTCTTGTAATTCATTTCAACATTATTTAACTACCTCTTTTCTCATTAGCTCTTTAGTCACAAGTTCTCAATATAATAGCATTCTTTCTCCTAAGTTTTATATCCCCTTCTCATTGTAAATTCTAAGCTAAACTTGTTACCTATCCATATCTCATCCCTTAATGCATTAAAACACCTTAAGGTAAAACATTTACCTTGTTCTTTTTCAAGCTTCACCAACTTTCTTCCTTAAGTTTTTCTTCTCTCAATCTCGATCACCCAACAAGTTCTCCTTGCCAATGTTCTAACCAATATTCAATGACTTCAATGAGTACTAAACACACACCAACCTTAAGGAATAAAACCTAGATTAAAAATGTGTTTTAAGGTATTAAATTGATTGTTTTACCTTGGTTTCTCAAGACAAGCTTGAATATGAATCAAGAAGGACCTCCACTATCCTTTGGAGAGTAGAAAACAAGCTAGAACAAGGCATAAAAATGGAGCCCCATGAGTATAGATTTTCGGTTATGTGAAGAAAATGATGGAAACTTAGATTTTCTTACATATTCTTTACCTTAAGAGAATGGAGAAGCTAATGGAGTCTCCAAGCTTGAGTTTCCTCCTCTAATGGTGGTTTGGCTTGGCACCAAATCAAAGCTCTTGAAGTTTTGAAAAGATAGAAAGGAAGCTTGAGCTAACTAAGAAGAATATGTAATTCGTTTAGGTTTTGGAGCTAAAATGAGTAAGTAGCAATCAAAGGAAGATGGGACTTACATGGGGGCTGTTCTTCAAGTCAATGGAGAAGAGAGAAAGCAAGGGAATCGGTGGTGAGAGAGGAGAATGAAGAAGTGAGGAGAGAGGACTACTAAGGTAAGATATTATGTTAAAAGTGAATAGTGAATTTACTTACTTTTGCTTTCTTCTTTACTTAGCTAGATAAGTGTGGTGAGTCACACTTAAAAACCGGCCCCCTTGGTCAAATAAGGTAGATTGTGGTCTTTGTTGACCATTTAATTGACTTACTTTGACTAATGTCTTAAAGCACTATTTGGTTACTATTCACTAAACAAGGCACATAATTGTGAAATTTTTGATTTCCCATTGATTTAGACTTCCAAATGTGATACTAATTAGTACACGAGTTAATTAAGAAGTAATCATGGGCATTTAGCCACTTAAAACCGATTTCTAAGACAATTTTTCAAAAATGTGCTTTAAGACTCCTTAAAGCACATTTTGTGTTTAAACTTGTTTTCAAGCTTGGTTTTCTTTGGTAATTGGTTTAAAATGACCATTAGGATATTACTAAGGTCTTAGCATGATATTTGGGTGCTCACCCAAGTCTCTCCAAGCTTAGAGCACATTTTTGCCTAAACTGCTCTTTTGGTGTTTCCTTATGTTTTCTTGATTAAAAATGTTTCTTAATGTTTCTAGGGCATTATTTAGCCTTCTTACATCTTAGCTCACTTACTATATAGAATTTTAAAAATCAAGAAACATTTTAAAATAATAATTAAAAATATGTATATTTATTAATTTAAAAAAACTATTAAAATATGAGTAAATTACTCAGACCCCCTTGAGGATTTCATTTACAGTTACAACCCCCTTGTGATTATCATAATTATTGGTAAACACCTCAAGGTTAAGGTATCTTTGACTTCGAGCCAACTAACTCTTTTTTAAAATTTACTATGTGTTGATCTATCAACTTAATATTAATAATGCTAGGCTGGAAACAAAAATGCTTAATCAACATTCTAACTCTCTCTCATTCCACTTTAGATGCATTTTGAGGCAGGGTTGAATATATAGGAAAATAACAATGCTGATTAAATGTTTTTTGTCAGCAGACAATTATTAATTGTGATTAAGCTATAGGTAAAACGTTTTTTTGATAACAGAGTTATAGTTCGGGGGCTCGTAGTCAAATACCTTAACCTCAATTTACCAATATTATGATAACAAATTACTAATTTAAATCCTCAATTTGAGTAATTTTACTCTAAAATATCATAACATATTATAAAAAAAATATTTCTTAGAATTTTATTTAAATTATTAGGTTCATGTAATTTACAATCTACTAATTGTGGACATAATAAATATGAAAAAAACAAAAAATAATATGTCATAAACTTATCTATAAAATAGTAAAAAAAAAATTAAGACAGATTAATACATATTTAAAAATAATAATTTAGCTTGGTAGAATATAAATTATGTCTTGTATTCTATTTTGTGGTACTTAATAAATTAAAAGTGTATTAATAAATTTTTATATTTTGAAAATTTCACAATATAGAATAAATATTATGTCTTTAAATTCTGTATCATATTTTTGTGATACCTAATATTAAAAATCTAAGAAAAAGTTATTTGAAATAATATTTCATGATATTTGGAAATTTTAATTTATAAATTTATTTTATAATTTCAAATGTTTTTTATTTTTTGAACGTTTTTAGTTTTTGTAATAAATGTTTCTATATTTTTTAGGATATTTCAATTTTTTTAAAAAAAAAAATTCTCTTTTTGCATTTTTTTATACATGTTTAAAAAATTAGAATTTTTTACATTTAATATTTTAATATTTTGTAACTTTTTTGTAGCATTTAGTCATTAGCCAAAAATCTAGTGGTATTTAATGAAATTTTCCAAAATTTATTGTAAATTTCATAAAATGTTTCTTTAAAAAAAGAGATATTGTGAACTTGAAAATGCAATGTCAGGCGTGAAATAGTCGGTCACTCCACAAATTGGGGGAAATTTGTGAATTTTGAAACTTTTTAGGGGTATCTTTGATCATATTTTGAAAAAATGGTATATTGTGAATTTTCCTTTTTCTATTTGCACTAATTCATCTAAGGTGGTGTTTTTTGATTTCATGCTCAGCTTCTTAACATAACTAAAGCGCGCTACTTCAAAATCATCAGGAATATTATGCTTTTTGAGCTTTTAACTATGATTTTTTATGATAATTTGGGCTTATCGCCACTTATTCGAAATAATTTCATGGTAAACCAGGGGATGGTATAAAATTGAGCTTCATTATAACCTCACTAAGTAAAACCCATTGGGAAAAGCTTAGTGAGGAAAAGAGTGTCCACCATCCAAATACAAGTCTAAAACCCGGAACAAAGAAAACAACCACTATTAATAGCACCTTACAAGTACTCTTTCAATGAAAACACGCTAACAAACGTTCACAAGAGAAGGGAAGGTCCTTCCACCACATTTTTGTCCATTTCCAAACTCCAAGCTTTATTCAAGTAAATGTTAATCAGCTGAGAAGCGTTCTTGCTAGAAAATAAGATTTTTTCTCGCTTGCCACACATGGTAGACACCGTAACATAACATGGATCTCCAAATCTGCCTCGCTTTGCTACCTAGGGGAACCGCAAACCACTCATTATATGTCTCCCCTGCAATCAATCTTATAGTGATCGGCACATTCCACTATCGTTGTAAACCGTCCCAGATCCCTCAAGTGTATGTATAGAAGAAGATTACATGCTCCAAGCTTTCCATGATACGGTTACACCACGGACACATGCTATGGCCAAGCGGGATGACGTTGAACTCTAATAAAACTTCTCTTGTCGTGAGCTTCCTAAGAAGAGTAAGCCATAAGACCAATTCACCCTCAATTTACAGTACCCATGCCATATAAGACGCAAGTCTAACTCTTTCTCTCGGCTGGCCACGTCCTGCAGCTATGGATAATGAGTGAACAAGGTCACTAGTAAGACTCTTACTCCCATTACTCATCCATATACTCCCATCTAGCTTATTCTAGGCTATCTGGATCGATTGTATAATCGTCATCAACTCACTCAATGCCTCCTTCTCAAACTCAAAGAGCTCCCTTCTCCAAGTCAGCTCCCATGACCATGCCTCACCAACCCACACGAGAAGGTCTGCCACGTACTATTTTCTGCTGCATGATTATCCTAAACAGCCCGGGAAAGTAGAGCCACAAGACTCCTACCCCCGTCCAATCATTAAACCAAAATTTGATATTACGCCCATCACCAATCTATAGCTTGACTCGCTCTGAGATCAGTTGTTTGATACCTTTTCTATTTGCACTAATTGGGTGATACCTTTTCTATATCATAAACAATAATTTTTTTTTAAGTATGGTAATGAATATAATTTTTTTTTGTATTGGTAAAGGTATAAGCTACCGATATTTTAGAATATTCACTCAAACATACTAAAAAATTCTACTAATATCAATAAGAAAATAATATCAAGTTGTGTAGTGTATGTGAAAGAAAATAAAAATGGACGGTAAAATATAGGTCTACAACTATTCTTTTAGATTTTTAAAAATTTCTTTAATATCTGTTTGGTTGCTTGAAGTAAAATAAGGTGTAACTTTAAACAAATGATTGATCGGGTGATAAACAGATGATAGATCGGGTGGCGGATGAAAAAGTTCCATCCATCACCCGACCTGGTCTGTCCCCCGGTCATCCGTCACCCGATCTGTCATCCGTTTTTTTTCGGGTTTTCATCCGTTTATCTAATCGGGTGGATCAGGTTAGCGGATATTGGTTTAAAATTGCCATCCCTAAGTCTTACGATGTGTGAAGGTTTTAGTTGAAGGTTGTGACTCACTGTTATGGGTTACTTATGAAAAGATTCCCACTATTTGCTTTGGGTGCGGAGCTGTTCACTCACATCACCAAAGATTGTCCAATCTGATCTGACCCACTAGTCGGAGTCTACCTATATGGGCCATGGCTTAGGGCAACAGGGCTACAGGGCTACAGTTCGACAAAAATTATCTCCAGGAGGAGGAAAATGATGCATGTCAACTTATTCCACCTTCGTTCCCGTCAATTGATTTCTAAGGTCTTAGGGACCCAAGTACAAATCTTGGGGTGCATCAACGGGCTCATTCTGAAGCTTTTGATTTTCCTCAAACAAACTTCCCAAATTGCTTACACTTTGATGGTGGATCTCCGGGTGCTGCGAGAGTCGAGGATACCCCTCTTTTTCCTTGTGTAAGGAGACTCGATCATGTATGGTTTGTAGCAGTAAGAAGAAAAATTTCAATCGTATTTTCAAGGGTTGTTCAAAGGAAAACATGGGAGCACCAATTAATCAAGCTCCTCATAGGAAGAAAGGCAAGAAATTGCAAGCAAGGACTGAACTAGTATTAGTATTGGACTGATTCAAGAGAAGGAACCTTCCGCCCGGTGTTGGCTCTTGAAGATTTAGCGGCAGTCCCTAGACCATACGTGGACTTCGTAGAGCTATGATCCAAGGTGTCCATAGTACCAGGACAGGCATTACGTCTTGATGACTATGCCCTATGGGCGTTTAGCTCCTGCAATGCTTGTCTTGTTCTTTTCAGGGCACCACTTCTTCTGGTTCTCTGCTCATATTTTCTACGAGGCATTTCTTACTTCCGCAACTGCCTTCAACTTCTCCAGTTAGTTAGCCAGTGGGGATTCTACTTCCGTTTTCTCTTTATTTTAGCTATTCTGAATGTAATTGGTCTAATGTCTTAGCCTTGGAGCATGTTAGGCTCTTAATGGTTCATGTCAGTAAGGGCAAAGATATTCGGGTTTTTCTGGTGCAACCTGTTCTTCAATATGGCTTACTTTAAGGCCTATGTGATCTTTTAATTAAAATATGAATTTATGACTTTGAAAAAAATGTTTATATCAATAATGAACACTTATATAATAAAGTGAATAGAAACACATAAAAAAAAACGCCAGCCTTTATTATATGATATGAAACACAAGTGCTCGGTGTAAAGAAGGTGAGAGCGGTTGATCTCGTCAGCCTCGACAGTATAAACATATCACCATAAATCTTGGAGCTCGTCATATTATTTTAATACAATTTTAAAATTAGATTTGGTTCCTACTGTATTGGGTCATGTCGTGTAGCATGATTAGCATCTACTCATGACCTAAATAGAGCCACTAGATTAAATAAAAGCAAGCAATTGTATCCTACAGATTTGATTGGAAGTAGACAGAAAAACGACAAGAGAGAGAGGAGAGGGGTGATGCACACATTTAATACCTAACAAAATAGTGTCTTAAGTAGGGTAATTACACAAGAAGAAAAATGAAATCGAGCCATGCATATATGTTTAATAGCTGATTTTTTGCCTAATAATTTGCGTAACATAAGAAATTGGTATATAAATAAGAATAAAAAAGGAGCTGGCTCATATACTGCAGGTTTATATTTGCAGCAGTGCTGCAATAATCAAAACGCAACGTAAAGACCATCTTCCTCTCCTATTGTCTGTGTGGTAAGTCTCCCCTTTAGAATTCACTTACGTTTTTTTATTTTTCTTTCTTCTTCTTCATCATCTCATCCCAATTCATAGCAACTCACAGTAACTCATTTTTTCCCCAATTTGATCGATGCTTCTCCCCAATTTGACCGATAATTTTGTCCCCCAAATTAATTGATTAATACGGTAACTCAATGCAGTTTTTTGACTCCTATTTGATCAATCAATACACACCAGCCACACGCACTACATATTCTTCACTCTCTTCGATCAAGACTTGATTCAGACTTGATATGTGCTGGTGTATTCACAACTGGACCAGATGATTTATGAAATTCGATCAATCAATACAGACGCAATGTATTTATCTCAATTTGGGGCAGATACCTCAATGTGTTGTCCTGCATTATCCAATCTGCTTATTGCATTTATATATTTTGTGTTGTGTTACATTACACAGCTCGATTCAATGTTGAGATGTTGAAGAGTTTCTTTTATACACTTAACAGAGGCAAGGTCCCGAAGAAGAAAATCAATTGTATGTCTATGTGTCTACTCTAATTGTTTCTAAAAGTGTGAATTCTTAATTGCTCACTCATCCTGCTATTTTCTGCAGCGCTCAGTCTGTTGTTTGGTTTGTATTAGTTGCAAAGCCGCTGTAAAAAAGTAAGAGATCATCTCACTTCTATATTCTTGTTATAATATCAATCAAAATTATGTCTTATATTTTTATCTTTTTGGTGAGCTGTATCTGTAAATTGTTATTCTCTGGTATGATAGTTATCCTCGCTAATATTTGTGGGTGCTTTGAAAAGCAGAAGCTTGCTCGTTGAAAGTAAGGAAAATCGACTAGTTACAAAGCTTTCTTTATGATCAATGGTGTTCTTAATCGATCTTAACTATGAGGCTCTTGTTGAAGATGAAGAAAATGATAACAGTATTCATTAAACTCATCATTTATATAAAGTTCTATTGTTTTAAGTTTTGTTTAGTTTTTACACTACTTTTATTCTCTATGTCTAATCTTTTTTAAAAAATTTAATGTAGCTCATCAATTAGTTGAAGATGGGGGTCGACACTGGTGGTTGAATCGAATGCTCCCTCTTCTTCTAATTCTGTCATTGTTTGTGAACAATGTGCTCCATCTTCTTCTAATGTTGTTGTTCTTGATGGAAATATATCTCCACCCTTTGTTAGTGATGATCAAGTCTCTGTTAACTCTACTGAAAATGCATAATCTGAGTAACTCACACCATCTGCATCAGGTTAACCCCTTGTTCTTATCAGGTTAACATTTTGTTCTTATCGATTAATGTTTTGTTCTTATCAGGTTAACATTTTGTTCTTATCAGGTTAACATTTTTCTCTTATTAGGATAACATTTTTTTATATCAGGTTAACATTTTTCTCTTATCAGGTTAACATTTAAATTAGTTTGTGTTTTGATAAGTCAACTTTTAATTATAGATTTTGTAAGCCCTTATGATGAAGAGTCATGGAAGATGTTGGATTTTTCCCCTATTGAAGAAGTGAGGAAATTCTATGTGAATATTTTAATGGGTACATTCGAGGCTACTTGCAACGAGATTATAACTTGGTCTACTTTTTTCCACATTTTGAGAGGCTAATTGCTGAAAAGAGACACATTGAGTTGAAGCTCGACTTCGATTCAATGAACCAAGTTCTAGATACTTCTTTTATGGACATCTCGATTGCATCACAAGCAGCTAAACTCTATACCCCTAGGATATTTGCAAGCTTCAAACATTAGTTTAGTCATACTTTGCATACAACTTTATTCTGATGGATGCTAATGACAATGAGCAGCTGCGTCGCTTCCGTGGGTTTAAAGTATGTGATGATGGTTCTCACTTGGATGAATGTATTGTTTTAATGGGTATTTGTGCTTCTGACTCTGATTCTACTATGTTGCATTGTTCATGTTTACTTTTTGAGAGCTTCAGGATCCTTTGTTGTCACATTTTACGTGTAATGGATGTACTGGCTATCATGGATTGTAAATCATTACGGAGTATTCCATCTTAGTATGTTCTTCCTAGATGGACAAGAAGTGCAAGAGCTGTTGATGATGTTTATTTCTCCACTCCACTAGCACCAAAGTCTTTAAACATGGAGAATGCTTATATGGTACTTAGTAAGAAGCTGAATATGATGACTAGTCAAGCATGTATTAGTTCAGATTTGATGTATAAGTTCGCAGCTGAAGTTGATACGCTTTCCATCCGATTTAATGAGATGACTAATATTCATGAAAACACAGATTCAAACTGTTGCACTGTTGCTAATTCAGAGATAGGTTCTTTTTTAGTTTCTACCTTTTGATGCTATTATTTTTGTGACTACCTTTTTTGTTTTCACTAATGAGTTTTATTCTTTTATTGTCTATTTATAGGTGATACAACTTGAGCTTTCCCTGGTAAAACAATGAAGGTTAGAGAAAATCCAAACCGTTAAAGAAAGGGATGAAAAGTCTTGCTTAGAGTAGGTTGCAAACAAACTCAAAGGGGGAAAAAGAATTCTCAAGCAGTTGAAAAATATTTTTTATATTCTTTTGTTGACTGTAGATGACACTTTTTGTTTAACCCTACAATATTTTCAACTTTGTTTGTCTTCACTTCATTTTTCTAAAAGTGGCTATATAAAATGTCTTAGTGTAATTTTTTGCTTACTCTACAATGATATAAGCTTTAAAATGGATACACACATATCATCCAGCAGGTTTGCCAAATGAGTGTTTCTACCCCTTAAAATAATATATGTGAAATAGCCAAGTTGACTACTTACACCTGACAGATTAACATGATACAAGTTTCAGGTTAATGAAATATTACTAGCAGGTTAACAAAGTATGAGTTACAGGTTAACAAAATACATATCTCATAAATAATAGTCAATTGTTAAAATCTGTTATTTATCAGTTTGCAAATTATATGTCATTCATATAGAAATAAATATGCCATAAGTTTACATAATACTAGGAATGATTCATATCATTAATATGTAAAAACTACTCAATTAATTTTTAACTTCGCTAATAATAGGTTAACCATTTACAAGCTACAGATTAACCGTTTGTAAGCTACAGGTTAACCATTTACAATCTACTAGTTAACCATTTATGATTGACATGTTAACCATTTACGTGCGACATGTTAACCATTTACATGCGAAAGGTTAACCATTTACATGTGTGTTGAGTAAAATCTATACATTAATATATAGATTTATAGCAAACTAATAGGCAAGTGCACCTAGTCGGAGTAGTACAACAAGTGTCGTATCCACAGGGAAATTGTTCAATTATCCTAGTCTCGGTATTTAATAAAAACAGCAAAAAGGGGGTTTAGCGGAGGCAAGCTTGATTTGTTTTAGAATCAGTGCAAATATAATAAACACAGTAAAATAAGGTAAATTAGTTGATGTGGATGGAAAAGGTATCCTAGGATAGTGGGGGAATTGCCTAAATTACTTAAAAAAATTTATAACCTTGTCTCAATTATTTATTGTCTATTAGAGTTAATAAGTGTCAGATACGAACTCTTAGTAATAGCCTCAGTATTTTCCTGCTCAATCCGGAGCGTAAATACCAAGGTTTATTCCTTTGTGGTACTTTGACTATCTCAAAATCATATGTTGATAGTTACCATAAAAATGCAGTAGTTTGTCGCGTAAAGCATTTAACAATATTTATTGAAAGGAATAGAAACAAGTTTAATAAATAAGACAGGTGATAAATATTTATTTAAGTACAAATATTAATTATAATCCTAATTTGCTCTATTTGTCTGTTTAAGAATTTATCTTGTGGCCTTCCTAAATCATAGATAAGGACAACTCTTAATTAATTCAATAGACTTTTTACAATCAGAAAAAGTCTAAAATCATTAATTAGCATTAAGTAAGAATTCTTTTAATAACAGTGATGGATTTTATCTGCTAATCAAGGAGATAATATCTAACGTTTGTCTCTCTTTGTGGTCTATTCTCAAATTTACAAAATCATTGAAATAAGAGAAACCATAAATGCGTAAAAATGATCAGTTCTTAAGCATTTAATAATTTAGAGAGACAAAACAAATATTTATAAGCAAACTCGGTATTATAAATAAGTCTGAATTATTTGAGGTTAAACCCCCATCCTAGGATACAAATGAAAATTACTCAGACATTAACAGGAATAAAAGATAGCACAGATAGAATTAGCCATTATTTCAAAGAAAGAACGGGTCTGCACTCGCTCTCACTTCTGCTGCCTCTCTTCTATTTCTTTTGTTCTTGCTGAGTACGTGAGTATGGAGTGTTGTGGAGAGGTGAAATAAATATAAAATGAAGTGTTGTGGTGTTACGGGAGGAAATGAATGGAAGAGAATGGTGAAGTGTGGTGCTGTTGTGTGATTTCTTCAATCTCCCGTATATCATTTATCGTTGAAGGAGCTGGGTTTATATAGAAGCAGAGGAGAAGGTTGGACAGAGCTGGAGTGGAGACAGTGCTGGATCACGCGTGAGGGATTTAAGGCCGGCGCCTGATATTGCTGATGCAGTAGATAGATATGTTTGCAGGCGCCGAAGAAAAATGGGGAAGACGGTCGGCGTAGTTGCACCTCTATTTGTTGTCCGGTCTTTTCTCCACGGACATGCCACAGACATTTCTTTCTTGTCCGTCCTTATTTCCACGGACACAATTATGTCCTTCCTTGCGTCCTGGCTAATTTCCACGGACGGATCTTCAATTTGGGCGCTTCCGGACCAGTGTCCGACCACCCTGGCTCGGACGGTGGGAATGTGTCCGTCCTTTTATCCGCGGACGGACCATGGACACACCCTTGTCCGGCCTTATTTATCCGGACATGCCACGACGGGTATTTGAACTGTCCGAACCATCGTCCGGACCACACTGGTCCGGATGAAAACTGGTTTTCTTCTAAAATGTTCGTTTCAGCTCCGATTTGAGATCCGTTTGCGCCTATGCGTTCGTCTCTTTGTCTACTTTGCTCCTAGCTTGGTTTTCCTCATGTTTAACCAATAAATTTATGAGATAACCAATAAAACATAAATTAGAGGAAAACTAAGCAAAGTGGAGAAATGAGCAAGAAAAGTGCTAATATAATATATGAAATACACCCATAAAACATGCTCATTTGGACACTTATCACACCCCCACCTGTACCTTTTTGCTTGTCCTCAAGCAAAACCATGTTCCCAAGCCAGTAGGGAATGCTCAATACTAACAAATATTATTATGAAGGGTAGGATAAAGAGGTGAACAGTACATGATCTTTAAACTTTTCGAGGAGTGTGATCCATCAACTGCTGGTGGCACAGGTGTGCTCAGGGTAAAAATAAAAATTAGAGTTTCGGGGTATGATCCGGAGTACTTCAATGCTTCTTAGTTAAAGTGACTTTGAGAACTTTTACCACGGCCAACTTCTCTCAAGAATGGGCATTGAGGAGAAACAAAAGGAAAAATAGATTATACAGTTGTTTCACTTTTGCATAAGAGATGAGAAGATAATATTTAGGCATCAAGCCTTTGTATTTAAGAACACTCAACTCTCTTTGTTGGTTACCAATGGTGTCTCGCAAGTCCCTTATTTATTATTTTTTTGTATAAATTTTTTAGGCAGAGAAGCACCCCTTAGCAATCCCTAAGAGAGAAGACAGAAAGAACCCCTGAGTAATAAAAATCCAACCATTGCAGATCATTTGGTCACACCGCATAAAAATGCTCCTCAAAAGTAATTAAAATTAAAATTTTTGTACCATTTATCCCACAATTCATAACAGTATTTGTTTTTAAAGAGAACAACCCACATATATAAAGGGTCCACAATTTAAATTTGGACAAACGCAAGATAAGGAGAGAGATTAAACATTTTAGCACAAAATGTCACCGAAAAGGGCACTCACCCCCACACTTAAATTGAACAATGTCCTCATTGTTCACCAGAAAAACAAGGGAAAGTTCTAGAAGACCTTTTCGGTCAGTAGATAAAATAGAGAAAATACAAAGGTCACAAATAATCATTTAGCACAGAAGCTCTCCACAACAGAATATAGCAAAATAAAAGCATTATTAAAGAAACTGGGACTCCCCTGAGATTATTTTTGCTAGTGTTATAGGAGTTCCCCCACACTTGAGCTTCAGCCTCAAGTAGCGTAGCTTGGTTGCGGTGTAGACATGAAGTTGCATCTGCATAAGACACTAGGAGCAACCATACTACGTACGGGGTTAAGAGTTTAGCAAAACAAAATTTAAAGAGAACCTGAAAATTAAGAGAGCATAAAAGCAAATAAAAGAAAAGTTCATCCGGGTTCCTCCTGGAAAGCTGCCCTTGTTTAACGTCTTTGGCTAGACGCTTTGGTTAGATCAAACCTGGGGGTGGTTATGAGGAGGAGATCTAAAGCATGACTCGATGGTATTTTTGAGTGTCCACCTGGATGCATGTTTTCTTTTCTTATCCCGCTTTTCATCAGGGATTGGTGGTGGTATCTCTGTAATGGACATTCCGTCAGGAAGGGTGACAAAGAGAAGTGGGGATGATGGTGATTGAGTGTCCTACACAAACTTGAGATCCTTGGATTTGTTATTTGGAGACCTTCCTGATGCAAACTCCAGCTTTTCATTATAAGCTTGAAGGGTGATTATCCCCGGGCCACCCAAATGTGCACATTGGCTGTGGCAAGGAAAGGTTGTCCAAGGATGAGAGGTGTAGTGGAGTTCTTTTCGATGTCCAAAATGACAAAATCGCATGGGAAGTATAAGTGTTCCACTTTGATGATAACATCCTCCACCACTCCGCTTGGGTAAGCTACCGAACCATCCGCTAGTTGAAGGGTCATCTTGGTCTTTTTCATTTCTCCAATTCCCAGCCTTTTGAAAGTGGAGAGGGGCATCATATTTTTGGAGGCACCCAGATCGCATAGGGAGTATGGATATGAGATGCTACCAATTGTGAGTGGAATGGTGAAACTGCCTGGATCATTGCATTTCGAAGGTAGTGGTTGTTTCAGAATAGCTGAGCAAGCTACATTGAGTGGTATGGTACCGACTTCGGCCAATTTAGTTTTGTTGGAGATAAGGTGCTTAAGAAATTTTGCGTAGTTTGGCATTTTGGCAATGAGGTCTACAAACAGTATGTTGACGTTTAGTTGTTTCAGCATTGCCAAAAACTTCCCATATTCATTATCCAATTTCTGTTTTTGGAGTCGGTTGGGAAATGGTAGAGGCGGTTCTTGTGGAGAAGGTTTTAGAGCTGATGGAATAGTGAGGATGATGGGAGATGTCTTTTCTATTGGAACCTCAACTCTTTCTTCACTATCCTCTTTTGATTCTTCTGACCTTTGCGGGATGTGAATCTCGTTGGTTTTTCTACCGCTTCTCAAGGTTATCGCCTTAACCTCTTCTTCTTCTTCTTATTCTTCTAAATCGAGCTTTTCATTTTCATAGCCGGCCACCAACTGCTTAAGGTAGGTATTCTCGGACTGAATGCGATTTTTATAGACTGTGGCGGTGCTTTCCAGTTCAGCTATATTCCTTTTGGAAGTTTCGATTGCTATTACCCACTCTTGAAGGGAAGGGTGAAGTTTTGGAACCTCAACTGTTTTAGCCACCTCCATCTTTTCTTCATTGTGTTTCTTCACATAGATGCATTTGGCTTGCTCTTTTGGATTTGGCTTCGGTTGGCTTGGGAAAGTCCCAGGCGGTCTTTGAGCAAGTTGTTCTGCGATTTGATTGAATTTACCTTCTATTTTTTGGTTGAAAGCTTCTTGCACATAAAGCTGGCTTTGAGTCATAGACATGTATCCCTTCATCATCTCTTTGAGTTCCGCGTTTGGATCATCAGAGGATGAAGATGGTTGTTGTTGTTGGTGGTGGAAACCTGGAGGGGCACCTTGTGCTCTATAACCAATATTAGAGTTTGGTTGGGGTCTATTTCCTGATAGGTATTGGAACTGTTGTTCTGCCCTCCTTGGTTCTGATCATTGTTTTTCCATGAGAAATTCGGGTGATTTCTCCATGGGTAGTTGTTGTTGATGTTATTGTTGTAGGAATTAC
The DNA here is from genome assembly GCA_023374045.1 of Limonium bicolor. Taxonomy (NCBI): domain Eukaryota; kingdom Viridiplantae; phylum Streptophyta; class Magnoliopsida; order Caryophyllales; family Plumbaginaceae; genus Limonium; species Limonium bicolor. The sequence continues at coordinate 176,269,788 of CM041778.1, read as the reverse complement.
CGGGGCGGTTTCCTATTAAGTTTACATCTTCGTACTGGCTTTTACCTTCGCATTGATGGGTTTCGTGAGGACCGGCGCATATGACACATCCTTCTGCAGATGAAACTGGAGGTGAGGAAGCTATTGTTTTCACGATTTCGTTTTGAGATGTTGTTAGCTTTTCCACCATCTTTGCAAGGGACGAGATCTGAGCCGATAAATGATCCGTAGGCTCAACATGGTGAAATACCCCAAACCTAAGTATTCTAAGTAAACATCAAATTATGATGTAGTAGTAAGGCTAGAATATGCCTTAGAAAGATTGGTAGACAATTTAAACCAAGGAAAACACAAGAAAGTGCCTTAAGGGCAATTTGGGCAAAAACGTGCTCTGAGCTTGGAGTGACTTTGATTAGCACCCAAATACCATCATAAGACTTTAGTAATATGCTAATGGACATTTTAAATCAATTAGCAAAGAAAACCAAGCTCAAAAACAAGCTTAAACACAAAATGTGCTTTAAGACTCCTTAAAGCACCTTTTTGAGAAATTGTCTTAGAATTGAGTTTTGAGTGGCTAAATGTCCATCATTACTCTTTAATCAACATGTGTACTAATTAGCATCACATTAGTAAGTCTAAATCAATGGGAAATAAAAAATTTCACAAATATGTGCACTAATTAGTGAATAGTGCCAAATAGTGACTAGTTTAAGTTTTAATCAATATAAGCTAATTAGTTGGTCAACAAAGACCATGACTAGCCTTATTTAAGATGGGGGCCGGTTTCTAAGGGATGAGTCATTAAAGACTTCATCAAATTAAGAAAGAAAAGGGGAAGAAAAGTAAAAGCAAAGACTATTCACCTTTTTATAACAAATATCTTCACTTAAGTTACCTTTCTTCCTCTCTCTCTCTTTTTCTCCTTCCTTCCATGATTTCTCCTTCTCCTCTCCTGCTCCAAACCGAGAGAGGGCTCCATTCATGGCTTCCTCACCTTCATTCACTTGCCAAGTGCAACTCCAAGCTCCAAATCCAAAACAAATTGCATATTTGTCTTAGTTAAGTCAAGGCCCTCCTTTCTATCTTTTTCAAAGCTCAAGTTTGGTGCCATGAGAAAACTCCATTGATGGAGGAAAATCAAGTTTGAAGATCTCATTAGCTTCTCCATTCTCTTAAGGTAAAGAAAATGTAAGAAAAACCAAGTTTCCATCACTTCCTTACATGGCCGAAAATTACTACTCATGGGGCCTTGTTTTTATGCCTTGTTCTAGCTTGATTTATTCACCAAGGACTAGTGGAGGTCCTATTTCATTCAATGCCAAAGTCTATCTTGAGACTTCAAAGGTAATCATCCACTTTTATGCCTTAGAACACATTTCTAACCTAGGTTTTCATTCCTTGAGGTTAGTGTATTGTTTAGTACTCATGTGAGTCATTGAATATTGGTTAGAACATTGGCAAAGGGAGTTTAAGTGGTGGCCGATATTCATTCAAGAAGAAGGTCTAAGGAGGAAGATAAGATAAGCTTGAGAAAACAAGGTAAATTACTTACCTAATGGTGGTTTAAGGTTTAAGGAATGAGTTTTAGATGGGTACCAATGTAGCCTAGGGCTTACATTAGGTAATGGGTTATGTAACCTAAGAAAAAGAACTTAAATAAGCTTGTGAACTTGTGACTAAGGAGCCAATGGGAATGAGTTAGTGATATAAGTTTAAGATGGATTTTAAGAGCATTATAATTGCTATGAGATTGATGGGTGTATTTGCAGGTTGAAAGCTTTTATATGTGGGAAATTCAGTGTTTAAGTTTAAGTTATTTAAGGGCCTAGAGCCATGTCATTTAAGAGCCTTAGTGCTATGCAATTTAAGATTATTGCAATATATTGAGTTTGTTGTGAATGAGTTGGTTTGGGTGATGAGATATGATGAGAAAGAACTTGATGTGTGTGAGATGGTTGAATGAGGAAAATAATGTGTTTGGGCATGATAAGATACTAGAGAAGCTATGGCGAAATTTGAGTAGAAAATAAGTGTTTAGGTGATGGTGGTGAACTAATATGACCTAGGATTTACTAGGAGTCATAAAAAGGAATTTGAGTGGAAATAAGTTAACTAAGGAGTTCTTGAGGTTTAGAATGACCTAGAATGGTCTATGAGGAAATTAGAGTTTAGATGGGTGCATTGAACACACCAAAGTCATGGTATGAGGAATGGTAAGACTTGTGCAAATCTGGAGGAAATGATGTATAATGCTTTGAGATGATTTAGGTATGAACTAAGAGAAGAACAATGAGAGTTCGGGAAGTTTGTGTAAGAGGTGGTGATGTTAGTGGTGGACTAGTAAGGTTAAGTTGTATGGTAATGTGTGGACTTAGGTGATGGAAGAGAAAGATGTGGGAGAATGTTGTCAAATGTTAAGGAAAATGACTAGAAACGTATAAGAGGTTATGAACATGAGAATGATGAGTAAGTTGCATAAAAGAAGTGGAAATGCCTAAGGAGGGCGTTGCATGGTTAAGGTAAATGAAGAACAATGTCAAGGTATTAAGGTAATGGGAAGAAATGTATAAGCAAGCTTAAGAGTTTAAGAGTGATGAGTAACAAGTGAAAGAAGAGAAGAGATTGTGCATGGACATGCAAGATGACCTTGGAAGGTTAAACAAGCAAAGATGGAGTGCAATGATGTTAAGGAGGAGTTATATGGGTAGAAAAGAAACACTTTGGTTAGTTGAAGTTTTAGACAAAATGTACATGTTAGTAATATAAGGAATTAATTGACAAGTGTTAGGAATTTCTTGCAAGAATTGAGCTAAAGGTTGGAATGATCTTTGGAGGTGATTTTCATGAGTTTGGAGGATGATTAAAGGTGGGTTTAAGGGTCTAAATGATGTTAGAACACATTAGAAGGCTTAAGGAGAAGTTTGGTGAAGATTTAACAATTTTTGGACATGTTCTGGTGGCGTCCGACCCAGGGGTCCGACCCAAGTTTGGGTCGGACGGACCTCTGTTAAGCCGCCATAAGAGTTTCTGTAATGGTCCGACCCAGTTGGTGGGTCGGACAGTGGGTCGGACGGAGGGGTTTTAAAAGACGGGAGAGTCTCTGGAATGGTCCGACCCAGTAGGTGGGTCGGACGGTGGGTCGGACGACCCTTAAGACTTAAAAAAAAAAAAACCTAAGAGAGTTTAGTGGTATTAAGGGTACCCCATTGAGGGGGGCAAAGATTACTAGAGGTATAAGGACTTAGGGGATTAAGATAAGTATAAACTTAAAGTTTAAGGTTAAGTTAAGTAAGTTAAGTAAGTTAAGTAAGATAAGTAAGTTAAGTAAGTTGAATTAAGTTAAGTGATTAACAACCTAAAACTGAATGGATGTTTTAGGACTTGGGAATTTGGACTCCGGAAGAGAGTAAGCAACCGAACGACCAATGGTGAACGGTACAGTTCTTCTTGTGACCTGCTTGCTATCGAGGTGTCCCTCGGCTTGTGTGCTATTTGTTTTTGTGTGCTCACTAAACAAGATAAAGCATGCAACCGGAATATTATGAATATTGTATTGTTGTGTGATGTTTGAAAACTAACACAACATATCGTGAGAACTTACTAACCAACGTTTAGTAAGGAATTGAGTGAGACTAAGGAATGCTCCCTAATATGGGTTGATACAAACCGAAAGAGGTTAACCAACAAACATGGTCTTGAGACTACTACTAACTGGAACTTGAGTGAGGAAACCCGGGACCGTTCTCCGGTCATGCATGCTAAGGAAAGGGGGTCGGTATCTATAGCAGATTCGACTTCTGATTAAGGACTAGTCCTCGGACTAGTAGCCTTGGGTCGGTTGGCCGGCTCGGCTACATTGGACATCCAGTCCAAGGTAGGTGGCTTTAAGATGGCGTGGGGGGATCAAGCCTACATCCCCAACAATTTAAGAATGTTATTTATTCCCGGTAAGTGTCCTGCTGCTGGCTAGGGTTAACCAAGCCCTACAAAAATAAACAACGAACTAAGGGATAACCTGTTCCAATGAGAGAACGGTTGGCATACATAAGGTAAGGTTAAGATAAGTTGCAACCATTCCTCTTTAAAGGATGGTTTGTATTATTAAGGCTAAGATAAGCTACATCCACTCCTTATTAAAGGGTGGTTGTTTCTAAGATTAAGTTAAGATTAAGATTGAGGTGAGATAAGGATGGACTAAGATTAAGAGGAAATATAACTTAAGGAGTTAAATAATTAACTCTCTAATTAAGGGAACGCATTTAAGTCGTTCATTGTGGGTGAACTTTGATTGTTCATATTTGGATTGTTGTTTACAACATTTACTATTATGTTGTGCATCGAATCAACCTCCATGCTATCGACAATTAGTCGTCGTAGCCACGTTAGCTTGGAGGCCATGAGAGGATCGTACCAGCATTCGTGCTGACCCCCTTTGGGGGCTGTTTTTACTACACAGGTGAACATCAGGAGGCGGCCGTCGCGAGAGTAAGAAGGGGTACAAGTGTTAAGGGTTAAGTGTGGCCTACGAGTTTGCATGTACACTCGTATGGAAATTGAGTTAGTAAGATGTATAGGATGTGAGAGGATTGTAAGAAGAATATGTATTTGGTTAAGGTTGTTGTACTAATGTTTGGTATATTCTGTAGTCAGACCGTGGCAAGGTCCTGGAGTGTAAAGAAATCCGTTGTGACATGTTTATATGTATGAGGTTAAGTTACGAGACCACATTTGGATTGAGTTGGGGTGTTACAAAAAGTGGTATCAGAGCGTAGTTACGCTCTGAAGACAAGAATTACCGAACTTAGGAGAATATTGAGGTTGAGATTGAGTTGTGGTTTAAGGGTTGAGGGATAGAGTGAGAGGTGCGTTAGTCGGGAGTTCCCGGTGTTTACCGGATATCCGTAGTACCTAGACCCGCCCTCCACATCCCTAACCCTGAATATGTGGAACAAAGGCCAGAGAGAAGAAAGCCTTCTCTTACTCGGGAAACCCGATCTGGCAGTTAGCTAACAGTGAGCAATACGAGAAACACCTTGTTAAACAATAGTTTAAGGGAACTTGAATGTTTTTAATGGAGCGCAACAAAGAAACAGGCGCTACCTATGGAAATCTAACAATAAGGGAACGGTAATTACCGGCAACATGGTCGACATGCTACGCAGTCGAAATAACCGCGCAATACCAAGGATAAGAAAAGCACTATGGGTGCAATGGATAAGGAAATGATAAGAGACATGAGTACCGGACAGTGGTCCGAATGAGCAAAGCAATGGGATAATACAAAGCTTAAGGGATAAGATTACTGGAAAGTCCAGTTAAGAACCGGGACTCCAAAACCCATGCAAGGAGAAGGTTACAAAACCTGGCCAACATAACGCGGACGACGGTAGAAACTCATACAAATTGTATACCGGAATAGGACTACGATATAGTGCCTAAAGGAGAATCATTACTTAGTAACCACAACGAGATGTGTGGAGACAAGAGCGAGGATTAAGACATAAGAAAATGTTAAGGGGTTCCCTCAGAAAGAGGAACACCCTGATGAATGACAGTACTGTCAAACAACAAGGAAACTGCCGGATCGTCAGTTATCCAAAATAAGATAATATCGAAGGAGTCCCGAGGACTACCAAATCCATGGAAATTAGAAGGAAGTATCACTTCCAATGTACTTTACACCAATAGCCCATCCTGCATGGCGCACTTGCCATAGCAAGTGCTACCACGGTTAAGCTACATGGAAAGCCACCATGGCAAGATAGGAGAACGCTACAGTTGTAACACATATTAATACCGGATTGTAAATCCATAGGAATGGAAAAATAAGACTTTGGAAAGGCCCGACGGCTGACCATAATGAGATAAGGTAACACACCAGTCAGCCGGGAGCAGAACTTGGACATAATATTAGACCATATGGAAGTTAGCAACAGTACAACATACTACGACAACAACAACTGACAGTGCGGTAAGAACACCAACCCGGATCTCAAGAGGAACCTAAAAGATCGCTCAACGATCCGAGCAAATACACTACGTAAGTAACAACATTCATGGAATGTATCAAGAGATACAATAAAGGTAGTCGACTGAACGACTTCCAACAAGGATGGGATAAGACTCCCAGATTGATCACTACGAATACCAGTAGTAAGCATTCTTCAATGAGATGTTAGGAAAACCCAGAAAACAAGGGTAAAAGAAATGAACATAAGCTATAACCCACCAAAGATTAAAGATATACAATCCCGACAGAGGGAGCCTAGAAGATTACTCACACAGAGCAGGCATAGTCGAGCCAAATACTAATGGATGACAGCTAATACTGTTCGTCTAACTCATTAACACCCAAGTATGATTATCACCAACGGGTGGACGTAGTCAACGGAAGTTAAACGAATCATTGAGATGGAAGTATAAGATGAACAGGATGATTTTACCAAATTGGACACCGTAAGGCAAACGCCAACTTTGATAAGTGTGAAATTGATGTAGTTTTATAGGAGCTAAATCCTTATTTTGTGTAACTTTTTACGCACTTCTCACACTTATCCTATGTTTTTCATGACTCTTACTTTGGGTAAGAACTGATGCCAATTTATATGATAAAATCAGAAAATGATGATGGAAATGCATAGTTCTCCTCACGAGCTTTCCAACGCCGCAAACGGGGAACCAACAGCTCAAATGTCTCATACTGACTATTTCCTGAAAATAAAGAAGAATGGGACAGTTTAGAGATAACAAAAATAAGGAAGCTTTCAAAAGAAAAAAAAAATAAAAAAAATAAATTGTGAACGTGAACGTTCACATGCAAAAACAAAAAATCAAAAATTCAAAAATCAAAACGCGTGAAGTTGCAAAAACAAAATTAGATCAAAATCAAAAAGATGTACGCCGGAGATTAGAAAAGAGAAAAAAAAAACTTTTCCAAAGTTGCTTTTGCAGACTGCTTTTCAAAATAGGAAGAAAAAAAATGTCTGCAGCGAAGAGATCAGCACGCGCGAACAGACGCCAACCTTATTTTTCCAAGACTGCACATGATTTGCTGCCGCCTAATATTATCCATCTACACCATATAAATTCTGCTCCTGAAATCACGCAGTTGCTACACGCCTCTGCTTACTCCTCCTTTTCAGTCTATAAAAAACCCACATCTGCTCCAATTTTGGAAATCGATCGATCTCACAAGCAGACCACTACTCCCCACTATTCACTGCATGTCTCCATTTAATTCCACGTACCTGCACCACTTTATTTATTTCTCACTCCACCACACTTCCACTAGTTTCCTTTCCACCACAAACTTCATCTATTTACACTTCTCACAAATATTAGCCAAATATTGCAATTTCTCGTCCGGTGAATAAAATAGCAGAGCAACTTCAGGAGTCCACCAACAGATGATTTCTTCTACTCTTGATCTGTTATTTATTTAATATGTCCGGCTAGAATATTTTATACTCTGGGGAATGTTATTATTAGTTTGTTTTAATTATGCAATTTATTTTACCGGTTTAAATTAATTATAATTTGATACAATAATGTTATTCTCTCGCTTTACAATAAATTACATGGTTTATTGAATTGCCTTACGAAATCTATTTTGATCAGGTCCGTGATAAATAGACAGGTCATATTATTGTTATGTCTGTGGAAAAATTATTCTGATTGAATAAATCTAGTATTTCAGATGCAAAACATATTCCTTTTTTAATTTAGCCGTTTACATGTGTTTTGCTTGAGTTTATATCAAACCTTGCATGTTCTGGTAAACGAGGTCATTAGAATTTAGGATTTAAATGAAGACTTTAAAAGGAATTTTGCCAATTTATTCTTAATTAAACCGGTTAGAATAGCATAATTAATCAAACGAGTAAACCTGAACCCAGAGTCCGTTCTTCCATTTTCACAAACCACTTTTAATATTTTGTTATTTTAATTTGTAACTGTTATTTAGTTTCTGTTGCTTATTTAAATTTACAAACAAAAACAAACCCCTTTAATTGCCAATTATCTAAGGCTAGACTTATTTTCCTCAAGTCCCGCGGATTGATATCTAGGTCGCTTTTAATTACTATACTGCTGCGACCGAGATTTTTGCAACCCGACGGTCTTTTGATATTATTTTTCTAGGATTATCTCTTAGTATTTAATAGGTCAAAATTCTCGTTTGCAAAATGGCGCCGTTGCCGGGGACTTGACTTTGTCTAGTCCCTAGCCTAGGTTATTTATTTATCTCATTACTATATTACTATATTTTGTTTTATAATTTTAGTTAATTTATTTTCACTGTTTTCTTCTCTAATTTACTTACGCCATATTTCAAATTTATTATTATTAGCCATTTTGATATCTTTAATAATATTGTTATTTTTTAGTCTAAATTTAAAATTAGGTACATTTCTCTCCATTCAAGGGTGTGCGGTGAATGCACAACACCAGATCTCAAGGGCCGCCCATTTACACTTGGACCAGAGATCGAACGCACATTACATCAAGCAAGAAGAACGCTAAATTTCAACATGGCAGCAAACCATAACCAGCTTGGAGGAGGTCCAGTCGCCCATACACGATGGGGAGAATAAACAGACCGTCCGCCACACCCAGAAGAGGCCCAGTGGTTCTACCACACCTAACTGCAGAACTATTGGCAGACTGGCAAAAGGTAAAACCCTCCCATCAATCAAATGCTGTTCGTAATCACCCTGCAGGAACCTTTTCAGGTGCCGACCCAGCTGATGCACTAGACCACGTACACCGATTCCTAGTGCACTTGGACTCGCTTGGCTTATCGCAAGGCCTGGAGGAATATGCCAGACTGTGTCTGTTCCAGCACAGCCTATCAGGAGAAGCTTCAAAATGGTTCCATCGACTACCACCAGGCATCATTACACTTGGGAACAGATGACGGATAAGTTCTATGAGAAATACATCCCAATCTCCAGGACACGACAGATGATCGCCGATCTAACGGCATTCAGACAGTAGGGTAGTGAGGCAATATGCGAGGCATGGGACCGATTCAAAGAACTACTCCGCCAGTGCCCTCACCACGGTCAGAACATCACCTCGCTGGCTCAAGGATTCTTCCAAGGGCTAAAAGATGAAAACAGAGGCGAGGTAAGAGCTGCTTTAGGAGGGAACCTGCTAGCAAAAAGCGGGGAAGATTTCATGGCAGCAATGGAGTCCTACTGTGAGGAGCTACGCCAATGGCGCAATAGTGGGGGAAGAGTATTTCAATAGGTCACAGTTCTAACCGAGCTCCAGATCGGTGATGGAGCAGATAGCCGCCGAGCAAGCGCATCTAAAAACCACAATGGGGAGTATGGCAAAATGCTCGAACAGCTCACCATGGGGCCAACCCCTAGGCAATCTGCCAAGAAGGTGTCTACAAGTTCCAATGAAGTCTGTGCTCAGTCGTGGGGACGCACATGACTATGAGGATTGTCCAATGGTAGCCGAGATGAAGAAAATAGAGGAGGCAACGTCATCGGACAGTTCAACAACAGACAACCCTGGGTGCAGAATCAGCACCAAAACCTCCGGTATGGGAATCCAAACAACGCGCTGAACTCGCACCAGATGCAACCTCAGCATGGAATTCAAGGAGCACCACCAGGATTTCAAGGCATCAATACAACGCGGCACGACACAAAGCAATCTCAATTCCAGCAACCATCGCTGAACTCGAACAATGCAAACTGCAAGAGATGGTAGACAAACTAATGGGGCTCAAGAACAACAGTTGTGGTTAACCAGAATCTGACATCTGGTCAGCAGAAATTGGAGCAGGCCATGGTACAAATGCAAGGAACAATGAGTCAGTTGACTCAATTCCTACTACAGCAAAGGCCTTCCGGCTCCCTACCTTCCCAAACAGATCCAAACCCCAAGGAGCACATTGAAGGTAGTAACAGTCTCAAATGCGGTGGTTGATGCAGATGAAGAGAACGTCGAAGAATTACATGCACTCCACCCTACGAAGCGGAAGAAACCTGAACAAAGAGAAACAGGCAGAAAACCTACCTGATGAAGCCATCGAACCCCATTCTACTACGGTCGGTGCACCATCAGGGCAATCTGCCCCTCCTGAGGTAGATCATAAGGAGACCCAGGCTCCTGTTTCTTCCAACTCTAAATTAATGCTGTAAATAATACTAAAGGAAAGACACTTACTCAAGATTTACCATTTCCAAACCGTCTCAAGAGTGAGAGCTTGATGAGCAGTTTGGAAGATTTCTAGATGTCTTCCGAAAACTCACCATTAATATCCCTCTTATTGATGCCATCAAACAGATGCCTAATTATGCTAAATTCATCAAGGATCTGATCTCAAATAAGAGGAAGTACAAGGAGAAAGACATCGTCCAGCTGACTGAAACCTGTTCAGCAGCAATCCACAGAAGCTACCTCCAAAATGTGGCGATCCAGGCCAACCTATAATCCCGTGCTCTATTGGGGACATCGACTGTGGATACGGTCTTTGTGACCTAGGAGCAAGCATCAACCTCATGCCATACACGATGTTCAAGAAGTTGCATGCGGGTGAGCTGACTCCAATCCAATTCAATCTTCAATTGGCTGACAGGTCCTCAATAACACCTCGAGGAATGGTTGAAAACGTGGTCGTCGGGGTAGGTAAGTTTTTCTTCCTGCTGACTTTGTCATTTTGGATATGGATGAGGATGTTGATGGTACCACTGATTCTAGGTAGACCTTTCTACGAACTGCTAAGACTGTCATAGATGTGGATAAGGGAAAAATACCTTAAAATTTCATGAAGAAGAGCTTAGCTTTGATATAAATAAAATGATGCGAAGAACAACCCTCTTCTCATGCTATATTTTCCGTTGACCTGATAGAAGATTTACCTGACCTAGAGGATGACTATTCCTGCTAGTAACAATGAAACAAAATCCCCTGTTAGAATCATCAGGATGTTTAAGGCATATTTTAAACTTGTCAATTGAAGATGACAAAGATAACCTAGAGGTAGCCTCAATCATTCAACAACTAAATCAAGGACGGGCAATTTTAGCTCAACTGTTTATCCTGTAGAAAATTGGACCGGCCTATTCAAAAACCTGTACCTTCTATAGAAAAAACCTCCAGTTTTAGAATTAAAATCACTTCTCTTCTGCTCATCTTAATATGTTTTCTTGGGAGAGAATACCACTCTTCCAGTTATTATCTCTGCATCTCTGTCTAACCTGCAAGAAACTAGACTACTGGAGGTGCTCAAGAGACACAAGGGAGCCATGGGATGGTCAGTCGCTGACCTGAAGGGGATTAATCCAGGATTCTGCACTCACAGAATCTACATGGAAGATAGCTACAAATCAGTGAGACAACCCCAGCGAAGACTGAATCCAACCTGAAGGAAGTGGTCAAAACAGAAGTACTGAAGCTTCTCGATGCAGGAATCATTTACCCAATCTCTGACAGCCCATGGGTTTCTCCAGTTCAAGTCGTACCCAAGAAAGGAGGAATCGTTGCTGTTCCGAATGAGAAGGGCGAGTTGGTACCCCAACGACAAACTACTGGATGGCGGATGTGCATCGACTACCGTCGACTTAACAACGCTACAAGGAAGGACCACTTCCCGCTTCCATTCATTGACCAGATGCTTGAGCGGCTAGCAGGCAGGAGTACTACTGTTTCCTCGATGGCTACAGTGGATACTTCCAATTCCAATAGCTCCAGAGGACCAAGATAAGACACCTTCACCTGCCCATACGGCACATTTGCATACAGAAGGATGCCTTTCGGCCTCTGCAATGCTCCTGCAACTTTCCAACGGTGCATGATGGCGATATTTAACGACTTCATAGAGAAAAGCATTGAGGTATTCATGGACGATTTCTCAGTCTATGGGCAGAGCTATGAGATATGCTGGAGCAACTAGATCAAATCCTTGGGCGCTGTGAGGAGACAAACTTAGTGCTCAATTGGGAGAAGTGCCATTTCATGGTACAAGAAGGGATTGTGCTCGGTCACAAGGTGTCAAAAGAAGGAATCCAAGTGGACAAAGCCAAGGTGGAAGTGATAGAAAAATTACCTCCACCTGCTTCGGTGAGGGACGTCAGATCTTTCCTTGGTCACGCCGGGTTCTACAGGGGTTCATTCAAGATTTCTCAAAGATAGCCAACCTCTATCAGACCTGCTGCAGAAGAATATTAAATTCCAATTCACTGATGAATGTATGACGGCCTTCCAAACATAAAAGACAAACTCTGTTCCGCCCCGATTGTGATCCCTCCTGATTGGTCCGCACCGTTCGAGATCATGACCGATGCAAGCGACTATGCCGTCGGTGCTGCACTATGCCAAGGAAGGACAAAATTTTGAGAGTATCACTTATGCTAGTAAAACTCTAATTGATGCGCAGAAGAATTATACCACCACAGAAAAGGAGTTACTTGCAGTAGTGTTTGCTCTAGACAAATTTAGATCATATCTGTTGGGGAGCAAGGTGATCATCCACACAGATCATTCGGCACCAAATACCTCTTCCTCAAAAATGACTCCAAACCTCGACTGCTAAGATGGATTTTGCTTCTCCAAGAGTTTAACTTGGAGATTGTTGATAGAAGGGGAAGCAAAATGGAGTTGCTGACCACCTCTCTAGACTCGACATCCCGACGATGGAGTCCCAATTAATGAGTTCTTCCCTGACGAGACTGCATTCCGAATTGGGAAGGTACAAGAACCATGGTATGCCGATTTGGCGAATTATCTCGCTGGTTAATTCCACATGATTACAGCTATAACCAGAAGAAGAAATTCCTTGCCGAAACTCGCCATTATTTATGGGAAGATCCATATCTTTTCCGAGTATGTGCTGACAGTCTAATACGAAGATGCCTTCCTGATGATGAAATCTCCAGCGTTATCAAATTCTGTCACTCCAGAGAGGCTGGAGGTCATCATGGCTCCCAAAGGACAGCTGCCAAGGTTCTAGAATCCGGTTTTTATTGGCCTACCATTCATAAGGATTGTCGAACCTTCGTAGCACAATGTGATGAATGTCAGCGAATGGGCAATACCTCACGAAGACACGAGATGCCACAACAAGGGATCCTAGAGGTGAGCTATTCGACTGCTGGGGTATAGATTTTATGGGCCCTTTTCCTTCTCACAGGGTTACCGTCATATACTCGTGGCAGTTGACTATGTATCCAAATGGGTCGAGGCCATACCATGCCAGAATGCTGATTCAAAGACCGTGGTCAAGTTTATCAAAAAGCACATCTTCACTCGCTTCGGAGTTCCACGAGCAATTATCAGTGATGGGATCACATTTTTGCAACCGTTCATTCGATGCCTTGCTGGCTAAGTACGGAGTACGTCATAAGGTTGCACTTACCGTATCACCCACAAACAAATGGACAAGCTGAAATATCCAATCGAGAGTTGAAGTGGATTCTCCAAAAGACAGTAAACTCTTCAAGGAAGGACTGGTCTCTACGGTTAGATGACGCTCTCTGGGCCTACAGGACAGCATTCAAGACACCCATCGGGATGTCTCCTTTTAGGTGGTATATGGGAAATCTTGCCATCTACCTGTTGAGTTGGAGCATAAGGCGTACTGGGCACTTAAGGCCCTGAACTTTGACATACTTGCTGCTGGTGAGAAACGCAAAATTTCAGCTTTCAGAGCTTGAAGAACTAAGAGATCAAGCTTACAACAGTGCTCGAATCTACAAGGAGCGCACCAAGAAGCTCCACGATCAAATGATCCAGAAACGTGACTTCAAAGTTGGAGATTGGGTGCTCCTCTACAATTCCAGATTGAAGATCTTTCCAGGAAAGCTTAAATCTCACTGGGCAGGACCATTTAAGGTGGTAGGGGTTACTTCATTTGGAGCCTACGAACTGCAGAACAAGAAGGGTGAAACCTTCAAAGTTAATGGGGCCCGTCTGAAGAGGTATACTTGTCCTGCTGATGTTTCTACTGACTTGCTTGGAGTTTCTTTTGTCCAGGTACAGCAGGATCTTTCTTCCCTGTTTCGGAGTCGGCGCCACCTAAAAAGAAGTCTCTCCCATTGCGGTTAAAACACAAATTCCGAAGCTGCGCAACTTAGTTCTAGGAAGTTGTGGGACCCTTCCCCACTCTTCTTCCTCTCTTCCCTGAATCTGACTAATGAGTCTCTAGCTTGAGACTTTAAAGCGGAGCAGCTTGGTGGGAGGCAACCCATTGGTTTGAGTTTTGTTTGGATTTCTTTAGTTTAATTGTTTATTCCTCTTCCTTTTATTTTTGGATTATGGTGTGTTCGTTGGTGCGATGCTTATTGCAAGAGCCTTGCTCCTATTTTTCTACTAATGATTTCGTCTGGATCCACTTGAGTTCTTCTGGCTTTGCAGATTATATTGCTCTCTCTTCAACTTGCTACTTTGTCGCTCATGCTGAACTCAAGTGTGGGGTAGGCCTTGCTACATACGTGAGCGGAACCTGGGGAGGATTCTTCCCTTTCCTCTCTTGAATATTTATATGCTCCCCCTATGAAACTGTTATGGTAATTTGTTCCCCGTTGGATTGCTGCTTGCACAATGTTAATTCTTCCTAAGCAATGAGGACATTGCTTCACTCTAAGTGTGGGGTGGGGTAAGCTCCTTCGCCACTTACTTTTTGTGTGTCTTTGAGCTCTTTTCTCTTGCATTTGTTTAAGTCTTGCTGTGTTGCTCAACTTGGAAGGAAGCCATAGAGGAAGTATAATTGGTTAGCTGATCTGGGGTGCAAAATTTTTAAATTTTTCTGATTCTAATTGATTAAAATGAAGTCTATGTTCTGTGAATGCTATAAAGATTGAGAATACTCACCATCTGAACCCTGTTTTTAGCCTTGAGCCTTGGAATGTCTGGATTAAATGGTTGGAAAAAGAACAAGGCAAGGTACTCCGCTGATCCTGAGCATGCTTAATTTTAATTCTGATCCAAAATCGGGCCTCGTCCACTTGGTTATTAAGTCCTTTGGGTGCCTCATCACCTAGCTACCTAAGGTCCTTGTGATCTGGGATAGTTGACCCAAAGCCGTTACATAGGTGGAGAGAAAAGTCTGTGGTGAAAGAAATTAAAAGCGCTTAAATTAAAAAAAAATATGTGCAATCGCTGAGCTAAATGAAAATTTAATTCTCTTAATGGATCAAGAGTATGTGGCATTGAAAGGTATGATGGAATAAGATCTTACTTCATGCCCCTTGTCGTTCTAATGGTTTGTGAATGAAAAAGGTGGATTGGCTCATTGCTAAATGCAAGGTTCTTATGGTTTTGTTTCTCTATTATTAACTTTGAATGACTTCTTGTTTTGAGAAAAAAAAATGAAAAAATGAATGAATTGTGCTTAATAAATTGAATTGCCCCCTTGATTGGTAAAACTAGTAGTGTCCTTCTTTTGTGCTCTTCCTTTTGAGCAGAGTTTCATTTGCTTGGCTTGGACTTGTGTTTGAGAGTTTTGCTTGAGGACAAGCAAAAGGCTAAGTGTGGGGTGATTTGATAAGTGTGAAATTGATGTAGTTTTGTAGTTACTAAATCCTTATTTTTTGTAACTTTTTACGCACTTTCTCACACTTATCCTATGCTTTTCATGACTCCTACTTTAGGCAAGAACTGACGCCAATTTATATTATAAAATCAGGAAATGATGGTGGAAATGTATAGTTCTCCTCGCGAGCTTTCCAACGCCGCAAACGGGAACAAATCGGAGCTCAAACGAAGAATCTAGGTGCTGTCGAAGTTAATCCCGATATTAATATTTTTAGTTCTTTTTTAAAAAATCAAAAAATGTTTTTAAAAAAAAAAAAAAAATTTCAAAAAGTTGATAACGCGTGAAAATGAAAAAAAAAAAAAAAATCAAATCAAAAGTGATGAACGATGTGTGTGGAGACAAAGACAAGAAATAATAATAAAAAATCAAAAAAAAAAAAGAAAGGAAGTTTGCTTTTGCAGACTTCTTAATTTGTAGGCGTGCGCAAGTTTTCCAGTTCCAGCACGCGAGCAGAATAAGAGGAAGACTTTAGCAGATTCGGTGCCGCCGTCTGACTGAAATCTCTCCCCCAATTTACTCACCTACCAGCCCATCAATTACCTTGTCTTTTTCCTCCCTTTTCAGTCTATTTAAAGACTGCTCGATCTGCTCCAAAACATCGATCGAACAGAGAAGCAGACCATTACTCCCCCACCATTTCACTTTCATTTCTCCATTTCTAATTCCCACGTAGCACACCTTCACATCTTCATTTTATTTTCTTTTTCCACCACACTTCCACTTATTTTCCATTTCCACCACAAACTTCCATCTATTTACACATTCTCCACAAATATTATCCAAATATTGCAACTTCTATCCCGGTATGTTTAAAATAACAGAGCAGCTTCAGGAGTCTACAAAACAGATGATTTCTTTACTCTTGTTTCTGTTATTTATTTAATATGTCCGGCTAGAATAATTATACTCTGGGGGATGGTTATTATTAGTTTGTTTTAATTATGCAATTTATTTTACCGGTTTAAATTAATTATAATTGATACAATTAATGTTATTCTCTCGCTTTACAATAAATTACATGAGTTTATTGAATTGCCTTACGAAATCTATTTTGATCAGATCCGTGATAAATAGATTGGTCCTATATTATTGCTATGTCTGTGGAAAAATTTATTCTGATTTAATAAATCTAGTATTTCAGACGCAAAAATATATTTCTTTTTACTTAGCCGTTTACATGTGTTTTGCTTGAGTTTATATCAAACCTTGCATGTTCTGGTAAACGAGGTCATTAGAATTTAGGATTTAAATCTGAAGACTTTAAAAGGAATTTTGCCAATTTATTCTTAATTAAACCGGTAGAATAGCATAATTAATCAAACGAGTAAAACCTGATCCCAGAGTCCGTTCTTCCATTTTCACAAACCACTTTTAATATTTTGTTATTTTAATTTAACTGTTATTTAATTTCTTGCTGTCTCTCATTAAATTTACAAACAAAAAACAAACCCCTTCAATTACCAATTATCTAAGGCTAGACTTATTTTCCTCAAGTCCCGCGGATCGATACCTAGGTCGCTTTTAATTACTATACTGCTGCGACCGGGATTTTGCACCCGACGGTCTTTTTGATTTATTATTTTCTAGGATTATTTTCTTAGCATTTTTTATATCAAATTTATCGTTTGCCTCCTTTTGCAGTCCACCGGGATTACTTGACTCACCAATCCGAGATGCTACCCAATTATTGGGATTTTTTTGGGCCCCGGGGACCAGACCCATTTAAGAGTCAGGAAACGATCGCACCCAACCTCTGGCGCCGTTTCTCCTCACCCCTCCCTCCTCTCACTCACGCTATGGCCGAAGCTATATCGGACTTCTACTCATTCCAATTACTCACTTAAGTTAGGAGTTAGGTAGTTAGGAATTAGTAGAAGTCATTCATTCAACCACATACACAATACATTATTCATATACACATCCATACAAATACAATACAATATACAAGTACCCTACAAGATACAATACACAACATCATCATTCATATATTCATGAATATACAAACTATTGTTCAAGACAAATATCGAGAACAACGTAAACAAGCACAAGTAAGTGCAATATAGTCCGATTCATGCTTTTATCTTATTTAGGTGGTCAAATAAGCACACCAAATCGGGGTAACCAGATTAGGATACAGGGCATGAAGAAATCATACCTTTCACCGTTGACTTTGGACTCACCGACTCCATTCGGTGTTCACTAGTCGAGTAATCCTATTTCATACATACAATTAGGTGGTTAATTATCCATAACTAACCTTACTTATTACTTCCAAATGTTTCCTAATTCATACTTACTAACTCTTTGTTACTAAATACATTTACTTAAGTTACTTACTACAATTATTTTCCAAGCTTGTTTATAGCCTTAATGACCTTTAAACATCATTATTATGTCTTAATCATTTATAACTCATTACCCTTCATTACCCATCCTTACCTAAACATTAATACACATTCTGGAGGATTTTGTAAAGGTCCGGGTTGGTGTCCGAGTTTACAAACCCGGACCACCACGTTAAACTTCTTCTCGGGTGGAATTCATGCTTGGTCCGGGTTTCCTTCCTAGTATGTAAACCCGGACCACATGGGTATACACTCTCGAGTGATTTTTTTGCATCGTCCGGGTTTGTGTGCTACTTTGCAAACCCGGACCATGTGTTTTGGTAACTTACGGGTGTATTTTGGGGTGGTCCGGGTTAGTGTTGGTTTGTAAACCCGGACCATCCCTCTGTAAAACTTTCTGTCGAGTTTTCTTGCTGTCGGGTTTGTGTTCTGGTTTGCAAACCCGGACTAGTTACAGTATTGCAATATATGTAAGTTTTTGAGTTTGTTAAATTCCAAACTTCTACCAATCTCTTCCCTAACATTTCTACATATAATCTAGCATGTTTTAACTTCATTTAAGCATTTTAAACTAGCCTAAACCAATACTATAAGATCTGTTACATAAACACTCTTACTGTAATTTTTTTTCTCTCTGTTACAATTCCTACTTCTCCAAGAAATGCTACAGACCATTCCTCTTGCCTTCCCACGTAGCTACTTGGTTCTTCACCTAGCACAACTTAGTTAAACAACTTACATTGCTCCATTCTAGTTCTACTCTACTATATCTCTTCCTCCTGTTACAAACCAAAGTGAATCACATTCACTTTCTTCTCTGTACACTCCTTTGTTCTCTCTTTACTAACAACACACAAGGCTCTAAATTCCTAACCCAATTTTGACAGAGGTTCCCTACATTACTAAGTGTTCTCATCACATTATTTTTGCACACTCAACATAGTTCACAACCTGCTCACAATTCACATTACTCACATCTCATTCTAAATACTTGCCACAAGCTTATACTCATACAACTTCTAATACTTACAACAATCTTAATATTCACACCTAGCATATTCATTACTTGTTTTCAAAAGCTTCAACTACAACTACCATTCACATTAATACCCATTCACTTCCTACTGTTACGGTGGTTTAGTTCATGGCTTAAAACAATATACCTATACATACACAAACATAAAAGTTATACGGAGGCTTCACATTACCTTGGTTTCTTTGTTCTTTTCCTTTTCCTCCTTCTCCTTTCTTGCTCCTCTTTCCTTCTTTGTTTTTCTTGGTTTATTTAAGCCAAGCTACACCATGTAACCAAGCACACACATACACACCAAAACTAGTGAATTTTCTATCCCACGTATTAAACCCTAACTTTGTGAGAAACCATTTAAACCACTTAGTAGGTCTTACCTTGAGCCTCTAATGGAGTTTTTGAGTAGAAAATGACAAGGCTCCAACTCCTCTTTGAAATGCCAAAATCGGCTAACAATGGCATAATAAACTCACGTGAGTTTTGGATTTGCAAGGGAAAATGGAAAAGAGTGAAGCTTTGGTCTTTTTCTTACCTTAGAACATGAAGAAGATGATAGGTCTTCTAATGGTGCTCTTAAGCTCTTAACCGATAATACCCTCAAAAATAAAGTTGGTGGTTTTAGATTTTTGAAGGGTGGAGAATGATCTCCTTGACGATACGAATTCAACGGTATGGTTTTTGTATCATTTGGTGGTGGTTGAGGTTTCAAAATTGGAGAAGAAGTGGCTCTGTGTGAGGAGTTCTCAAATCGCCATGGCTGGACCAGAGAGGAAGAAGAGAGAGTGCTGGGCAAAATAAAAACGTGAGAGAGTGTGTGTGAGGAGAGAGAGTGTTTACTTTTTGCTTTTTATTTGTTTGTCTTTTGTACATAAGAAGGGAATAAGTGAGGGGGCATGGGTTATTAATCAACCGGCTGCACACACTCCTCACATGGGGTTTTAAAATATTAATTGCGATAGTGGACACACTTATTTATTTTATTTACACTTTTACCCCATAACTTCCCGTTTTTGACAGTTTTTTACTATTTTCTCGTTTTCTTGATTTTATTGGCTCTAGACCTTCACTAAAGTTTATTAGTGACTATTTGGTTGACCAAAATTATTACGAGTCTATTTGACCCGCTTAAAGTCGCGTTTTCCCGGTTCCCTTGAAAAACGCGCTTTATGATTTGTTTGTGTATTTAATCCATTTTAAGGATCCGTTTTCTTTGGAAATTGTTTCCTTGTATTATTTAGGCATCATTAAGCCTTAATAATTCATATAATACGCTAACCGAGGTCTCGTACCTCCTATGGTCATTTAACGCTTATTTAGCGTTTTTTCGCTTTTCAAGCGTTTCTTTATTTCTTTTGAATTTATTTTTCCTTACCAATATTAATTAGGTACCATTAGGCCCTTAAATACGTATTAGATTAATTTTAATCCCTATATTTAAGTTCGGGGTATTTCAATCTACCCCCCTTAAGAACTTTGTCCTCAAAGTTGTTCACGGTTATGGGATTTCTATACTTACTCATTTATACTTGCCTAATACCGAAGCCATACATTCCTCTTCCTTACAATTCCCAAATTCATTACTCAATGTTTCCTTTCCATACCATACCAATGTACAATAATTACTCCAATCCATATTACTATCAACCGTCCGATTCCTCATTACAAACTTTATACATATATACAGTGCAAAGCTATCCCCAAAGCAATGCACACACACAATCACCCGTAGGCACTAAGGTCATCTCGACACAGGACTCCTCTATGTCCTTGCCCTTGGAATAATATAACATGCTACACTACTATCTTCTCCGGTATAACTTCCAACAATTACTTACTCTCCTATCTAAGAAAAATTCTTTTACAACTACTAATTAGAAATCTTTCTAAAGCATACAACTCCAAATTCCAATTTGTATTCATTACTTCTATCCTATGTGTGATTCTTGTGACCACTTGAGGGGAGCTTCAAGAATCATTTGACCCTGATGTGATCAGCATCAGTGTTGAACTATCTTTCCACCCCAATTTGTGTTCGGTTTCCCTTGATCTGATCAGGATCATGATCGACTTCCCACATCAGTTTCAAACAGCAAATATTTAGTTGTTTTCATTTTCTATCTTTTACTCTTTCTAGTCGTGATACGAATTCATACATCTCCAAATGATGGAATCAATCCATCGATCATCCTCACTCTACTTCCCAAATGCTTTACTCCGTGGTTCAATACCTAAATGCTCATTTCACCAACCTTCACTACTTCCATCTATTACTCTCCATCATCCTAACTAGGGGTTACCATACTTGTAAAACTTAGTTGTCCTCAATTTACTTCCAATAATTTACCTACGATTCCACTACTCATAAGCTTCATTCATCTACTACTCTCATTCATTTCATACTACTTCTTCAAAGGCTACAATACTTGTGGAGTTCCGTCCACTACTCATTACTCTTCTTTACCAATACTCTTACACTGGTGTTACAAGATGGGTACATTCATCCTATGGTGTTTGCATATCTAATGCCTAGTTACCATAATTACAATATGAATGAATACTTATGTTAATTTAAGATAATATCAATCATCAATTTGATTCTCATTTGTGCTATGCACATTACGGTTTATGTATTTTATTCACAAAACTTACATTAAGCGGTTTTCGCTCTACCCCCCTTAAAAGGGATTACGACCACGTAATCTACCATATGTTATTATTATTAAACATTGGTTTAATCAGTTTGGGCAAACTGAAGCGTTTAGCTTCACTACGGTATACTATAGAATATGCTCTGGTCAAAGGGTCTTAACCATACCAACGGTTTAGTCTTTGCACCAAGAGTTCCTATATGAGTTTATTTAACTCATCATTAATTCGGTTCTAGCCTATTAGGCTTCAAGGCATTAATAGCCATTGTATTATGCTCACTAGGTACATTAATCTCCTAGCTAGGGCCCACTAGCTTCTGCTGCGCGACCCTGATAACTTGGGTTATCCACCCTTCTTGTTATCATTAATGTGCTATACATCACCTTTTTATCCGTCTATTATGGAAATAAGGTTTACTAGACAAATACGGTATTCTTTTACCGTGGTTGAACTCAATGAGTTGTAGGTTTATAACCAGCTCTCTGGCAATCTAGTATACACACTGTTTGTACTTCCACGATCATTCGTTAAGCTTTTCCGACTTATTGTCGGGCGAGGTTAAGTCACTACTCAGTTGTAGTGCTTCCTCTGTTGTCACTAGTTTCCAAGTTATATCAGTTCTTCTGGTTCGGTACAAGTGTCCTTTACTTGTATGACCTTGCATTGATATGCATCGGTCCTAGTGACTTTCTTAAGTCTCCTTTCACCTTTTATTCCCTTGGAATTCACATCTGTGATTGTTAGTGTGTTTCGCACTCTTCGTGCTTCTTTGGCCTTAGGCCGCACGGTTTGTTGCTAAACTTGCTTAATTGGCTTGTGCCATGTCTGTTGGTGAAAAGAAGGGTTTACTACGGCTTACATTCTCCATATCCCTAGCCATCCCATTAGATCATTAGCTGCACAAGTGCAATACCAAAACACTCAGTCATACAGAGTGCAGAGGCGTAAACGCTTGACAGTAAGTCACTTATGTGATAGGAAAGAATATTTCTGTGTGTCATGTGATACTTATACTCCGTGTCATTGCATAACTACTTCCTCATAGCGGTCGCTTGTTGCGCACCGTATCCTTACTCATTATACAACATCGTTTTTACTGTTTCTGTTACTGTGATAGTTTCTCTTTACTCATTGCCATTGTCATTGGCACCATTCCCTTATGGTATGTATACCCTGGGTTTCCAATGTTCGTGTGTATGACGGTTGTCGTAGCATACCACAATATTAACATCTTCCCAATGTGGAGATGTTCTCCCATTTTAGGTTTCATGTGTAGGTTAGCTTACCTCACATTCCATCATCATTTATGATACGGTTTACCAAGTATCTTGGTTGACCAAGGGTGAGATAACTCCTCGGGTTATAAGCTCTCTTGAGCGTTAGTCATTCGTGGTGTTCAATGTGTATTCACATAGATTGTTTTTGACAATTACTGTCCTTTCAAAGCTGAGCATTGGTTATAGGCTCGAGCTGTGCGGTTTTATTCGTGTATGTACATCACCGGGACATCCCATGAAGCTTCAAGGGTTTTCTGGTCCCGTTCTTCAATTGAAGAGTACTCTGTCATTGATAAATGAAAGTTCTCGTTGAGGGGTTTGTCTCCACTCATAGGTCTAATGACAAGGTTTGCTATGTTGGTGTTTACACAATGGTCCACCCCATGTTTGGGTGCTTATGGAGTATGCTTACTCCTTTAAGTCGTAATGGTTTGGAAATCTCATTTCCTTATTCCATCGCCCCTTGGCAATATCTATTGTGTGGTTTTATGTTATAGTAGATGGAAGCCTTTCCAAGGGTTCACATCTTCACCACATTGGTGGTCTTTGGCTAACGAGGGGGTACCTCCCCTTGGGTTTCTCGTAGTGCCCAAGTGTGGACTAGGCCAATGTTGGCATTATCGTGATTCTTATTCCTCTGTGCTACCATTGCTACATAGGGCATGAAGGTAATTAAAAGCTTGTCAACTGTATACTAGACTGATGCTCTAGTGACAGTGACACTGAGTTGGCCATTACTCCAAGCCACTCAGGATGTTGGGTTTGAATTTATGGTCCAGCTGTTGATTTCTTGTCGTATGAGGCAATATCTCTTGCAGGTCTTGTTAACCATTGGTGCCGGTTTGGCAACCGTTTAAGGTTATATAACGCATTTGGTTTACGACTTCTGAGCCGTATCGCTGCAAGCTATGCTCTTCGCAAGCTGCTTATACATGTTTCCACTCGGTGTATACCGTCATAGGTTGGAGATATTATTGGGCTCCATGGTAAGTCGTGGCATCACGCTTCCGTTCATAGGAGACTCTTAGGCAATCTGGTGCTGATCAGTGCCTTTTGTAGACTAGGGTATTTCCTGTCAAGTGAAATCCCTTCGGTGTCCTAACCGACTGTTCCTTCTAGCTCATGTGCTCTTATTAGGACGCTTGTTCAACTGCTTTTAACGCAGACACCCTTCAAGGATCGCTCCTGGGTGTTGGTAGCCGTGTCGTTACATCCGGCTAATATTTATGAAGTGTGTTGTCCTCTATACCGTCTTATGGTATTGTACTTGAGTCATCCCTTTTTTTTGGGTTTATAGCGTCTGCCGTCCTTGGGTAGACTGTTTACACTTGCTCCTAGTATTCTTGACTAGGTTTATATTCCTCTCCAATGATGGATTGTGCTTCGTAGTAACCTTGGGGTTGCTCTTGGGAATTTCGCCCTGTTTATTGAGCATTGTTAGGTTCACGTTAGACATTCGCCTTAATGTGTTTAGGCTGGGCATTCCATCCAGCTGTCAGGTAATCGTTTGGATTATTTGAGACATATCCAATGTCTATACTTACTAGTATGTGCTCTTTGCACTTCCTAGTTCTTCCTCATTTTCAGATGGATTCTCTGAGTTCCTTGACACTTGGTCGTCTGAGGTGTCCAGCTGTTCTGGTTTGAACTCACTCATGGTCCGTAGAACGGAGTTGACTACTTCCCGTGCATCGCACACTACATGTATACATACGTGGGGTACCATATTGACACGTTACCACTTACCCAACTATATGTCGGGCCCGCAAGCTCCTTTGAAGTGCGGTTGTCCCACATCCCGTAACGGGTACACTCGTAGTGTTCGCCACACGCCTAGGTGAAGTATTCTACTGTCAACTCCTCTTGTATCATTCTTTGATACCCACCGTAATGCTGTTGGTCTGGTTTTAAAATCCAAGGTTTAAAAGAACGTTTATGGTTTTGAAAGAAAATTTATGGGTTTTAAAATATGGTTCGGTGTTAAAAGAAATCTCTCATGGCATAGCCATGTTCGAAATCTTGATCAGTCCGGCTTCCCGCTGACTGGCGTGTTCCAAATGCAGTGGTCAGGCCGTCAGGCCTTCCCATGGTTTCATTCCTTCAGTGTCAGGATTTGTGATCCAGTAATTGCTTCATTATAGTCACGGTACATTACTATGTACCTGTGGTGTGTTAGAGTTTCTTTATGTATCTCTGTCCTTACTGCACTTGCCGTGGCAAGTGCGTGGTACTGATGGTTTTTGGGTAATCCTATACCAATCTTGGTAGGGTTTCTGCTTGCGTTTGGTAGTCTTGTCGACTCTTCCCTTGATCTTATTGATCTATGGTTGGGATGCTTGATTCCTTAGGTAGCTTCTTGGTGATCTTGACATGGTTGTCTTGGTCGGGGTACTTCTCCAATCTTTAGAGATCCCCATTTATTTAGTTTTATGTTTTCCCTTGTTGCTCGTTCCCTTTAGTTTACCGTGGTTATTGAGCCTTAGCTTGTTTAGGCACTACTCTTGTAGTCCAATCGGTTCAT
Organism: Limonium bicolor; assembly: GCA_023374045.1. Taxonomy (NCBI): domain Eukaryota; kingdom Viridiplantae; phylum Streptophyta; class Magnoliopsida; order Caryophyllales; family Plumbaginaceae; genus Limonium; species Limonium bicolor. Next base: position 176,244,434 of record CM041778.1, on the reverse strand, counting down.
ATCACATGGATGTCCTTATAGCTGTATAAGCCATATCGGCCAGGTATTGTAACCTTTTGGTGTTGTAGTTTCGGAGTTAACCACTCCTGACTATGTCCTTAGTCAGTTGGTATACCATTGGTGGTATTATCTAGCTACTGCTGTCCCGCAGACTTGTGTCTCGGGTTCTATTACTATTCCTTCTCCATTTCGTGGCATGGTTAGTGCTTCTTTTCCTGTTGTTGGTTGTCTAGCCAGGTTTCGTGACTGCTAAGCACGTCGCCCATGCTGTTGTAAGTTGCAGCCTCCTTTGGTTGGAGTGCTCATTCTACCGCTATTGAGTGCGGGTATTGTTGTTCAACCGGGATCCATTTCCGGGACTTCCAATTCTTGGAATCTACTACTTGTCAAGTTCTTGTTTACTGTGTGATTGCTTCACAACTGCCAGATCGGGTTTTCCCGAGTATGAGAGGACTTTCCTTCTCTCTGGCGTACTTTCCAAAGTTATACAGTGGGATTGTGGAGGGCGGGTCTGGTATTGTAGGTATCCGGTACTCACCGGTAGTTCCTAACTAGCATATCTCTAATACTAACACTCAACCCTTAGCCCTAAGCTTCTAATTCCTAACTCGGTAATCCTAAACTTGGTATTTCCAGTCATCAGAGTGATACTTTGCTCTGATACCACTTTTTGTAACACCCCTACCATTAATATAGTGCTTACCGTCCAATCTCCCTACATATCAGATACACGCAGCGGATATATACTTACATACAATGGGCGATACAATGCCGTTAGTCACCCACGTGACTAACAAGGCTACTACTTCTACATACGGCATCGGCTCTGATGGACCGGAATCCCGAGTACTACAAATCTATGATACATTCTCCATTTACCAAATACTACTACAATCTTCATTCAATACAATACTCCAAGTACAATACAATATAATCTACATACCGAGTTTACTAGGTTCCAAATCAAATACAATACTTCTCCCAAGTTCATACATACTCACTAAGAGTCTACATCTACCCATTCCTCACAACTACTTACTTCCTAAGTACAAGGGGTGTGCTGATTAGTACCCCTCTACATTCTACTACTACTATCCAAATGTAGTCACCGGTCTCGTGCCTTGACCATATCCTCTTCGGGTACCTGCACACTAAAAACGTTCCCCCGAAGGGGTCAACTTTCGCTGAACATGATAACCGCATACCCCGCGTACTAGTGAGGGTACGCCGACCACTTGGTCGAATACATGCAGTTCATTTTCATTCAAAAATACATGCATACATGCTCTTAAATACGATACTACAATACTTACACAGGAGTACACGAATACATTCCAACACATACCAAGAAGTTATACGAATCCAACAATACTTACTTACCTTCGGTATTCACGATACATGCACAATACATACTCATTACATACTCAATCCATACACAATGCATATACAATGTCCAATACTTTGTTAGCTTCATTTGTCCACCCGGGTAATCGGGTGGAGATTACTCTTTACTCGTTCCACAATACTTACGCATACATACTCATACTCATACATACTTACGGATCCCTACTTACTTACTCTTACTCTTACTCATGTTAAGTCATCGGGACCTCCGGCCTGGGGACTACTCCGTCCCACCACCGGGATTTACTTGACTCACCAATCCGGGATGCTACCCATTTAAGGGATTTGGGCCGCGGACCAGTTTAAGAGTCAGGAATCGGATCCAACCTCTTGTGTCTCCTCATCCTCACGCGTGGCCGAAGCTATATCGGACTTCTACTCATTCCAATTTACTCACTTAAGTTAGGAGTTAGGTAGTTAGGAATTAGTAGAAGTCATTCATTCAACCACATACACAAATACATTATTCATATACACATCCATACAAAATACAATACAATATACAAGTACACTACAAGATACAATTACACAACATCATCATTCATATATTTCATGAATTATACAAACTATTGTTCAAGACAAGTATCGAGAACAACGTAAAAAAGCACAAGTAAGTGCAATATAGTCCGATTCATGCTTTTATCTTATTTAGGTGGTCAAATAAGCACACAAATCGGGGTAACCAGATTAGGATACAGGGCATGAAGAAATCATACCTTTCACCGTTGACTTTGGACTCACCGACTCCCTTCGGTGTTCAACTAGTCGAGTCCTATTTCATACATACAATTAGGTGGTTAATTATCCATAACTAACCTTACTTATTACTTTCCAAAAGTTTCCTAATTCATACTTACTAACTCTTTGTTACTTAAATACATTTACTTAAGTTACTTACAATTATTTTCCAAGCTTGTTATAGCCTTAATGACCTTTAAACATCATTAATTATGTCTTAATCATCTTATAACATCATTACCCTTCATTACCCATCCTTACCTAAACATTATTACACATTCTGGAGGATTTTTGTAAAGGTCCGGGTTGGTGTCCGGGTTTACAAACCCGGACCACCACGTTAAACTTCTTCTCGGGTGGAATTCATGCTTGGTCCGGGTTTCCTTCCTAGTATGTAAACCCGGACCACATGGTTATACACTCTCGGGTGATTTTTTTGCATCGTCCGGGTTTGTGTGCTACTTTGCAAACCCAGACCATGTGTTTTGGTAACTTACGGGTGTATTTTTGGGGTGGTCCGGGTTAGTGTCTTGGTTTGTAAACCCGGACCATCCCTCTATAAAACTTTCTGTCGAGTTTTCTTGCTAGTCCGGGTTTGTGTTCTGGTTTGCAAACCCGGACTAGTTACAGTATTGCAATATATGTAAGTTTTTGAGTTTGTTTAAATTCCAAACTTCTACCAATCTCTTCCCTAACATTTCTACATATAATCTAGCATGTTTTAACTTCGTTTAAGCATTTTAAACTAGCCTAAACCAATACTATAAGATCTGTTACATAAACACTCTTACTGTAATTTTTTTTCTCCTCTGTTACAATTCCTACTTCTCCAAGAAATGCTACAGACCATTCCTCTTGCCTTCCCACGTAGCTACTTGGTTCTTCACCTAGCACAACTTAGTTAAACAACTTACATTGCTCCATTCTAGTTCTACTCTACTACATCTCTTCCTCCTGTTACAAACCAAAGTGAAAATCACATTTTTCTTCTTTGTACACTCATTTGTTCTCTCTTTACTAACAACACACAAGGCTCTAAATTCCTAACCCAATTTTGACAGAGGTTCCCTACATTACTAAGTGTTCTCACCACATTATTTTTGCACACTCAACATAGTTCACAACCTGCTCACAATTCACATTACTCACATCTCATTCTAAATACTTGCCACAAGCTTATACTCATACAACTTCTAATACTTACAACAATCTTAATATTCACACCTAGCATATTCATTACTTGTTTTGAAAAGCTTCAACTACAACTACCATTCACATTAACATACCCATTCACTTCCTACTGTTACGGTGGTTTAGTTCATGGCTTAAAACAATATACCTATACATACACAAACATAAAAGTTATACGGAGGCTTCACATTTCCTTGGTTTCTTTGTTTCTTTTCCTTTTCCTCCTTCTCCTTTCTTGCTCCTCTTTCCTTCTTTGTTTTCTTGGTTTATTTAAGCCAAGCTACACCATGTAACCAAGCACACACATACACACCAAAACTAGTGAATTTTCTATCCCACGTATTAAACCCTAACTTTGTGAGAAACCATTTAAACCACTTAGTAGGTCTTACCTTGAGCCTCTAATGGAGTTTTTGAGTAGAAAATGACAAGGCTCCAACTCCTCTTTGAAATGCCAAAATCGGCTAACAATGGCATAATAATACTCACGTGAGTTTTGGATTTGCAAGGGAAAATGGAAAAGAGTGAAGCTTTGGTCTTTTTCTTACCTTATAACATGAAGAAGATGATAGGTCTTCTAATGGTGCTCTTAAGCTCTTAACCGATAATACCCTCAAAAATAAAGTTGGTGGTTTTAGATTTTTGAAGGGTGAGAATGATCTCCTTGACGATACGAATTCAACGGTATGGTTTTTGTATCATTTGGTGGTGGTTTGAGGTTTCAAAATTGGAGAAGAAGTGGCTCTGTGTGAGGAGTTCTCAAATCGCCATGGCTGGACCAGAGAGGAAGAAGAGAGAGTGCTGGGCAAAATAAAAACGTGAGAGAGAGTAGTGTGTGAGGAGAGAGAGTGTTTACTTTTTGCTTTTTATTTTGTTTGTCTTTTGTACATAAGAGGGGAATAAGTGAGGGGCATGGGTTATTAATCAACCGGCTGCACACACTCCTCACATGGGGTTTTAAAATATAATTGCGATAGTGGACACACTATTTATTTTTTTTATTTACACTTTTACCCCACAACTTCCCGTTTTTGACAGTTTTTACTATTTTTCTCGTTTTCTTGATTTTATTGGCTCTAGACCTTCACTAAAGTTTATTAGTGACTATTTGGTTGACCAAAATTATTACGAGTCTATTTGACCCGCTTAAAGTCGTGTTTCCCGGTTCCCTTGAAAAACGCGCTTTATGATTTGTTTTGTGTTTTTAATCCATTTAAGGATCCGTTTTCTTTGGAAATTGTTTCCTTGTATTATTTAGGCATCATTAAGCCTTAATAATTAATATAATACGCTAACCGAGGTCTCGTACCTCCTATGGTCATTTAACGCTTATTTAGCGTTTTTTTGCTTTTCAAGCGTTTCTTTATTTCTTTTGAATTTATTTTTCCTTACCAATATTAATTAGGTACCATTAGGCCCTTAAATACGTATTAGATTAATTTTAATCCCTATATTTAAGTTCGGGGTATTTCAGTTGATGATGCTTGTTTCTTCTGCAATAGCACTGAAACTCGCAATCATCTGTTTTTTGAGTGTGAGTTCAGTAAGGAGGTGTTCAGAATGATTATGCATGACTGGCTCTTGTGTAAACTGCCTTATACATTTGTGGAGTGTATGGGCTGCCTCTGGAGTTCGAAGTGTAAGTCTTCTTTGGTGTTCAAGATGCGATGTTCTGCGGTAGGGGTTACTATCTACCATATTTGGAAAATGAGAAATGATGCTATCTTTGCTAGTTCAAAGCCAGATGTCTCAAGATGCATTTTGAATATTCAGCTGGAATTGAAGATTAGATGGAGTAAATTTCATTCCCGGTTACAAGAAGAAATGTTAGAATTTGTACATGCTTTGGGCTTATAGAATTTCTGAGTACATAGTCTTGGTTCGGTTTCTGTATACCTTGTTGCTATTGGAGGGTGTGGTGAGTAATTGGGAGTCCGGTTTTTTTTGCAGACTGTTGCAGTTTACATTTTGTGGTTAGTTAGGCTTGTATGGTTTTGGTCTTCTTCAATATATAGCTTACCCTTTATCTTCAAAAAAAAAATTGGTACGTTATGGTTAATTAGTTCCCTATGATGTACACAAGGCTTAATAACCTCCCAAAGTCAATTTCTAGACAATTTCATTAAAATGTGTGTTTTAAGGAGTCTTAAGGCTCCTTTTTGTGTTATAACACATTTATGACTTGGTTTCCTTTGGTTTGTTTTATATTATTCTTACCTTATATATGAGGTATAGGAATCCACTTTGGACCCTAATTGAGGTTATACAATCCCTGTTATCCCCAAAATCGTTACCCTTATTGAAGTGGAAAAAGAAGTTCTCTAGGAATGAGAGTTATGATACCGTGGAAACTTAAAAGGTGATATATGTGACAGGAAGCCATAGTAGTATAGTGGTAAGGTATATAAAAAGATGCAAGAGGTTAATGGTTCAAAGCTAATGATAAACAACTTTTGTGGTTTCCGCTTTCTACTTAATTCTTCATTCTTATCTTTTCTTTTTTATTTCTAATTTTCAAAATCAGAGTTTGTTTGAAAAGTAAAAACAAAAAACAAAAAAAAATACAAATATGCTTCTTTCCTATTTTTGATTGCTAGTTTATTTTCTTTCCAACAAAAAAAGAAAGAGAAATAAAACCTTTGAAACGTGATTAAAAAAAAACTCATATTATTTTTGTTAGTTATCTTCCATTTTTTTACGATTATTCATTCCTTTTTCTTGATAATTTCTATTTTCATCCTTATCCCTTTTTATTCTCTTAACTACTTACTTGTTTTTAAAATAAAAAAAATAAAGCAAATATCTTTTCTACTTTTACTAGTAGTTTATTTTATTAACAAAACAATGTTTCTCCAAATTGCTTCTTTTGTTTAAGTGACTTTGAAAATTTTGCTTGTTAGTGTTTTAGTTATTTAACTTTTTTTAGATAAGTTTTTACTTTTCTTTTCAATCTTATCTCTCCGTCCTATTAACTAGTGTGTTTATTTTCAAATTCGAAAGTTTATTAAGTTGTTAAGATTCTCAAGCCTCTTATTGATTTACCTTTACACTATATAATCACTCAATACTCCTGTTACAAGGGGACACTACAATCCGTTACTGGTATTACTTTTGCTTCCTCATTTTTCTTTCATCCATACATCACCGCCTCCATCTCACTTTATAGCCGATTGCAATCTTTAATTCACTACAGAGATAGAGTTCCCCCATTGTGTAGGTGCATCAATCGTGCCACCATACAGCCATGCCACAGTATCAAGCGTCCAATGTTGTTTCCTGTTCGTCATCTTCTAGATTTAAGTACCACTATTGTCACCATTTAATATCATCATCGGTCTTCATCAGTTCAAGATCTATGCCTGTAGCGGTCATTCCCTCATAAGCTCAACGTCTAAGTTTCAGTTGCACTGTACGATCAGGAGGAGACATGGCTACTGCAAGCTGCACTACAAGTCGTAAATCCTGAAGGACAACGAGGCTGGGGAGAACCAGATTCCCTAACTTGGTTGTTGCTAGCTGCGTTGGAGTTTCAAGCTGTCTCTCACCATGAGTTCTCAAACGATAAAATATTCAGTTACTACCGTCTAGGCTTTTGAGTGCAAAAAGATCAACAATTGGACGTCAACAATCTTATAGTATCTTCGACCACTGATCAAGCTCCCATCCGTTCAGTTTGCATACCCGTCACTTTGACTATTGCCTTGCTAGCAAATCTTCCCCTCTGAAATAAACACATAAGCAGAATAGGACGTTGAAAGAGAGAAGAACGATATTAAACATAATGCCATCATCACGCGCACTCGCACCAGTGGAGGTCAAAACCAAGGATTTGATTCAATGCACTCCCACCGTTCACTAAGAGCAGTGAATTCAATTGTCCCTAGCTCAGTTACGGAGACAGCAGTCGTACCCCACAATCAAGTCTCCTTCAATCCCGAGGCAAAATTCCTTCTTCTCAGCGTGTCGACTGGAGAGGAGACTCCGCTCTCATGGGGTTCTCAATTCGGCGTGGATCTAGTGGGTGGATACTACGACGCCTGCAACTACGTGACATTCGACTTCCTGATGGAATTCACAACCACGATATTATCATGGAGTATGGGTAATGAAGAACTTAACCATGCCCGTATATCCGTACGTGGGGTATCAGATTATTTGTTGACATCAACCAGCGTCCCTGGGTTCATCTTTGCCCAAGTTGGTGATGCACAACAAGATCATAACTACTAGGAAAAGAAGCCAACGATGACATGTAGATGACGTTCTCTACTCAGATAACTGCACACACGAGAATAAGGTACCCCTAGTCATAAGTTCGTTGATTTTATTGCGTTGAGTTCATACATTAGTCAGCTTTCTCTTTTTTTTATTATTACAGGTGTTTATGTTTTTTTATTCAGAAAATAGTTTTATTTTTTTTATTCAGAAAAAAGTTTTCGCTTTTTATACGTATGCAAACTTAATTGCTAGATATTAGGTTTACTTGCTGGTATGGTAACTCCTATGATAGTTTAGGTTTATTTGTATGTTTAATGTAGTTAAATATTAGGCAAAGTTTTGGTTACTTTATGTATGAAGCGGAGGTTGAATGTTAGGTTTATACTTGTCAAAGCTGCCAACCATAATTTATAATAAAAAGGTAATGTCACAAGATGTTTTAGCCTTAAAGTTATAAGTAGTAAAGGAAAAGTAATTTCAAGGGTAGTGAAGGAAGCTGAAGTCATTGAAGAATTACGTATCAAGGCCTAAACCCGTAGCTCTAAAAATCGTAGTACATTTCCTTTCCAAGTTTAGAAGGTAAAACTTAGGTGACGACTCCATATAGGTTTGTGTGGGCGGCCAGTTAGAATAATTAAGCTTTAATTTTATAATTTCAGTTTAATTGTTCTAATTGCAAAACGAATTTGAAGCCTTAAGCTCAATACTTAAGGGTTCAAAACCAATGCCCACAGACTGGAGACTCTACTGGGGACCACCCACCTAAGTTTTGAAATTTTAAACTTAGGAAAGAGGGCTTAACTTGAACTTATAATCTTTAAGGCTTACTTTTTTTTATGATATTATCCTTTTGATTATCTGTGCATATGAGAGATGAGGGTCCAAATAAACCGATTATCGATCATGCCAAGTCATGACCCGTTTCTAAGACACACACCTAGGGTGATGTGTAAAGTGGGGGAACTGAGACGATGGCATGCAAACCCCATCCCTTCATTACCTGGGCCCAAAGCCCCAGGCACCTCTCCGAATGTAACCTTACCCAAAAACCAAATATCGGTCATGCCAAGACATGACCCATCCTGCAACACATAGCTTAGGGTGATGCATAAAGGTGGGGGAAATGAAGAGGATGACATGCAAGCCTAATCCCTTCACTACCTAGGTCAAAAGCCCAAGCACTCTCCGGATGTACCCATACCCATTCGATGAAACTTGCATAGTGAGCATGCAAAATTTCTCTTTATATCTCCGTGATTCCATACTTTTGTGATAAGCTTGATTGTGTGTGGTTAGCAGCTGAAATAAATAATCTTTTGGTAGATCCTTACCCTTCAGCCCAAAGGCCCATTATAGTGTAGGTGAACTATTTATTTTGCTTCGGCCTAGAAACCTTACAAGATGGTCTCTTTCGACCCAAAAGTGTCTAAATCTGAATCATCCATTTTGATCCATTTAGGTTTTGGCCCAAAAATCCATTTGAATTTGTAATAATTCACAAGACTTGAAAATTGATTTATGGATCATGTTTGCATTCCAACCCAAAGGCCCATCAAGAAGTGGGATTAGGTCTTTCACTTGAACTCTGAAAAATCTTTAATTTGGCCCAATACCCATTCATATTCCATATAATTTGTTCTGGGCCATGTGTGCCACTTTCAGTTCAAGATGGTTAGGCCCAAGCGCCTGACATTTCAGCCCAAGTGCCCACTCAATGTCTGAAACATTTCGGCTCAAGCACCACTCTACAGTTTGAAATTTATCGGCCCAAGGGCTCATTCTCAAAGTGTTTTAGGCCAAGTGCCTCACTCACAATTCAGATCTATCAGGCCCAAGCTCCTATCCACAATCATGACACCATTTCCGCCCATGTACCTCACTTTAGTTCAAGAGATTCAGGCCCAAGCGCCTATCCACAATCCAAATGCATCCCGTCTCATGCACCTCACTCTTAGTCCACTAATATTCAGGGCCAAGTGCCTATCCACAATCCAAGAGCATCCCGACCCTTACTCTCACTTCAAGCTCAAGAGCTTTCAGGACCGAGCGCCTATGCATAACCCAAAGAGCATTCCGGCTGAAGGGCCTCATTCACAGTTAAGGGACATTCCTAGTCTAAAATTTTCAGCCCTCTCATAATACGTTAGATTTCATTGTTATGTTTTCTTAGGTTTGCGTAGGAATTTTACTATTTAGTAGGTGTAAACATTTCTACGACATTTTGTCATTCGTTAGCTCTTTTTCCTTTTGTTAAGTTGTCTTAAAAAAAGATCACAACAATTCTATGCCCTCCCAAAGGTACATCAAGGTTGAAAGCTCGAGTCTTCTGTGTGCCAACATCATGCAGATTGGTGGTATTCGAGTTCATAATGGAGATTGGGGTTCACATGCATAAAATGTTGCTATAAACTATCATTCATATTTCAAATGCGTTTGCCAACAATATTTTGTGAAATCTAAGTTCAGTAGTTTTCAAAAAAGATTGTTTTTGAATGAACATTTCTTAACATCAACAATATGAAGTATCGATTTTGTTAAATCATTTTCTTCATATTCACAAGCAAATGACTTTTTCAAGTCTAAAACTTTTCCGCGCTGAAAAGATAAGTTCATGATGAGCTCTTTTTACAAGGAACATCAATTTTTGCTAACAAATGTTCTCGAACTAAGGTTTATGGAACGGTCATTTCCTGGCAATGGAACACAAAGACTTTGCTTGTGTCTAAGAACATGAACATGCTTGTCCAAGTACCAAACACGTCCCAAAACACCAAAGAAACCCACATAATGGTTAGTAGAGCACATGGTAATCTTACAATTATTGAAATCCCTGACATAATACTTGGGGCAATCTGTGTTAGAATCGTTTATTCAAACTTCTTCTAACAATGTGTGATAAAACTCTCTAAGCGAAAGAGTGTGAGAGTGTCTTGAGTGGAAAAAACCAATGAGAGAAAAAACGTGTCATCTTTACATGTGGTGAGGCCACTTACACGTAAGGTAAGCATCATAACTCTGGCTGAAGGACACAACTTGTCAATTTACGCTAAGATCTGTGAATAGTAATAAGAAGAGACATATAACTATCAGGAATATGACGAAGCACCTAGTAAACCACACATATCCAAAAGTGAATACCCCGAACTTAAATATAGTGATTAAGACTATTCTAATCCTTATTTAAGATCCTAATAATGATTAAGAAATATTGGTAGGGAAAATAAATCCAAAGGAAATAAGAACGCTTAAAAGCGAAAAAACGCTAAATAAGCATTAAATAACCATAGGAGGTATGAGACCTCGGTTAGCGTATTATGTGGATTTCTAGGCTTAATAAGACCAAATAATATATGGGAACAACTCCCGAAGAAACGGATCCAAATAATGTATTAAAACGCTAATATAGCTTTAACGCACGTTTTTCGAGAAAACCCGAAAACGTGGTTTTAAGTAGTCAAATGAACCCGTAAAAATTATAAGTCATTAAATAATAATTATTAAGCATTTATGGAAGCTTAATAACCAATCAAATAAAGAAACGAGAAAATTCCGGAAAACGGGCCCGGTTAGTGAATAGTACCAAAACCGGGTAAACTAACGAGCGTTTTCTGTAAAAGACGAAAAACACTCCAACTAGTAATATAGTAGGGGGCCGATTTTTATTAGTCAAATAACCCCTCACACACACATGTAACTAGCTAAATAAACAATTGGTCAAAAAGCAAAAAGTAACTAAAGTACAAAACACTCACCTTTTCTCTCACCTCTCATTTCACTCACCTCCCTCCTTCCCTCCTTTCTTCTCCATCGATTTCTCCCTCCTCTCTCTGGTTGGGTGATTTTGGAGAGCTTCCCACAACAACAATGGCCACTCTCTCTTCTTCTCCATGCTCCACCTTCATTTGAGCTCCAAAGGTAAAAATAATTACATATTGTAATCCCCTCATCATCCTCTACATTTCCACTTTTCAAAATCCAAAAATGAGGAAGTTCATTTTCGTGGGTATACCCCATTCAAAGAGAAAATAGCACCAATGGGTAGCTTGGAGTCTCCTCTCTTCATTAAGGTAAAAATCTACATGAAAGAACTCATATTTCTCCATCCTTGCTCATAACCGATTTTTATCTCCTTGTAACACTCCATTTTCTCTCTCTCTTTTGAGCATAATATCGACCTTGCAATAGTGGTGAATTCACCTTCTTGAACCAAGGGCTAAAAACCCTCCTAAAACACTCCAAAGGTAAACCCTAGAATTTGTATTTTTAACACTTCAATGAATTAGTGTCAATTTAAGGGTTAGTAGTTTAATTACACTTGTTTTGTGTGCTTTGGGTGATGGGAATGGAGTTTGGAAACTCCATTCCCCATATGACCGATTTTTGGTGCAAAGAAAGAGAAGAAGGAGAATGGGAAAAGAAATGAAGGAAAAATAAGCTCAAGGTAAGAGCTTATTCCTAATGTTAAATTCTATTGCGTTAGAGTAATGGGAATAGGTAAACAATAAAAGAACCTAAACTATTGTATTAGTATTGAAGTTTATGAAGTTTTGAGTATTGGGAACTAGTAAGTAAATTGTAGGCCTTTAGAGCCAAGTATATTGTGTTTGAGTATTGGTATTGATGTTTGATGGAGTATTGATGTATTGAGATGGTTTTATATAGCTTTGTGTGCTGGTAGGACCCTTGTATGGGTGTGGCTAGATTAGGAATGAATTTGATGAAAAGTGTGTATGTGGAGAAGTAAGAAAAGTAGGTAAACTATGGCAAATTTTGGTAGGAATATGTACATTTATGGATGACTTGGTGAATGGGAGAACCAAGGTGTGTATTGGGAGATAGTAGAGATGTTTAATGACCATGGAATGGTGGTAGTGGTATGTGAATAGGAGAGTAAAAATCTGTAGCAAGAAGTATTGGATTTCATTGGAGGAACTAGGAGGAATTAGAGTACAAGACTTAGTAAAGTGAATGTTGGACTTGGTATAGATGTGTAATGCTTGGAAATGTATTTGGGATGCTAGGAGTGACATGGTAGAGGAAGTATTGAATGGTAGGAATTGGGTTAGAAATCTGTAGCATAAGTAAAACAAAAACTGTTACATTTGTTGGAAAAGAAGTGAGGAATTTGTGTGAGTTGATTGATGGATTTATTAAGGAGTTTGGTGGATGAACTAAAGCAATTTGGAGGGCCTAAGTAGTGTTTAAACATGTGGGATACATGTAGGAAGATTGGAGAAACAATGGGCAAGTATAGAACAGAAGATAGATTTTAAAACTGAAATACTGGGCCGACCGACCTTGGGACCGGACTTGCAAGGTCGGTCGGCCCAGATTTACAAAGGACGAAACCTTCTAGAATGGACCGACCTTGGGACCGGACTTGCAAGGTCGGTCGGCCAGAAAAATTCACGTAACAAAACCTTCTGGAATGGACCGACCTTGGGACCGGACTTGCAAGGTCGGTCGGCTTAAATTCGCCTGTAATGTAACCCACTGGAATGGATCGACCTTGGGACCGGACTTGCAAGGTCGGTCGGCCCCGTAATTTTCCAGCATAATACCTTACTGACGTCGACCAACCTTGGGTCCGACCCTGGGTAAGGTCGGTCGGGTCAAACAAAAAAAATAAAAATAAAAATAAAATAATATAATTATAATAAGTATTATGTATATATATGTATACCCACCTATACATATGTAAATATGTATGTAAGCACACCAAAGTAAAGTAAGTAAACCAAGTATAAGTGAAAGAAGTGTAAAGACTTAGAATGTATGAATTAGTAAACGCAAGAGTAATCGAGTTAGTTAATGATAGTTAGATTAATCATTCAATTGTATGTATATCATAGGATTTGATTTGTGAACACCGGAGGAACGTTGGACACAAGTACAACAGTGAACGGTATGATTTCTTCATGCCCTGTATCCTAATCTGGTTACCCCGATTTGTGTGCTTATTTGATCACCTAATAAGATAAATGCATGAATCGGACTATTTTGCACTTACTTGTGCTTGTTTACATTGTTCTTGATATTGTCTTGAACAATAGTTTGTATAATTCATGAAATAATGAATGATGATGGAGTGTATTGTATTTCGTAGTGTACTTGTATATTGTAATGGATTTTGTATGGATGTGTATATGTACAATGTATTGTGTATGTGGCTTGAATGAATGACTTCTGCTAATTCCTAACTACCTAACTCCTAACATGAGTAAGGAATAAATTGGAATGAGTAGAACTCTGATATAGCTTCGGCCACGCGTGAGGATGAGGAGACACAAGAGGTTGGATCCGATTCCTGACTCTTAAACTGGTCCACGGCCCAAATCCTTTAAATGGGTAGCATCCCGGACTGGTGAGTCAAGTAATCCCGGTGGTGGGACGGAGTAGTCCCCGGGCCGGAGGTCCCGACAACTTAACATGAGTAAGAGTAAGTAAGTAGTAAGTAAGTAGTATGTATGAGTATGAGTATGTGTGTAAGTACTGTGGAACGAGTAAAAGAGTAATCTCCACCCGATTAACCCGGGTGGACCAACATGAGCTAACAAGGATGGTATTATGTATGTATTGCGTATGTATTGTATATGTATTGTGTAACGCGGATCCCGGAAAGGTAAGAATATATTTGATGGCTTGTATGGGTTACCATGTATGCATTGAAGCATGCATTGATGTGTTATGTATGTATTCCTTGCCTAATGTATTGTAATGTTATGTATAAGAGCATGTATGCATGTATGTTTGAATGAAATCAATCGCATGTATTCGACCAAGTGGTCGGCGTACCCTCACTAGTACGCGGGCTATGCGTTATCATGCTCAGCGAAAGCTGACCCCCTCGGGGGAACGTTTTTAGTGTGTAGGTACCCGAAGAGGATATGGTCAAGGTAAGAGACCGGGGGCCACACTTGGGACGGCTAGTAGTAGAATGTAGAGGTGTACTAAGTAGTACTCCCCTTGTACCTAGGAAGTAAGTAGTTTGTGAGGAATGGGTAGTAGTTAGACTCTTAATGAGTATGTATGGAATTGAAAGAGGTACTCTACTTGTATAAGGATCTTAGTAACTCTTGTATTAGCATTTATTGAACTTATGGAGTATTGCATTGAATGGGAAGTTGTAGTACCTAATTGGTAATTGTAGTGAAGATTGTATTTGTGTAGCACTCGGATATTCCAGTCCATCAGACCGATGCTGTATGTAGAAGTAGTAGCCTTGTTAGTCAACGTGGGTGACTAACGGCATTGTATCACCCACTGTATGTAAGTATGTATCCGCTGCGCGAATCTGGAAGTACGAGAAGATTTGACTGTAATGATCGTATTAATGGTAGGGGTGTTACAAAAAGTGGTATCAGAGCGAAGTATCGCTCTGATGACTGGAAATACCGAGTTAGGAATTAGAAGCTTAGGGCTAAGGCTGAGTATTAGCATTAGAGATATGCTAGTGAGGAACTACCGGTGAGTACCGGATACCTACAATACCAGACCCGCCTCCACAAACCCCATTGTATAACTTGGGAAAGACGCCAGAGAGAAGAAGGCCTTCTCATACTCGGAAAACCCGATCTGGCAGTTGTGAAGCAATCACACAGTAAACAAGAACCGACTTATGGTAGATTCCAAGAACTGGAAGTCCCGGAGATGGAATCCGGTTGAAAAACAATGCCAGCACTTAATAGCGGTAGGATGAGCACTCCAATCACTAGGAGGCTGCAACTACAACAGCATGGGGCGACGTGCTCTGCAGTCGCGAAACCTAGCTAACCAACCAGCAGTAGGAAAAAGCACTAACCGTGCAACAAAAGGGAGAAGGACAGTAACGGAACCCGAGACACAAGTCTACGGGATAGTAATACTTGAATAATACCGCCACGGTATGCTAGTGACTAAGGACATAGTGTGGAAGCGGTTAGCTCCAAAACTATGACGCCATTAAGGTTGCAATACCTGGTCAACATAGCTCAGACGGCTACAAGAACACTCACAAGATATAATCCGATAGGACTACAGAAGTAGTGCCTAAACAAGCTGAAGTCTCAGTAACCACAACAAAGGGTGGGAACGAGCAACAAGGGAAAACACATAACAAATAATTAGGGATCTCCAAGGATTGGAGAAGTACCCCGATCAATGACAACCATGTCAAACTTACTGAGAAGTTACTCAGAAGATTAATTGACCTAAGTAAATGATCACTGGATCAATGGAGAAGTCGACAAGACTATCAAATACAAGTGAAAACCATACCGTGACCGGTATAGGTTTACCCAAAAACCACCAGTACCATGCACTTGCCACGACAAGTGCAGTAAGAACAGGAACTGGTAGAGGAACTTTAACACACTACAGGTACATAGTAATGTACCATGACAGTAGTGAAACAACTAAGGATCACAAATCCAGATAACTAGAAGGATCGAACCTTGGAAAGGCCTGACGGCCTGACCATTGTATTAAGAACATACCAGTCAGCGGAAAGCTAGACTTGGTCAAGACCTCAAGCATGGCTATGCTATGAGAGACTTCTTTTAACACCAAACCATAATTTTAAAACCCAACTTTCAAAACCACAACCTTTCTTTTAAACCTTGGATTTTTACCCCAACCAACAGAATTATGGGGAGTATCATAGAATGATACAAGAATTGACAATAGAATACTTCACCTAGGCGTGTGACGAACACTACGAGTGTACCCAATTACCGGATGTGGGACAACTGCACTCCGAAGGAGCTTGCGGGCCTGACATGTAGTTGGGTAAGTGATAACGTATCAATATGGTACCCCACGTATGTATACATGTAGTGTGCGAAACACGGGAAGTAGTGAACTCCGTCTACGGATCATAAGTGAATTCAAACCAGAACAGCTGGACACCTCAGACAATCAAGCATAAAGGAACTTAGAGAACCCATCTGAAGATGAGGAATGAAGAATGAGGATTAGGAAGCGCAAAGAGCGCAGACTAATAAGTATAGACATTGGATATGTCTCAAAGACTTCAACAATACATGACAGCTGGAAGGATACCCAGCCTAAACACAGTAAGGTAATCGCCTAACGTGAACACCACGAGGCTCAACAAACGGGACAGGGTTCCCAAGAGCGATCACAAGATTACCACTGAATATAATCCATTATCGAAGAGGATATTTAACCTAGACTCAAGCACTAGGAGCAAGTATAAACGTCTACCCAACGACGGGAGACGTTATAACCCTAAAGGGATAACTTAAACGCAGTACCACAAGACGGTATAGTGGGACACACGTATCGAGAACATTAGCCGATGTAACGGCGTAACCAACAACACCCAGGAGCAATCCTTGAAGTGTCTGAGTTAACAACAGTTGAGCAAAGCGTCATGATAAGAGCACGGTAGCTAGAACGAACACTCGGTTAGGACACCGAAGGGATTTAACTTAACAGGAAATACCCTAAACTACAAGAAGGCACTAATTAGCACCAGCTTGCCAAAAGGGCCTCCTATGAACGGAAGCGTGATGTCACGACTTACCATGGAGCCCAGCAATACCTCCAACCTGCGGGGTATACAGGGAGTGGAAACATGCAAAGCAGCTGGCAAAGAGCACAGCTTGCAGTAATAGGGCTTAAAAGCCACCAACCAACTACGTTATGTGAACTCAAACGGTTGCAAAACCCACACCATTACTAACAAGACTTACAAGAAATATTGTCTCATACGACAAGAAATCAACAACTGGACACCAACTCAAGCAAACATCCTGAGTGACCTGGAGTAATTGTCAACTCAGTGTCACTGTCACTAGAGCATCAGTCTAGTATACAGTTGACAGGCTTTTAATTACCTTCATGCTTTCTGTAGCAATGGTAGAACCGGGGCATAAGAATCGTGATGATGCTAACATTGGCCTGGTCCACATTTGGACCCTACGGGAAACCCGAGGAAAAGTACCCCTCGTTAATCGAAGACCACCGAGGTGGTGAAGATGTGAACCCTTATAAGAGGCATCCATCTACTATAACAATAGAGCCTACGCATATAGATACTGCTAGGAGGCGATGAAACAAGGAAAGACATTCCTAACCATCGCGACTTAAATGAGTAAGTTTACTCCATATGCAGTACGTAAGCAGGTAATAACATAGTAACCTTACTATGAGACGTATGAGTGGCGACAAACCCCTCAACAAGAACTTTCACCTATCAGTGATAAATACTCTTCAATAGAGAACGGGACCAAAACCCCTGAAGTTTCTTGGGACGTCCCGGTGATGTACATACCCAAGTAATACTACACAGGTAGAGCCTATAACCAATGCTCAGCTTAGGGAGGACGTAATTGTCAAAAACAATCAATGTGAGTGCACATTGCACCCATGAGTGACCAACGCTCAAGAGAGCTTGTAACCGATAAATTACTTCATCCATTATCAACCAAGATACTTGGTAAATTGTATCACAATGATGATAGAATGTGAGGTAAGCTAACCTACACATAAAACCAAGTTGAATAAGACATCTCCACATTGGGAAGATAATACCATTACGACATGCTACGACAATCATCATACATATGAACTAGGACCTCCTAGTGTATTTACACCATAAGGAAATGGTGCCAACGACAATGGTAATGAGTAAGACGAACTACCACAGTAACACAGACAGTAAAAAAACAATGTTGTACAGTGAGTACGAACATGGTGCGCAACAAGCGACCGCAATGAGGAAGTAACAGATAATGACACAGAGTATAAGTATGAGATGACAGACAGAAATATTCCTTCCTATCACATAAGTGACTTACAGTCAAGCGTTTACGCCTCTGCACTTTGTATGACTGAGTGTTTTGGTATTGCACTTGTGCGGCTAATGATCTAATGGGATGGCTAGGGATATGAAAAATGTAACCGTAGTAACCCTTCTCTTCACCAACAAACATGGCATAAGGCAGCTAAGGAGCTTAGCAACAGACCGTGCGGCCTGAGGCCAAAGAAGCACGAAGAGTGTAAAGCACACTAACAATCACAAGATGTGAATTCCATTGGAATAAAAGGCGAAAGGAGACGTAACAAAGTCACTAACCAAACGCATAGAAATGCAAGGTCATACAAGTAAAGAACACTTGTACCTAACCAGAAGAACTGGTATGTTTCAGAACTATTGACACCAGAAGCACTACAACTAAGTAGTGACTTAACCTCGCCGACAATAAGTCAGAGGAACCTAGTGAATAATCGTGGGAGTACGAATAGTATGTATAATAGATTGCCAGAGAGCTGGTTACAATCTAAAACTAATTGTAGTTCAAACACGGCAAAAGAATACCGCAATTGTTTAGTAAACCTTATTCCCATAATAGATTGATAAAAAGGTGATGTATAGCACATTAAGGATAACAAGAAGGGTGAATAACCCAGGTTATCAGGGACACGCAGCAGAAGCTAGTGGGCCCTAGCTAGAATGGCTAGTAAGTATAGTAGAATGGCTATTAATGCTTGAAGCCTAATAGGCTGGAACCGAATTAATTATGAGTGAAATAAACTCATATAGGAATCCTTGGTCCAAAGACTAAACCATTGTTACGATTAGGACCCTTTGACAAGAGTACATTATGTAATAAACCGTAAAGAAGCTAAAACGCTTCAGATTGCCCAAATTGAGTAAACCAATGTTTTATTAACATAACATATGGTAGATTACGTGGGCGTAATCCCTTTTAAGGGGGGTAGAGCGAAAACTGCATAATGTGAATTTTATAAATAAAACACATAAACCATATGTGCCTAGCACAAATGAGAATCGAATGGATGATTGATACTATGTTAAATAAACAAGTATTCATTCATATTGTAATTATGGTAACTAGGCATGAGAGATGCAAATACCATGGATGGATATACTGTTACACCCAACCGCTAATCCTTCCATTATCCTCTAATCATTCCCATAATTACCTTACTCGCAGCGGAATACTTACTTACTCCCGGCGGGTGATACAACGTCGTTAACCTTCCAAGGTCAACAAGGCTACTACTACTTACCGTTTCGGTCTGACGATTAGAATAACCCAATACTCCCTCCGTCCCTTCTTGACCGTCCTGTTTACTATTTGGACATGTCGTTTGACTTCAATATTTAACATATAAGATGATATAATTTTATAAATCTAAGTTTTGTAATAGATTCCTTAGGTGATAAACTATATATTACAAAAATTAATTTATAAAATTAATTTATCTAATATTTTTAATATTGAAGTGAAAAAACGTGCCAAAAAGCAAACAAGACAGTCAAACTGGGACGGAGGTAGTACATAATACATGCTTTACAATACCAAATACTTGACTTACATTTGATTACCGAGTATACTGAATATATGAATTACATTCCATAACTACTTCCCAAAAATGAAGAGTTTGTACATCCTCTCCTTACTACCCAATAAAGAATTCAATATCCAAAAAAGTACCACATGGTACACCCGGCTACTCAAAAGGCCTTAGCCGTGTACAACTCGGTACACCATCCCAATCCTACTAACTACCAAAAGAATTACATCCGGTCCTTACTCTACCTTCATGCCTCGCGGGACCTGTGGAGTAAAAACATTCCCCCGAGGGGGTCAGCTTACGCTGAATAATGTAACCGCATACCCCGCGTACTAGCGAGGGTACGCCAACTAATGGTCGAATACATGCGGTTCGTTTCATTCATACATACATACATGCTTTAAGCAATACAATTCAATACATTCATTTCACAAAGCATACATACATACAATACATACAAGGAAGACAATTCAGGTCAACCGTTCATGCTTACCCATACTCACCGCATTACGGAGATACAATTCTCCAATACATACAAAGGTCTTGTTAGCTCATTACACACCCGGGTTAATCGGGTGTTCAATATCCTTTTACTCCGGGTCAATGACTCAATAGTCAAGACCAATACAAATACAATACTTACTCTTACATACTTACTTCCAGTTAAGTCGGTATGACCTCCGGGCAGGGATTACTACATCCCACCACCGGGCTTTAGGGTGGCCCACTAATCCAGGATGCTACCCATTCAAGGGATTGGTCCATGGAAAAGATTACAGTCAGGATTCAGATCCAACCTCTTGTGTTTCCTTATCCTCACGCGTGGCCGAAACTATATCGGACTTCTACTCATTCCATTTTACTCATTACTCAAGTTAGGAGTTAGAATGTTAGGAATTAGTAGAAGTCAGTACTTAATTTCCATACATACATACAATACTCAAGTACACAATACTTACACATACTTCTCAATTCCATTCATTCATTTCATGAATTATACAAACTAATTGTTCAAAGAAATACAGCAAGAACAAAATAGTTCAAACACAGTTAAGTGCAATATAAGTCCGATTCGTGCATTTATCTTGTTGGTGATCACATAAGCACACAAATCGGGGTAACCAAGTTAGGATACAGGGCATGAAGAAATCATACCGTTAACCGTCGTATACGTACTACCGGGTTCCCTTCGAGGATCAACTATTTGATTCCTATACATACATGAAGTAGTATGATCAATGATCTATTATTGATCTAACTTACTCCTTCATTAATACTTTTAATATTTAGTTACTACTTCATTACTTTCTTACTTGATTACAAAACCATTCTTTTCTTTACTACCTCTTAAACTTGCTTCCTTAATCATTTACTTACTTTCTCACCATTACTACTTCATTAATGGTGTATTACTACATCATAGGCATATATGTGTATAGGCATACATATATGTATATATGATTACTATAATCATACAATAAAACATTTTTTATTGTTTTGACCCGACCGAACTTGCAAGTCCGGTCGCAAGTTCGTCCAAGTCAGTAAGCTACATCGTGTGAAAATTTCAAGGCCGACCGACCTACCAAGTCCGTCCCAAGGTCGGTCCATTCCAGTAAGTTTCGTATGTGAAAATTTAGCCCGACCGACCTTGCAAGTCCGGTCGCAAGGTCGGTCCATTCCAGTAGCTTGCATTACGTGATTTTTCTGGCCGACCGAACTTGCAAGTCCGGTCGCAAGTTCAGTCCATTCCAGAAGGTTTCTGACGGGAGAACTTTCAGGTCCGACCGAACTTGCAAGTCCGGACGCAAGGTCGGTCGATTCTAGAAGTTTCCGTCTGTAAATCTGGGCTCGACCGACCTTGCAAGTTCGGTCCTAAGGTCGGTCCGGCCCAGTACTTCAGTTTTAAAATCTGTTTTTGGTGTTTTCTTTTCCCATTGTTTCCCCCATCTTACCATACTTCCCTACATTGTTTACCACTCATTTAGATGTTCTAAATCACTTAATTCATCCACCAAACTTGCTACTCAATTCCTACACAACTTACACCAATCTTCATCATCTCAATTCAACACTTACATTATTTTTTCTTCACACTAAGCGACAGATTTTGGTTTCCACATTATGCTACAGATTTTTACCTTAACTCTTATACTCCAATACTCCTCAACTAATGTCACTCTTGGCATCTTAAATACACTAGTTCACATCCTAACTCCATCCCACTTTCAACTCATTTCCAATCTGTTGCAAGACACTAAACTACTCCCATTATACTCTCCAAATACTTCCTCTTCTTAGGCACTTAAGTCCTCTCATTCCTACACAAAATTTGACATAGTCTCCCCTATAATTCTTACTTGCTCACACACTATTTCAGCTCACAATTTCACATTCTCACAACCTGTTTACACAATACACTCCTCACATACTAACACTACACAACAACAATAAAATTCCAGCACATACTCAATCATACCCAGTTTTTCCTAAGCTTTTAAAACTCCTTTAAAAACTTCAAAACTGTTTCAATACCATTTCTCATTATACTTCAACATACCTACTACTCATTACTCAATACATCATTCATTTTACTACTTCAAAAACTGTTACAATACTACATACAAAACTACTCAAGGTAAAGGTGATTACCTTTGTTTCTAGTTTTCTTTCTTCCTTTTTCCTTCTCTTTCTTCTTCTTCTCCTTTGTTCTCGGTCCCAATGAGGTTCACACACCCCAAGTGCTACAACCCATGACAATACACAATACCATTTAACATTCATTTTTGCACTAACCCTAGAATTAAAATGTTTTAGGGTTTAGACAAGGGTATTACCTTCCATGGATGGATGAAGTTCTTGACTAGCAAGGGAAAATATTCCTAGCCCAACAAGAGAGCCAAATCGGCTGGAACAAAGAGGGCCAAGAGTTTCAAAACTGAAAATCCTTATAATGCCAATGAGAGCTAGAACTGAAGGATTTTTCGAAATTCTTTTTACCTCAAGATGATAGGAGGTGAAGGTGCTTCTAATGGTGGGGCTTGAATCTTCAAATGGAGAATACCCATAAAACTAACGAAAGTTGAGCTTTTGGATTTTTGAAAGGAGGGAAATGTTCTCCTTTGCAAGGGGATTCCAATGGTACTAATTTTGTAATTTTTGGAGCAAGATTAATGGGTTAACAAGAGGAGAGAAGGAGGGAGTTGTGTGAGTTCTTCTAATTCTCCATGGCTGTCGTAGGAGGAAGAAGGAGAAATAGAGAGAATAAGGGAGGAGGGAAAAACGTGAGAGGAGGGTGAGGGGTAGGAGAGAGAGTCTCTTTTTTTTTCCTTTTTTGTTACTTATTGGTTTGTCTTCTAGCAAATAAGAGGGGAATTAAGAGGGTGTGAGAGAGTGAGCTGGCCGCCCCCCTTACTCACACACAATCAAATTTTACTTTTTATTTGCAAAAGTGGACACATTAAATCTTCTTATTTGCATTCTCACCCACAACTTCCCGGTTGTTACAGTTTTTACTAACCGGTACCTGTTTTCCGGAATTTTCTCGTTTAATTAATTTTATTGGTTCTAAAGCTTCACTAATATTTATTAATGATTATTTAGTTGCCCAAAACTGTTACGAGTCTATTTGACCCGCTTAAAGTCACGTTTTCCCGGTTTCCTCGAAAAACGCGTTCGCTTTAAGGTTCGTTATGCTTTTAACCCATTTTAAAGGTCCGTTTTCTTCGGGATTTGTTCCCTCATATTTATTTAAGTGTAATTAAGCCTTTAAAATTATAATTAGCCTAATTAATCACTGTTTTTAATTACGGGGTATTTCAATCTATCCCCCTTAAGGAACTTTGCCCTCAAAGTTGCTCAAGGTTACGGTTTACCATTTCTACTCATTTGGCATGCCAATTGCCACAATACATTCTACTACCACCTTACAAGGTGTTCACAATTCTTACACTACCAGCATACACAAATCAGGTACCATACATCATACTCAGTTCAGTTGCCATACACAATACTCAATCCATACACAATACTCCAATCAATTCGCACATTCCACAATACATTCACAATACACTTCACAATGTCATTCGTGTCATATACCGTACAACACAAATGCGTTACTCATTACACACATACCATACACATACCATACTCATTGTACTACATACTGAATACTACTCACTACTTTGTGCCAATAAGATACAATTAACACTAGATGTGCCACAAAATACATTACAATACATACATACTACAAAATGCTAACCGAAGCAATGCAAAAGCAAAAGGCTCTACCCCCCTTAAAAGGGTACGCCCCGTACCCTCCGTACTATATGGATACTAGACATCTAGTCTACAAATAGATTTGGGTACTTCGCCTTCATGGCGTCCTCTAATTCCCAAGTCGCATCCTCGACATCATGGTTAGAACACAGCCTTCACCATTCGTACGGATTTATGGTGAGGTCTCTTGTCTTCGTATCAAGGATTCACAATGGAGTCTCGACTATTCATCGTCGGCTCTAGGGATAAGTGTTCGGGTTCTAATACATGGAGGGATCGGCTATGTATTTCTTGAGTTGTGATACATGAAAGACATCAGAACACGTCCCAATTCTTCAGGCAAGCTAGTATATGTAACGACCCCAAAACCGGCCTAGGAGTTAGGGCCGTTACACGCCGCGAGTCTACTACCTAACGTCGCAAGGCTCTAAGCAAACGAATCCCAAAAAAACCGAATAAGAAACTTGTATAAATACCAAAAGAGTTTACAAGATCCAAAGGCTTACAAGTCAAATACAAAGCGAAAGGCCCAAAGGCTACACAAAGTACTAAAGCGTCCAAAGCGCAAGCAAACAAAGTCTAAAGACATATTAAATAAACAAGCTCCAGAAGGGACGAGGAGAGAAGATCCCACGAGCTCAATCTGCAACAAAGTAAAGGGGTGAGCTAAACAGCCCAGCAAGCAGAAGACTTCCTCAAGGAAGTCCACTCAAAACAGAAGCAGAAGAATACTTATAAACAGAGAGGATAGCGGAGACATTAAAAAGACCGAAAGAAAAACCACAAAAACAGAGGCAGAGCAGAACGGAATATCACTTCAAAACACAGTCGGACCTTCAGATCAGAAACAGAGGAATGGGACACTAGAACAAGCTAACACAACAGAAGGACACACATAAGGTCCTATGGATCCGAGGATCCCACAACAGAAGCCGTAGAGACAGCTAACAGACCCGTCGGTCAAATAACGTCCTAAGGGAGACCCTAAGGAGTATAAACAGAAGGAATTCCTGCGCAGCATGCTACGGGACAGCCCGACCCGACTATCCAAGGCTCAGAAGCAAAGTAACTAGGTCCCAAAACCAAAAGCTCACAAAACAGATCTTAAGCGCATAAAAATGCATATAAACAGCATAGGAAGCTTGTACACAGATAGGGGAATCCAACCCCGCAAACGGAACTCAAAACGGAGCTAAAACGAGAAGTTATGCTCAAAACAGTGGCATGTCCGAACTTGCGTCCGACCTTGCAAGTTCGGACAGAGGCCGAGAAACAGAGGTCGCGGAGATACAATGTCCGAACTTACGTCCGAACATCGAAGTTCGGACGTAAGTCGAGAGTTTGAAACCAAAATCACCCTTGTGTCCGAACTTGCGTCCGACCTTGCAAGTTCGGACACTAGTCGAAACCTTTACGAAGATTCATCCTCGCGTTCGGTCCGAACTTAAGTTCGGACCGAAGTTCGGACACTTCAAAAACTTGGAAAACAAAACGCGCCCGATGCACTGTCCGAACTTACAAGTTCGGACCGATGTTCGGACAGCGCAAAAACTGACGAATTCCAGAGCGAACAGACGAGCAGAATTCACCAAAACACCATAAACTCACCACAAACTCACGGAATGGTAAATCAGTACCCTCGGGGGTTTAGCCACGCGATTAACAACACAAAAACGAAGCAAAACACCCAATCAAAACACAATTGCAAGACAGAAAGGTTAGAACGAAACAGTCCCCGAGGGTGAGTAAACAACCCCGATTCCATCCCCCACTTACATCAATTCGCAGAGGAGAAGCATCGACGATGCCAGCAATCAGACGAGCAACGCAGCAGAGAGACGGCAGTGCACCACTGAATTCAGCAACAATCAGATACCTCAAAACTCAGAACGATCTTCCTCAAAACTGAGACCGAACGAAATAATTCACAGCCTAACCAAACCTGATTATGCAGAGGAGAACAATCCTGACCACAGCAGCAAGAGAGCGAGCCAAATCCACCACACTAGCGCCAGCAATTCACACCAGAACTTCAAAAGCACTCAAGAGAAAAGGAGAGGAGAAGAGAAGGAGAAGGAGAAACTGTCGAGAGAGAGCGCTCCTCAAAATAGATCGTGATTTGCAGAAAGAATAAAATGACTTAACCTTCCTAATTAAGCCTTACCAAAATAAAGAGAGGGAAAGACCTCCTTGTCCTCATCCTTTAATTAATTGCCTCCGACGTCCCAATTACTAAACACGGCACCACATAATTATTAATATCACAAACCAGAATGTTATGCAACGAAATCTGAAAAACAAAAATACGGAGTATTACATCACTCCCCCCTTAAAAGGAATTTCGTCCTCGAAATTCAACATACCTCACTGCTCGAAAAGGGACGGAAACTTAGCACGCAACTCCTCCTCGAGTTCCCACGTCGCCTCACGCTCGGACTGATCAGACCACTGCACCTTAACCATAGGCAGTGTCTTGCTACGAAGCCGACGAACATCCCGTGCTAAAATACGAACCGGAGCTGCCTCATAAGTGAAATCATCTCTGAGTCGAAGCTGACCATAGTCAATCACATGCGAAGGATCATGTAGATACTTCCTGAGCATCGACACATGGAACACGTCATGCACTCCAGCTAGAGCTGGTGGCAATGCCAATCTGTAAGCCACCGGCCCAACCTTCCCAAGCACCTCAAAAGGCCCTACGAACCGAGGACTCAGCTTGCCCCGCTTCCCAAAACGAACCACACCCCGAACTGGAGAGATCTTTAGAAACACGTGGTCTCCCACCTGAAACTCAAGCGGACGGCGCCTCTGATCTGCATAACTCTTCTGCCGGCTCTGGGCAACCAACAAACGCTCCCTGATAGTTAACTTTGTCTACAGCTCCCTGCACCAACTCAGGACCTACAATCGCCCTCTCTCGCAGGTCATCCCAACAAATAGGAGATCTACAGCGCCTACCATACAACGCCTCATATGGAGCCATCCCAATGCTCGATTGGAAACTATTATTGTAGGCGAACTCAATCAAAGTCACATGCTGATCCCAGCTGCCCCCGAAGTCGAGCACACAAGCCCTCAACATGTCCTCCAAAATCTGATTCGTCCTCTCCGTCTGCCCATCGGTCTGAGGATGATAAGCCGAACTGAAAGCCAAATTCGTCCCTAACGCCTTATGCAGGCCGCCAGAAGCGAGATACAAATCTCGGATCTCTGTCCGAAACGATCGTCGCCGGCACACCGTGCAACCTCACAATCTCATCAATATACAGCCGAGCCAGGCGCTCAAGGCTGAAGGTCTTCCTCACAGGCAAGAAATGAGCTGACTTCGTCAACCGGTCCACAATCACCCATAGCGCATCGTACCCAGAAGATGTCCTAGGCAACCCACAATAAAATCCATGCCAACACTCTCCCATTTCCACTCAGGAACGGGAAGAGGCTGCAAAAGACCCGCAGGTCGCTGATGCTCAGCCTTCACCTGCTGACAGGTTTGGCAACGAGCCACAAAATCGGAAATCTCCCTCTTCATATTCGCCCACCAAAGGACTCTCGGAGGTCCCGGTACATCTTCACCCCTCCTGGGTGCACAGAATAAGGAGCTCCATGAGCCTCCTGCATAATCTCCCGCCGAAGGTCGCCTCCACTAGGCACACAAACTCTGCCCCTGAAGCGAAGACAATCATCGCTGGACACAGAAAACTCTGACTCCTGCTCATCTGACAACTTCTCTCTGATCTTACCCAACTCAGCATCAGCCTTCTGACCCTCTCTGATCCGCTCAATCAAAGTAGACTGGACCTGAATCGAAGCAATCATCCCGCACGGTCAGACCGAACAACCCAAATGCCCATACGCTGAAGCTCAAAAGCAGACCTCTGAACCCCTGACAACGAACAAGCAAGCCAGGAGCACCTCTACGGCTCAAGGCATCCGCCACCACATTCGCTCTACCCGGATGTAGAGGATCTCCAGATCGTAGTCATGTAACAGCTCCAACCAGCGCCGCTGTCTCAAATTCAATTCCTTCTGCGTGAACAGATATTTGAGACTCTTGTGATCCGTGTAGACCTTACACGTCACCCCATACAAATAGTGCCGCCAGATCTTCAGAGCGAAGACCACAGCAGCTAGCTCCAAGTCATGGGTAGGATAATTCTTCTCATACGGCTTCAACTGTCGTGACCCATACGCTACCACCTTTCCCTGCTGCATCAGAACACACCCCAACCCTCTGTGGGAAGCGTCACAGAACACCTCGAAGCCCTCTGTCCCAGAAGGCAACGTCAAAATCGGAGCCGAAGTCAACCTCTTCTTCAACTCCTGGAAGCTCTCCTGGCACGCCTCACTCCAGTCAAACTTGACATCCTTCCTAAGAAGACGGGTCAAGGGAGATACGATCTTAGAAAAGCCCTCCACGAACTTCCTATAATACCCAGCCAATCCCAGAAAACTGCGCACCTCAGACACACTGGTGGGCTTCGCCCACTCCATAACTGCCTTAACTTCTCTGGGTCCACTGATATGCCATCCTTCGAAACCACGTGCCCAAGAAACACCACTCTATCCAACCAGAACTCACACTTCTTCAATTTGGCATACAACTCCTTCTCCTTCAACGTCTGTAGAACCATCCTCAGATGCTCCTCATGCTCCTCAGCACTTGGAGTACACCAAGATGTCGTCAATAAACACAACTACAAAAGAATCCAAGAAAGGTTTGAAGACTGTTCATCATATCCATGAAGAACGACGGGGCATTGGTCAAACCAAAAGGCATGACCAAGAACTCGTAATGCCCATATCGGGTCCTAAATGCAGACTTAGGCACATCCTCGGCCTTAATCTTCAGCTGATGATATCCAGAACGCAAGTCGATCTTCGAGAAGACTGTCGCCCCTGCTAACTGGTCAAAGAGATCATCAATGCGGGGAAGAGGATACCGATTCTTGATGGTAACCTTATTCAATTCCCTGTAATCAATGCACAATCTGAAGGAGCCATCCTTCTTCTTCACGAACAACACAGGTGCTCCCCATGGAGACACGCTAGGGCGAATGAAGCCCTTATCCAGAAGATCCTGCAGCTGCACCTTCAGCTCCTTAAGCTCCGCCGGACTCATGCGATAGGGAGCCTTAGAGATAGGCTGAGTCCCTGGCGCTAACTCAATAGAAAACTCCACCTCACGATCAGGTGGTAGTCCTGGCACATCGTCCTGGAACACCTCAGGGAACTCACACACAATGGGGATCTCCTCCAACCGGGATCCCTCCTTAACCTCAGGTACAAAGCAAAGAAACCCCTGGCAGCCCTTCCTCAAGGAAACGGACTGCCTGCATAGCAGACACCAACACAGGAGCACAAGGAATGGAATTCCCCACAAAAGCAAAACGGGTCTCACCCGGTCTATCGAACACAACTCTCCTAGCTGCACAATCTATCTGGGCATGGTGCTCTGCTAGCCAGTCCATGCCCAAAATCACATCGAAGCAAGACATACGCATAGGGATCAAATCAGCAGACAAGTTCCTATCCATAATCACTACCGGAACCGACTTACACACAGAATCAAGTACACAAGCAGGTACGCCACTCAGCGGGCTAGAAATACACAAATCCACATCACAAGGCACAGCAGACAACCCGAGACTACCCACTAAATCAGCAGACACAAAAGAGTGGGTAGCTCCTGAATCAAACAAGCAGAAAACTGGCTGAGAAGAGATCTGAAGAATACCTGACACAACTCGGCCTGAGTCACGGTCTCGCTCACCAGCTAGAGCGTACACGCGAGCCTGGGTCTGGGGCTTCTTCTGCTCAGTCTTCTGCCCGGACCCTGAACCAGCTCCTCGGCCCTCAGAACCGCCACTGCTACCTCCACCTCTAGCCTGTGGACACTGGGCAATGCGATGGTCTAGCGAACCACACTTGAAGCACGCCCCGGACTTCCTGTAGCACTCCCGCCCAGGATGGAAACGGTCACACTCCGCACACTTCTCCACAGCAGGAGATGCTGATGAAGAAGAACCCCGGTCTCCTCTATACTTCTTCTTCTGAGAAGAAGTCTGCTCACGCCTCTCGGGCTCCTCCACGCGACCCTTCCTCTTCTGGTCCTTGCCCTTATCGGGCCTCTGGTCCCTCTTCTCATACCGCTGCCTAGCCTGCAGCTCAGACTCCACCACCAACGCCACATCGGCCACATCCCGGAAAGTCTTGTGGCGAAAAGGTGCCACAGCAGCTCGAATGTCACCCCTCAACCCAGCCTCAAACTTCCTAGCCTTCCGGTTATCATCTGGCTCAGGCACAAACTTCGAAAGGGAAATAAACTTCCTCACATAGTCGTCCACTGACATCTCCTTCGTCTGGCGAAGCCTCCCATACTCTACAATCTTCTGATCCCTGAAGACATCGGGATAGAACTGCTGATTGAAGCAGCCCCTAAACTGCTCCCATGTCCATGGGTGGGGGTACTTCCCTTCGACCGTCTTCCACCACTCCTTCGCCTCCGACTGAAACATGAAGGTAGCAAATCCGACTTTCTGATCCTCCTCACATCCCATGACCCGCAGAAGGTCCTCAATGGCAGTGATCCAGTGGCTCGCCTCCTGTGGGTCGCCACTAGCATCAAAAGAAGGTGGCTTCAGCTTCAGAAACTCCTGAAGCGCCTTCACATTATTGCCCCCCGCGTTACCGGCTCCTGCCGCCTGACCAGCAGTGGCCCCTACAGTCTGCAGCACCTGGGTCACCACCTGCTGCACAATCTCTGCAATGTCCCCCTGGGGAGCATCGCCTGCAGCTGCACCACGTCCTGAACGTCGGGGAGGCATACAGATGAAGATACAACATCAAAATTTATCAGAAACCAACAAGCAGCAAACAGCAGACCTTTCAGACACCCACACATGCAGACAAAACCCCACAGACACCAAAGAACGAGCAACCTGGCTCTGATACCACTAAATGTAACGACCCAAAACCGGCCTAGGAGTTAGGGCCGTTACACGCCGCGAGTCTACTACCTAACGTCGCAAGGCTCTAAGCAAACGAATCCCAAAACCGAATAAGAAACTTGTATAAATACCAAAAGAGTTTACAAGATCCAAAGGCTTACAAGTCAAATACAAAGCGAAAGGCCCAAAGGCTACACAAAGTACTAAAGCGTCCAAAGCGCAAGCAAACAAAGTCTAAAGACAATTAAAGTAAACAAGCTCCAGAAGGGGACGAGGAGAGAAGATCCCACGAGCTCAATCTGCAACAAAGTAAAGGGGTGAGCTAAACAGCCCAGCAAGCAGAAGACTTCCTCAAGGAAGTCCACTCAAAACAGAAGCAGAAGAATACTTATAAACAGAGAGGATAGCGGAGACATTATAAATAGACCGAAGAAAAAGAAAAAACAGAAACAGAGCAGAACGGAATATCACTTCAAAACACAGTCGGACCTTCAGATCAGAAACAGAGGAATGGGACACTAGAAACAAGCTAACACAACAGAAGGACACACATAAGGTCCTATGGATCCGAGGATCCCACAACAGAAGCCGTAGAGACAGCTAACAGACCCGTCGGTCTCAAATAACGTCCTAAGGGAGACCCTAAGGAGTATAAACAGAAGGAATTCCTGCGCAGCATGCTACGGGACAGCCCGACCCGACTATCCAAGGCTCAGAAGCAAAGTAACTAGGTCCCAAAACCAAAAGCTCACAAAACAGATCTTAAGCGCATAAAGATGCATATAAACAGCATAGGAAGCTTGTACACAGATAGGGGAATCCAACCCCGCAAACGGAACTCAAAACGGAGCTAAAACGAAGGAGTTACGCTCAAAACAGTGGCATGTCCGAACTTGCGTCCGACCTTGCAAGTTCGGACAGAGGCCGAGAAACAGAGGTCGCGGAGATACAAATGTCCGAACTTACGTCCGAACATCGAAGTTCGGACGTAAGTCGAGAGTTTGAAACCCAAATCACCTTTGTGTCCGAACTTGCGTCCGACCTTGCAAGTTCGGACACAGTCAAAACCTGCACGAAGATTCGTCCTCGCGTTCGGTCCGAACTTACAAGTTCGGACCGAAGTTCGGACACTTCAAAAACTTGGAAACAAAACGCGCCCGATACACGTCCGAACTATAAGTTCGGACCGATGTTCGGACAGAGCAAAAACTGACGAATTCCAGAGCGAACAGACGAGCAGAATTCAGCCAAAACACCATAAACTCACACAAAACTCACGGAATGGTAAATCAGTACCCTCGGGGGTTTAGCCACGCGATTAACAACACAAAACGAAGAAAAACACCAATCAAAACACAATTGCAAGACAGAAAGGTTAGAACGAAATAGTCCCCGAGGGTGAGTAAACAACCCGATTCCATCCCCCACTTACATCAATTCGCAGAGGAGAAGCTATCCGACGATGCCAGCAATCAGACCGCAACGCAGCAGAGAAGAGACGGGCAATGCACCACTGAATTCAGCAACAATCAGATACCTCAAACTCAGAACGATCTTCCTCAAAAACTGAGACCGAACGAAATAATTCACAACCTAACCAACCTGATTATGCAGAGGAGAAAATCCTGACCACAGCAGCAAGAGAGCGAGCCAAATACCACCACACTAGCGCCAGCAACACACCAGAACTTCAAAAGCACTCAAGAGAAAAAGGAGAGAGGAGAACGTAGAAACTGTCGAGAGAGAGAGCGCTCCTCAAAATAGATCGTGATTTGCAGAAAGAAATAAAATGACTTAACCTTCCTTAATTAAGCCTTACCAAAATAAAGAGAGGGAAAGACCTCCTTGTCCTCATCCTTTAATTAATTGCCTCCGACGTCCCAATTACTAAACACGGCACCACATAATTAATTAATATCACAAACCAGAATGTTATGCAACGAAATCTGAAAAACGAAAATACGGAGTATTACACTATAAGCTACGGTTCCAATCCTCTCGGTAATGGTATAACGGGCCTACAAATTTTGGGGCTCAGCTTGCCTTATGGCCAAATCGAAAGACACCCTTCATGGTGAGACACGAAAGAACACTTGGTCGCCCACGGCGAACTCAAGGTTGGTCGTTCTCACATCCGAAAGGATGTTTTTCTGTCTATCTTGGGCTGCTTTCGATTTGCTCAGATTTGTTGTACCTCAGCTTGTACTTGTTCCAAATACTCGGTCCTATGATGACCGCTTCGCTTGACTCATCCCAAGACACGGGGTACGGCAAGGTCTACCATACAAAGCCTGGATGGCGAACTTCAATCAAAGCATGATAGATATTATTTATACGAAAACTCGATAAAGAATGAAGCTTGTCAATCCAGCTCCCTTGGAAGTCTAAGGCACATGCCCTAGCATATCTCTAGTGTTTGGATGGTCCTTTCTCTCGACCGTCGGTCTGTGGATGGAAGGCGGTGCTAAGTTTCAATTCAGTGCCCAGCGCTTCCCGTGTTGCTCTCCAGTATCTCGAAGAAAGATGGTGTCGCGGTCAGATACAATGGTTTTCGGGACTCCGTGGTGTCGAATGATCTCCTTGTCGAATAGCTCCGCGAGCTTCGCCACCTTCCAGGTGTCCTTCATCGGTATGAATCGGGCAACCTTGGTGAGACGATCGACTACTACCCAGATCATGTTGAGTCCTCCCCTAGCAGGTGGGAGTCCAACAACAAAATCCATAGAGATATCGTGGAATTTCCACTCCGGAATGGGCATGGATTGCACCATTCCTCCCGGTCTTCGGTGCTCGAACTTCACCTTCTCGCATGTGAGACACCTTAGAACATACTCAGTCACGTCTGATTTCATCCCTGACCACCAGAAGTACCTCTTCATGTCTTTGTACATTTTAGAGGCTCCTAGATGGACATGCAATGTCGAACAATGTGACTCTCGCAGAATGCGATCCCTTAGCTCAGCATTGCTTCGGGGGACGCATAATCTGCCATTCAAACAGATCAGACCATCTTCATGCAATTTGAAGTCGTACTTTCGGTTCTCGAAGGTACCCTCTGTGATTTTCTAGTCTGATCTCTGTGAAGTAAGGGTCGCTCAACTGAGCGTCTCGCACCTCGTCAACCAAGCTAGAAGAAGCGAGTAGCGAATGGAGCGAGTGCGCTCGACGACTCAGGGCGTCGGCTACAACGTTTGCCTTCCCTCTTTATACTGGAGGTTGATGTCGTAATCTGATAGAAACTCCATCCACCTCCTCTGTCTTAGATTCAGTTCTTTCTAAGTAAATACATACTGCAAACTTTTGTGGTTGGAGTAGATGGTGATGCTTACCCCATAGAGATAGTGTCGACATATCTTCAAGGCGAAGACAATGGCTCCTAACTCTAGATCATGTGTCGGATAATTCTCCTCATGCTTTTTCAGCTGGCGAGAAGCATAGGCTACTACCTTGCCATGCTGCATGAGTACGCATCCCATGCCCTTACCCGATGCATCACAATACACCTCAAATCCCTCTATGCCCTCTAGTAGTGTGAGAATTGGCACCGAGGTCAATGAGTCTTTTAGTTTCTGGAAGGATACCTCGCACTCGCTTGTCCATACAAACGGTGCCTCTTTCTTCATCAATGACGTCATGGGCTTAGCGACTTTTGAGAAGTCCTTTACAAACCTCCGGTAATAACCGGCTAAGCCAAGAAAGCTCCGGATGTCGGTAACAGTCTTAGGTCTAGGCCATGATCGCACTGCTTCGATTTTGGATGGATCTACTGAAATGCCCGCGCTCGAGATGACATGACCGAGGAATGATACCTGATCTAGCCAAAACTCGCGTTTGGAGAACTTCGCATACAGCTGGTTCTCGCACAGTGTCTCAAGTACTCTTCTCAAATGGTTTTCATGTTCTTCTGGTGACTTCGAATACACAGGATGTCGTCGATGAATACTACTACTGAAGTGTCCAGCTAATCACTGAATAACTGATTCATTAGGTCCATGAATTTGGCTGGTGCGTTAGACAAACCGAATGGCATCACTGTGAATTCGTAGTGACCATATCTTGTTTGGAATGCTGTTTTCTCAATATCTTGCTCTTTGATAGCAATTTGGTGACATCCGGATCGGAGATCAATCTTAGAAAAGACGGATGCTCCCTTCAACAGATCGAACAGGTCGTCGATGCGTGGCAATGGATATTTGTTCTTTACTGTGACCGCATTCAATTCGCGGTAGTCGATGCAGAGGCGGAGACTACCGTCTTTCTTCTTCACGAAGAGGACCGGTGCTCCCCAGGGTGATACGCTCGGGGCGTATAAACCCTTTGTCGAGAAGATCACGTAGTTGCTCTTTGAGTTCTGTCATTTCTGCTGATGTCATACGGTATGGTGCCCTAGCAATGGGACCAGTACCCGGTACGAGGTCAATTTCAAACTCTACTGCTCTCTGTGGTGGCATACCAGCTAGCTCTTTCGGAAATACATCAGGGAATTCTGAGACTACGGTCACATCATCACTGAATTCTGGATCTCTCTCCAGATCTTGCACATGGCATAAATACACTTCATGTCCCTTTCTGAGCTCCCGATACATTGCCATAGCGGAGATGACTGTAGTTGAAGGCTCTCTCGGTCTCTGGCGGTATGAAATAGTGACCCTAGAAGGACTCTTGAGCAGCAATCGGTGCTCAGCACATAGGATCCGTCCTTTGTGCCGCTCCAACCAGTTCATTCCAATTATTAAGTCGAATCCTAATCCGTTGAATTCAATGAAGGAAATGTGAAACGCTTCACCTTTGATTTGAATGGTGGCGGTGTGGTAATACTTAGTACACTTTACCCGCTCCTTCGACGGGAGAGTAACCAAGAAATTTGGTAGCTCATCTGTGTCTAGCCCCAACCTTGTAGCGAATGATGGTGATACAAAGGTGTGAGAGGCGCTAGAGTCGAATAATACTGAGGCTTCGATGCCGTTTACTGGGAATGTTCCCGTTAGAATGGTGCCACTTTTACCGGCTTGTTCTTCGGTGAGGATGCTCAGGTTACCTTCGGTACCGAGTCCACAACCTATTGATCCATAAGATTATAAGTAAAGATGGTGGAACGCAAGTGGAATTTAATAACCAACACTGCTTTTATTGAATAACCAGCCATTATACATGCTGTATCTCTAATACACGTTACTACGGGATTACATGCTACTACAAGATTAATACTTTCTAAAGGTAAGGTTCAGGCGTCCTGGTTTCATGTGTGTGGCATTGATTATTGCCGGTGGTGCCGTATTCAACTTGATCTTCTAGATCCCGTGATACAGCAGCCTTGATTTTCCACCCATGATTAGGACATCTCCTGATCTCAATACCAATTTCTCTGCGAGGTCCACACGCTTCTGCTCGCTATACATAAATACGACGTCGTCACCAATGGACCAAGACACTACGGGCACTCCTAGTTTAAGGGATTCCGCTGTCTCATCCTTATCTGGGTGCAAGCCAAGTCGTCCTTCTTTCTCATAGAAGTTGACGATACAGAGGTCTGCTTCAAGTGCAGGGATTGGTTCATCTTCACATTGTTGTGCGATTTCTACAGCTTGTGTGACAAGCGTTTGGAATTCTGGGGGTATTGCTGGAGGTGTGGCTCCGTCTCCTGGACGTGTTGTTTGGTATGTCTTGGTATAAGGGTTCCAGTTCTTTCCCAAGCACATCATTTTCAGCTTCATTGTAGCTCCACCGGGGAATTCGGGTGTATAAAATCCTCCTGGACCCATTCCTAACTCGTTGCATCGTCGGATGATTGAAACTTGTGCTTCGGGTGTCAGGTATCCTTTTAATAAGATCATACCTGGGCGGATGACCTGACACTGATTGTTGTCGAAGTGGTGAGTGGCGATGTCGGTCTCTTCGTGAGGTGAGTTTGAAGGTATTGGGTAACAGATAAGGAATTTCCCTAAGGTGGTAAATTTCATCTAGTGTGAGTTCTAGGCTTACTAATTCATTTCATGCTCAATACATACTTCCATATTACTTACTCATGCTCAACTTCATACTTCAAGTACTTACGCATTCATACTCCCATTCATACGATTACTTTAATACTTAGTCATGCTCTTCAAGGATTAAAGGTTACAGTTATTACCTGGGCCGGACTTAGTCCCGGTCCCGTCACGGTCAATGATGTGTAAGGCCGCCTGCCTCTGCGGTGCGCCCTTCTGCGGACCTCGGGATCCCTGTCCCTGTGAGGTGTGCTGGGCATGAGCATCGGCAGGTGTAGTCTCCTTGCCTTCACGCTGCTTGTAGCCCTGATAGTTGCCCTTGGGCTTAGAGTTTTCTGGGCATGCATTAGCACGGTGCCCCGACTTCTGGCAAGTGTAGCAGCGGATCTCCCTTCCTTGGCAATCTGTGCCGGGATGATCCTTGTTGCAGTTACGGCATATGTAGCTGCGGCCATCAGATTGGTTCTTGCCTTGGCCAAATCCAGAACCTGTAGCTACTAAGTTAGCAAGGTTCGGTACACTTACAATACTCCACATACATACTAATTCACCAGTGTATTATTTCGGTTTCGGTTTCTTACCCCTGTTAGGCTGAGACCTCAGTGGCTTCGCTGCCACTGGTGCGGTGTAGGCAATCTGTAACGGTTCAGCTGCCTTGCCCTTCTCAGTATGGGCTCCGCCGTCTTCTGAGTTGTTCTTATGGTGGGAATGCTTCCTTTCTTCTTCTTCCAAGGCCTGGCTTAGTTTTGGTCATCAGAGGTGTTACCCTTGCCGCTCACCTTGCGCTTCAGCGCTTGCTCCTCATCTCTCAGCTGGCAGGTGATCTCAACTCGAGATGCAGCGTGGTAACACTCCTGAATTACTTAGGCATTAGGTTACACTTACATACGGGAATACTAATTCACATTACTCATGGCTTTTAAGGGTTCAACGATGTTTACCTGAAGGGAGGTAAACCGTGTGAAGCCCATGCCATACCGGAGTCGATGGCTCAATCCGCCATAGAAGCGGTCGACCAAGACTTGGCCGGTATACCCAAGGTCGGGTAGAAGTCGGAGAAAGAGAGGTGAAGGTGCAGTAATATTCAACAACCGTCATCTTCTCGGTCATTTTTAGCGCATCGAGCTCAAGCCTTTTCTTGGTCTTGACATGCTCGGGGTAGTACTTAGATCGGAGGAGAGAGGTGAATGCTTCCCATCCGAATGTGGGATCAGCTATGTGCTCGGCCTTAATGTGCTTCCACCAGTCCATAGCCGCGTCCTTGAGGTAGTACGCAGCTATCCTCACTCGAACTCCAGCGGGAGTCTCAAGTGTCTTGAAGGCCGTCTCCATCTCAGAGAGATAAGCCTCGAGCTTGGCGGGGTCGCTCTCGCCTCTAAAGCATGGCGGTCGAAGGTCGGCGACTGCTTTTACCCAATTGGTCTCATGGGGATGAGGCGGGTCGGGTTGCTGCTGTTGTTGCTGCTGTGTTGAGTTTGTTGTGTTTGCTGTACAGCAGTGATTACATCCGGTAGCATCTGTGCTACCGTGGCGGCGACGATTTCAGCTATCGTCTGCGCGCTTGGTCCGTCACTAGTCCCTCCTCTGGGACGACCTGGACCTCGTCCTGACATCTGAACAAGTGTGGACTACATTAGATGTCATG
This sequence comes from Limonium bicolor, assembly GCA_023374045.1. Classification (NCBI taxonomy): domain Eukaryota; kingdom Viridiplantae; phylum Streptophyta; class Magnoliopsida; order Caryophyllales; family Plumbaginaceae; genus Limonium; species Limonium bicolor. The sequence continues at coordinate 176,205,696 of CM041778.1, read as the reverse complement.
ATACTATGATCTCATGGTCTTCATTCAAACAATGGTATCGTCTTCGCAGACGTTAAGGTTATCCGTTGTTAACAACGGTAGTTCCTAGTTAGGTTTCTAAGTATCCATCTTAAGCGGTTGAAATCCTAACTCGGTAATCACTACTCTTAACATTCTAATCATCAGAGTGAGACTTCGCTCTGATACCACTTTTTGTAACACCCCAACCGCTAATCCTTCCATTATCCTCTAATCATTCCCATAATTACCTTACTCGCAGCGGAATACTTACTTACTCCCGGCGGGTGATACAACGCCGTTAACCTTCCAAGGTCAACAAGGCTACTACTACTTACCGTTTCGGTCTGACGATTAGAATAACCCAATACATAATACATACTTTACAATACCAAATACTTGAATTACATTTGATTACCGAGTATACTGAATATATGAATTACATTCCATGACTACTTCCCAAAAATGAAGAGTTTGTACATCCTCTCCTTACTACCCAATCAAGAATTCAATATCCAAAATGGTGTACCACATGGTACACCGGCTACTCAAAAAGACCTTAGCCGTGTACAACTCGGTACACCATCCCAATCCTACTAACTACCAAAAGAATTACATCCGGTCCTTACTATACCTTCATGCCTCGCGGGGTACCTGTGGAGTAAAAACATTCCCCCGAGGGGGTCAGCTTACGCTGAATATGATAACCGCATACCCCGCGTACTAGCGAGGGTACGCCAACTAATTGGTCGAATACATGTGGTTCGTTTCATTCACACATACATACATGCTTTATACAATACAATTCAATACATTCATTTCACAAAGCATACATACATACAATACATACAAGGAAGACAATTCAGGTCAACCGTTCATGCTTACCCATACTCACCGCATTACGGAGATACAATTCTCCAATACATACAAAGGTCTTGTTAGCCTCATTACACACCCGGGTTAATCGGGTGTTCAATATCCTTTTACTCCGGGTCAATGACTTACAATAGTCAAGACCAATACAAATACAATACTTACTTCTTACATACTTTACTTCCAGTTAAGTCGGTATGACCTCCGGGCAGGGATTACTACATCCCACCACCGGGCTTTAGGGTGGCCCACTAATCCAGGATGCTACCCATTCAAGGGAATTGGTCCATGGAAAAGATTACAGCCAGGATTCGGATCCAACCTCTTGTGTTTCCTTATCCTCACGCGTGGCCGAAACTATATCGGACTTCTACTCATTCCATTTTACTCATTACTCAAGTTAGGAGTTAGAATGTTAGGAATTAGTAGAAGTCAGTACTTCATTCCATACATACATACAATACTCAAGTACACAATACTTACACATACTTCTCAATTCCATTCATTCATTTCATGAATTATACAAACTAATTGTTCAAAGAAATACAATAAGAACAAAATAGTTCAAACACAGTTAAGTGCAATATAAGTCCGATTTGTGCATTTATCTTGTTGGTGATCACATAAGCACCAAATCGGGGTAACCAAGTTAGGATACAGGGCATGAAGAAATCATACCGTTCACCGTCGTATACGTACTACTGGGTTCCTTCGAGGATCAACTATTTGATTCCTATACATACATGAAGTAGTATGATCAATGATCTATTATTGATCTAACTTACTCCTTCATTAATACTTTTAATATTTACTTACTACTTCATTACTTTCTTACTTGATTATAAAACCATTCTTTTCTTTACTACCTCTTAAACTTGCTTCCTTACTCATTTACTTACTTTCTCACCATTACTACTTCATTAATGGTGTATTACTACATACATAGGCATATATGTGTATAGGCATACATATATGTATATATGATTACTATAATCATACAATAAAACATTTTTTTTTTGTTTTGACCCGACCGAACTTGCAAGTCCGGTCGCAAGTTCGGTCTACCGTCAGTAAGCTACATCGTGTGAAAATTTCAGGGCCGACCGACCTTGCAAGTCCGGTCCCAAGGTCGGTCCATTCCAGTAAGTTTCGTATGTGAAAATTTCAGCCCGACCGACCTTGCAAGTCCGGTCGCAAGGTCGGTCCATTCCAGTAGCTTGCATTATGGGAATTTTTCTGGCCGACCGAACTTGCAAGTCCGGTCGCAAATTCGGTCCATTCCAGAAGGTTTCTGACGGGAGAAATTTCTGGTCCGACCGAAATTTGCAAGTCCGGTCGCAAGGTCGGTCGATTCCAGAAGGTTTCCCGTCTTGTAAATCTGGGCTCGACCGACCTTGCAAGTTCGGTCCTAAGGTCGGCCCGGCCCAGTACTTCAGTTTTAAAATCTGTTTTTGGGGTTTTCTTTACCCATTGTTTCCCCCCTCTTTACCAATACTTCCCTACATTTTTACCTCATTTAGATGTTCTAAATCACCTTAATTCATCCACCAAACTTGCTACTCAATTTCTACACAACTTACACCAATCTTCATCATCTCAATTCAACACATACATTTTTCTTCACACTAATGCTACAGATTTTGGTTTTCCACATTATGCTACAGATTTTTACCTTAACTCTTATACTCTAATACTCCCTCAACTAATGTCACTCTTGGCATCTTAAATACACTAGTTCACATCCTAACTCCATCCCACTTTCAAACTCATTTTCCAATCTGTTGCAAGACACTAAACTACTCCCATTATACTCTCCAAATACTTCCTCTTCTTAGGCACTTAAGTCCCTCTCATTCCTACACCAAATTTGACATAGTCTCCCCTATAATTCTTACTTTGCTCACACACTATTTCAGCTCACAATTTCACATTCTCACAACCTGTTTACACAATACACTATACTCACATACTAACACTACTACAACAACAATAAAATTCCAGCACATACTCAATCAATACCCAATGTTTTCCCAAGCTTTTAAAACTCCTTTAAAAACTTCAAAACTGTTTCAATACCATTTCTCATTATACTTCAACATACCTACTACTCATTACTCAATACATCATTCATTTTACTACTTCAAAAACTGTTACAATACTACATACAAAACTAGCTCAAGGTAAAGGTGATTACCTTGTGTTTCTAGGTTTTTTCTTCCTTTTTCCTTTCTTTCTTCTTTCTCCTTTGTTCTCGGTCCCAATGAGGTTCACACCCCAAGTGCTACAACCATGACAATACACAATACCATTTAACATTCATTTTTGCACTAACCCTTCTAATGGATGGATGAAGTCTTGACTAGCAAGGGAACAATATTCCTAGCCCAACAAGAGAGCCAAAACGGCTGGAACAACAAAGAGGGCCAAGAGTTCAAAAACTGAAAATCCTTATAATGCCAATGAAAGCTAGAACTAAAGGATTTTTGAAATTCTTTTTACCTCAAGATGATAAGGAGGTGAAGGTGCTTCTAATGGTGGGCTTGAATCTTCAAATGGAGAATACCCATAAAAATGAAAGTTGAGCTTTTGGATTTTGAAAGGAGGGAAATGTTCTCCTTTGCAAGGGGATTCCAATGGTACTAATTTTGTAATTTTTGGAGCAAGATTAATGGATTAACAAGAGGAGAGAAGGAGGGAGTTGTGTGAGTTCTTCTAATTCTCCATGGCTGTCGCAGGAGGAAGAAGGAGAAATAGAGAGAATAGGGAGGAGGGAAAAACGTGAGAGGAGGGTGAGGGGTAGGAGAAAGAGTCTCTTTTTTTTTCCTTTTTGTTTACTTAATGGGTTTGTCTTCTAGCAAATAAGAGGGGAATTAAGAGGGTATGAGAGAGTGAGCTGGCCGCCCCCTTAATCACACACAATCAAATTTTACTTTTATTTGCAAAAGTGGACACATTAATTCTTCTTATTTGCATTCTCACCCCACAACTTCCCGGTTGTTACAGTTTTTACTAACCGGTACCCGTTTTCCGGAATTTTCTCGTTTAATTAATTTTATTGGTTCTAAAGCTTCACTAATATTTATTAATGATTATTTAGTTGACCAAAACTGTTACGAGTCTATTTGACCCGCTTAAAGTCACGTTTTCCCGGTTTCCTCGAAAAACGCGCTTTAAGGTTCATTTATGCTTTTAACCCATTTTAAAGGTCCGTTTTCTTCGGGATTTGTTCCCTCATATTTATTTAAGTGTAATTAAGCCTTTAAAAATACAATTAGCCTAATTATTCACTGTTTTTAATTACGGGGTATTGCATATACCTACCTTGTAACACCATGTAAGAGTATTAGTAAAAGAAAAATAATGAGTAGTGGACAGAGCTCCACAAGTATTGTATCCTTTGAAGAAGTAGTACGAAACGATTGAGAGTAGTAGAGGAATGTAGCCCATGAGTAGTGTATTCGTATGTAAGTTATGGGAAGTAAATGGAGGACGACTAAATTTTATAAGTATGGTAATCCCTAATTAGAATAATTGAAATGATGGAGAGTAATGGAGGGAAGTAATGAAGGTTGATGAATGATGAGCATTTAGGTATTGAACCACGGAGTAAAGCATTCGGGAAGTAGAGTGAGGATGATTGATGGATTGATTCCATCCTTTGGAGATGTATGAATTCGTATCACGACTAGAAAGTGTAAAAAGATAGAAAATGAAAACAACTAATTAATTTGCTTGTTTGAAACTGATGTGGGAAGTCGAACTTGATCCTGATCAGATCAAGGGAAACCGCACACAAATTGGAGTGGAAGGATAGTTCAACACTGGTGCTGATCACATCAGGGTCGAACGATTCTTGAAGCTCCCCTCAAGTGGTCACAAGAGTCACACATAGGATAGAAGCAACGAATATAAATTGGAGTTTGGAGTTGGATGCTTTAGAAAGATTTCTAATTAGCTATTGGGAAAGATTTTCCTTAGACTAGAGAATGAGGATTTGTTAGAAGCATATACCGGAGAAGGTAGTAGTGTATCATGTTGTATTATTCCAAGGGCAGCGGGACATAGAGGAGTCCTGTGCCTAGATGACCGGAGTGCCTGCGGGATTGTAATGTGTATTGCATTGCTTTGGGGATAGCTTTGCACTGTATGCATGTTTAGATTTTGTAATAAGGAACTGGATGGGTGAGTAGTAATGTGGATTTGAGTAAGTATTGTACATTGGTAAGGTATGGAGAGTACAAACCTGGAGTAATGGATTTAGGAATTGTAAGGAGGATGAATGTACAGCTTTTGGCATAGACAAGTATGAATGAGCAAGTATCGTAATCCTATAACCTTGAGCAACTTTGAGGACAAAGTTCTAAAGGGGGTAGATTGAAATACCCCGAACTTAAATATAGTGATTAAGACTATTCTAATCCTTATTTAAGAGCCTAATAATGATTAAGAAATATTGGTAAGGGAAAATAAATCCAAAGGAAATAAAGAAACACTTAAAAAGTGAAAAACGCTAAATAAGCGTTAAATAACCATAGGAGGTATGAGACCTCGGTTAGTGTATTATGTGGATTCCTAGGGCTTAATAAGACCAAAATAATATATGGGAACAACTCCCGAAGAAAACGGATCCAAATAATGTATTAAAACGCTAATATAGCTTTAACGCACGTTTTTCGAGAAAACCCGAAAACGTGGTTTTAAGTGGTCAAACGAACCCGTAAAAATTATAAGTCATTAAATAATAATTATTAAGCATTTATGGAAGCTTAATAACAAATAAAAATAAAGAAACGAGAAAATTCCGGAAAACGGGCCCGGTTAGTGAATAGTACCAAAACCGGGTAAACTAACGAGCGTTTCTGTAAAAGACGAAAAACGCTCCAATAGTAATATAGTAGGGGGCCGATTTTTATTAGTCAAATAACCCCTCACACACACATGAAACTAGCTAAATAAACAATGGGTCAAAAAGCAAAAAGTAACTAAAGTACAAAACACTCACCTTTTCTCTCACCTCTCATTTCACTCACCTCCCTCCTTCCCTCCTTCCTTCTCCATCAATTTCTCCCTCCTCTCTCTCTGGTTGGGCGATTTTGGAGAGCTTCCCACAACAACAATGGCCACTCTCTCTTCTCTCTCCATGCTCCACCTTCATTTGAGCTCCAAAGGTAAAAATAATTACATATTGTAATCCCCTCATCATCCTCTACATTCCCTCTTTTCAAAATCGAAAAATGAGGAAGTTCATTTTGTGGAAGTTCATTTTCGTGGGTATACCCCATTCAAAGAGAAAATAGCACCAATGTGTAGCTTGGAGTCTCCTCTCTCCATTAAGGTAAAAATCTCCATGAAAGAACTCATATTTCTCCATCCTTGCTCATAACCGATTTTTATCTCCTTGTAACACTCCATTTTTCTCTCTCTCTTTTCAGCATAATATCGACCTTGCAATGGTGGTGAATTCACCTTCTTGAACCAAGGGCTAAAAACCCTCCTAAAACACTCCAAAGGTAAACCCTAGAATTTGTATTTTTAACACTTCAATGAATTAGTGCTAATTTAAGGGTTAGTAGTTTAATTACACTTTTTTTGAGTGCTTTGGGTGATGGGAATGGAGTTTGGAAACTCCATTCCCCATATGACCAATTTTTGGTGCAAAGAAGAGAAAAGAAGGAGAATGGGAAAAGAAATGAAGGAAAAATAAGCTCAAGGTAAGAGCTCATTCCTAATGTTAAATTCTATTGCGTTAGAGTAATGGGAATAGGTAAACAAATAAAAGAACCTAAACTATTGTATTAGTATTGAAGCTTATGAAGTTTGAGTATTTGGGAACTAGTAAGTAAATTGTAGGCCTTAGAGCCAAGTATATTGTGTTGAGTATTGGTATTGATGTTTGATGGAGTATTGATGTATTGAGATGGATTTATATAGCTTTGTGTGTGGTAGGACCTTGTATGGGTGTGGGCTAGATTAGGAATGAATTTTATGAAAAGTGTGTACGTGGAGAAGTAAGAAAAGTAGGTAAACTATGGCAAAATTTTGGTAGGAATATGTACATTTATGGATGACTTGGTGAATGGGAGAACCAAGGTGTGTATGGGAGATAGTGGAGATGTTTAATGACCATGGAATGGTGGTAGTGGTATGTGAATAGGAGAGTATAAAATCTGTAGCAAGAAGTATTGGATTCATTGGAGGAGGAACTAGGAGGAATTAGAGTACAAGACTTAGTAAAGTGAATGTTGGACTTGGGTATAGATGTGTAATTGCTTGGAAATGTATTTGGGATGCTAGGAGTGACATGGGTAGAGGAAGTATTGAATGGTAGGAGTTGGGTTAGAAATCTGTAGCATAAGTAAAACAAAAACTGTTACATTTGTTGGAAAAGAAGTGATGAATTTGTGTGGAGTTGATTGATGGATTTAGTAAGGAGTTTGGTGGATGAACTAAGGCAATTTGGAGGGCCTAAGTAGTGTTTAAACATGTGGGATTACATGTAGGAAGATTGGGGAACAATGGGCAAAGTATAGAACAGAAGATAGATTTAAAACTGAAATACTGGGCCGGACCGACCTTGGGACGGAATTGCAAGGTCGGTCGAGCCAAGATTTACAAAGGACGGAAACCTTCTTGAATGGACCGACCTTGGGACCGGACTTGCAAGGTCGGTCGGCCAGAAAAATTCATATAACAAAACCTTCTGGAATGGACCGACCTTGGGACCGGACTTGCAAGGTCGGTCGGCTTAAAATTCACCTGTAATGTAACCCACTGGAATGGACCGACCTTGGGACCGGACTTGCAAGGTCGGTCGGCTCCGTAATTTTCCAGTGTAATACCTTACTGAGTTCGACCGACCATGGGTCCGACCCTGGGTAAGGTCGGTCGGGTCAAAAAAAAAAATAAAAAAATAAATAATAATATAATAAGATGTTATATATATATATATATATATTATATATATGTATACCCACCTATTCATATGTAAATATGTATGTAAGCACCCAAAGTAAAGTAAGTAAACCAAGTATAAGTGAAAGAAGTGTAAAGACTTAGAAAGTATGAATTAGTAAACGCAAGAGTAATCGAGTTAGTTAATGATAGTTAGATTAATCATTCAATTGTATGTATATCATAGGATTTGATTTGTGAACACCGGAGGAACGTTGGGACACAAGTAAACAGTGAACGTATGATTTCTTCATGCCCTGTATCCTAATCTGGTTACCCCGATTGTGTGCTTATTTGATCACCTAATAAGATAAATGCATGAATCAGACTATTTTGCACTTACTTGTGCTTGTTTACATTGTTCTTGATATTGTCTTGAACAATAGTTTGTATAATTCATGAAATATATGAATGATGATGGAGTGTATTGTATTTCGTAGTGTACTTGTATATTGTAATGGATTTTGTATGGATATGTATATGTACAATGTATTGTGTATGTGGCTTGAATGAATGACTTCTGCTAATTCCTAACTACCTAACTCCTAACATAAGTAAGGAATAAATTGGAATGAGTAGAAGTCCGATATAGCTTCGGCCACGCGTGAGGATGAGGAGACACAAGAGGTTGGATCCGATTCCTGACTCTTAAACTGGTCCACGGCCCAAATCCCTTAAATGGGTAGCATCCGGACTGGTGAGTCAAGTAATCCCGGTGGTCGGACGGAGTAGTCCCCGGGCCGGAGGTCCGACGACTTAACATGAGTAAGAGTAAGTAAGTAAGTATGTATGAGTATGTATGTGTAAGTACTGTGGAACGAGTAAAAGAGTAATCTCCACCCAGTTAACCCGGGTGGACCAACATGAGCTAACAAGGATGGTGTATTATGTATGATGCGTATGTATTGTATATGTATTGTGTAACGCGGATCCCGGAAAGGTAAGAATATATTTGATGCTTGTATGGGTTACCATGTATGCATTGAAGAGCATGCATTGATGTGTATGTATGTATTCCTTGCATAATGTATTGTAATGTTATGTATAAGAGCATGTATGCATGTATGTTTGAATGAAATCAATCGCATGTATTCGACCAAGTGGTCGGCGTACCCTCACTAGTACGCGGGGTATGCGGTTATCATGCTCAGCGAAAGCTGACCCCTCGGGGGAACGTTTTTAGTGTGCAGTTACCCGAAGAGGATATGGTCAAGGTAAGAGACCGGGGGCCACACTTGGACGACTAGTAGTAGAATGTAGAGGTGTACTAAGTAGTACTCCCCTTGTACCTAGGAAGTAAGTAGTTTGTGAGGATGGGTAGTAGTTAGACTCTTAATGAGTATGTATGGAATTGAAAGAGGTACTCTACTTGTATAAGGATCTTAGTAAACTCGGTGTATTAGCATGTATTGAACTTATGGAGTATTGCATTGAATGGGAAGTTGTAGTACCTAATTGGTAATTGTAGTGAAGATTGTATTTGTGTAGCACTCGGATATTCCGGTCCATCAGACCGATGCTGTATGTAGAAGTAGTAGCCTTGTTAGTCACGGGGGTGACTAACGGCATTGTATCACCCCACTGTATGTAAGTATGTATCCGCTGCGCGAATCTGGAAGTACGAGGAGATTGGACTGTAATGATCGTATTAATGGTAGGGGTGTTACAAAAAGTTATGAAACCCTAAAATAAAACTCTAGGCACCCCCGCTGAACCTTTCATATGTATCCTCTTTATCAATAAAGCTCCACAAAAAGCTAGCTCATGATGATTACATACCCTGATGGCCAAAGGAACACTAGTACAAAAAACGTCTATTTCGGCGGTTCTAATGGGCCTATTTCGGTGGTTGTTAACCGCCGAAATGAGCACCGCCGAAATAGGTGTGAGCACCTATTTCGGCGGTTGTAAACCGCCGAACTAGATGTACCTATCTCGGCGGTTCTTAGGGAACAACCGCCGAGATAGGCCCCTGGGATTGATCGATGGGGAGATTGACCATGGGTCTATCTCGGCGGTTGTTCTCTAAAACCGCCGAGATAGACCCATGGTCAATCTCTCCATCGGTCAATCCCAGGGGCCTATCTCGGCGGTTGTTCCCTAAGAACCGCCGAGATAGGGGTATTTTTATTTTTGTTTTTTTCCATCCCAGCTTATATATATATATTCACCACATTTGGTTCAATCAGACCTGTAATAAAGCTTCATCCATACAGCGAGCTCCAGCACACATTTAAAAAGTTATAAAAGCTCCCAATTAATACCAACGACCCACCACAACTTGAGAGTTAACAAAAACCAATGCAATTCACACTTTCATTACAAATAAAAACACCAATACAATTCAAATCTACCATTACACCATCCACAAGTGTACAGAGATACATTTACATACTCAAAAAAGTTCACAAAACATCTTCATGATCATCAATTCATTAAACTTGTGCAGACGAACTCCGACCATTCCTCAAGCATCTCAACAATGTTAGCATTATCATACTGACCACCTTTGAACACTTCTTCGTAAGCCTTGAAAAAAAAATGAACATTAATCTAAAATGTACAAGTCTAACAACATGTAAAGAGCATAACTAAAACTTTCAAAGAATGTTACCTTGTCTAACGAGTGCTCTGGTAAAAGGTTTGCCGCTCCTACTATGTCACTCATGAATCTCATGACATAGTATCCACATTCTGAACCCCCAGGCTGCACCGGACACTATACAAACGCACATATTGACAGTTATAAACAAGTTTAAACATTATCACACAAATTTATCAATTAATAGAGTACCTTGACAGTGTTCCAGGGATGTTACTCTTCATTGTTATACCCTGGAGAGATAATGCGCTCTCATGGAACTATATACTTCAGCAATATATATAGTTTTAAGCATCAGTAGCAAGTTATGAAACAGTAAGTTAATGTTAAGTAATAATAATTGTTGTTTACGATAAAAAACTAATTACCCCAGTATTGTGGTGGAGATCTTCGGTCTCTTGGCACCCGTACCAAGTGAGTCAAATTGCAAGATTTGTGGGTGCTTCGACATCACCAGCACAAACAAAGACCAATGTCGACTGTCCACAAATTACACAATGTGTTGAAATCATTAAGCAACTAACACAAACTATATGTTTTAGATAATACTAAGAGAAATAGTCAAATATCATACCTTGAATGATATGGCAGCATAATAAATGACTTGTTAGAACATTCAAAGAGGGCATTCGTCATATATTGCATAAGGCCTTGCGGATCACTTGTCATCTGGACTTCACTGCACATAGCAGGACACAGGAATCCAAATCTTCGATCTTCATAGACATTGATCGCCTTATCATGCACCCACCTATGAGGCAATATCATTAGTCATTAACTTTTTATTCAAACATCTAATTCATCACCAATTAATGAATTCAAAATATAAAAGGTAGAAGTCACTCACATGGCAGCCGACTTGATAATCGACACATTCAACCAATCCCTCCTGAAGCACTCCTCGAAGTCGGACATATACATCCAAATCGATGTATATTTTCTCCTTAAACTATATAGTGAAATATCCGCTCGGGATCTTCCACAGTGAGGGAATCAGAATCAGGTGGTAGCAGCAAACAACGAGGAATGCAGAATCTGCATATTAGTCGACAAGCCGGCCAATATTCTCTTTCCCACCAAAGCAGGTCTAAGCACAAAATTTGTGGATGCCTTTGATTGCACAGGTGTGGCAATTCTTTTTCCTTTGCCCTTATCAGTCTTCGGTCGGCTCATATCCTATGATATTAGTCTAATTAAGTATATGGATGCAAGGTGGTAAACAATAGTTTTTATAGCAACGGTTAAGAGTAATACCTGCCCAGGGAGTCTGACCAATCGTGCAGGCCACTGCACTGTCGCAGTTTGTGCAGAACGCACGGTAGTTGGTCTTGTGGAATCGGCACCGGTAAACCGACGTCAGCATGCTCTACAACAAATTCGTCTAGAAGCACTCGTGCATGGTAATGTCAAATGTCGGAGTGGTTCACCGTGCACAATATCACTTGGACGAGAGGGGAAAAGTTTTCCCATGCAACAATGACCTCTTCTACTCCAATTTGTAAAAACAGATGACACTCAGTGGGGTGCCTGTGATTGTATGTGGAACTTGTTTAGATAAAAAATTGTGAATTCTTCTATGATGATATTAGTGATCAAGTGAAAAAATCATAATCGTCATGTACTCAATTGAAATGTTAGTCTAACCTGTAGAGATGCATAGGGAAACGGATCAGCCGAGTGGACACTACTTCTCACTACCGGTTGCACTCTGCTGCTGAATGGGTGACTGATCAACTGGTGGTCGAGAAAAACCTCTTGGCTTTCATGCTGCTGTGGCTGAATCCTTGATAAGCCTGAGCGATCCTCTCGTCGACGTTCTGAGTAATCCTCTGCTCCATCTCAGCCAACGCTCTCAGGTGCTCCTCGTAGCTAATCGACTGTCCCTGGCTGATTCTGGACCCGGGTGCGCCAAATGCCTGGCGGATACCAACGTGCCCACCAAACCCAATGGCACGACCTAGATGATCCTTCTTACCAAGAGCGAGTGTAAGAGGATCATCATTCCTCTGTGAGGTCCAGGTGCCCTGGGTGAGCTGAGAGCTTAATTCACCCTAATATAACACACAATACAGTTATTAGTTTAACATAAGTTCATATACAAAGGAAATGAACAGTTTGACTGAAAATGAAATGATATCACTTACCATTTGAGCAATAACTGCTCTCGTGGCTTCATCGTATTGAGGATTTTGGGAGTAGAGTTCTTCGGAATGTGGCTTAACTCCCACACTTTCATTCTTCTACCACTGGCATCCAATGAGCCATCCGTGGGCAGATATCCCTTTTGCTCCCATTCTGGTACCCTTTGAGCAATACTTTTCCACCTAAGTGGTGAGGGTACAGATTCTTCTTAGCATTTGCTTGTTGTTTTCGCACGGAGAGCCTGCATAAAATAATGGGATCATGTTAAGTGAAATTGAACACAAAAAAACATAAGAAATTAAGATTAATTTATGTATGTATGACAATAAAGTGCACCTGGAACTCCGGTGTGTGACGCCTCTCAACAAATTATACCCATTGCTCTTCTGTTATGCCTTCGTAAACCTCCCATGGTGGTCTCTCACCGTCTCCACCATCATCTGGATCATCTGGATCTTCTGGAGTAGGCATCTTGTAGATGAACTTGTCAGCCAACTTATTCTTGTGGTCCCGGAACTGTTTTCGACATCGCTGATAGCACATCCTTTTTAAGTGCGGGATCCACGGAGAAACGAGACTACGTACATGATCATTCAGTTAGTAAAGTAACATAAATGTTCTATTATTTCATAAAAGATCATAGTAATAATGTAGAGATTTACCTGAAGACGCTGAAAACATAGTATCCTTCAATGATTGAGGCACTTGCTTCCAGTTGGGTTTATGTTGCAATATGACTTCACCAAATGGCTACCGTAAGCGGTGAAGTCATTCTTCCAATTTCCATGGGGTTGGTTGAACTGATTGAAGTCCACCGGTTTTGTAGGAGGGCCCTTGTTAGCCTTCAGCCCACGTTTGTAGCACCTCTATCTTCTTTTGTTCTTCGCCTCTGGTGGGACAACTGACTCCTCCTCGGTCTGCTGTGAAGGGCCAGCCTCAGTCTCGTGTACTGCTACTGTTCCTTTCTTCTTTCCTCCTCTTGTGACCCACTTACTTGGTCTATTCTGCTGTGGCTCAGGTTCTCCAGTCGAGATAAGCCGTCCAATGGGGTCATCAGGGTGATCATCCACTGCAGAAAAAAATCATAAAGCAATTTTCATCAGTTAAACTCATAACATAAAATACTATGATGCATAACAATAACAGTTAAGATGATATTACAGTCTACATTCTACTAACAACATTACCTGAAACGTACAAAAACATAAATCATTTCATATTTTCTACCCAAACACCCTCATCATGGTCTGATCGTGCGTAGAGCAAATCGTTTTCGTATCATCAATCGAATCCGGTAATCCAGTAGGAAACAAGGATGTTTCCTCTACAGTCCCATTTTCATCGTTTTCCTCATTTTCATTTCGATTACAACCGGCCTTCTTCCGGGAAGAACAACAGACCATCTGCAGTCTTTCGGAATCTCAACATACCACACTTGCTCGCAATCCTTCCCAGAACAAATTGATCATCATTATAACCGTGTAACCGTGAAAGATCAACCATGGTAAGCCCCTCCATCATTTTGGTACCCGCGTCGGTTGTCCACCACTTGCACTGGGAACAACAGAAAGGAATCAATGTCATAGTCTAATTCCAGATTCCTCGATGACACCATAATACCAATATTACTAACTGGTTGAGATCGGTTACCGCTGTGTGGTACTCATTGGCAGCAGCTTCAATTTTTACCCCACTATTCTGGTTTATCGATTTGGCATCTTGGCGTGCAGTTGTAGTATGTATAACCCACTAATATCATACCCCTCAAAAGATGTAATATTAGTGTCAGGTCCGATTGCCAAACATCTGATCTCTTCGCTTCAGCTTCTGGATCTGATGATGCTAATGTCAACACATGATCTTTGAACCATTGGATAAAAACTCGGGTTTTTGTTCTTTGTGTCAGCCAAATGTGGTTTTTTCAAAGGATTTTGATGCCTAAACTCAGCCATATGGGTTTCCAAATAAGGTTCAACAACCTCAAGATGTTGTAAGACAAACAAATGTGCTTGAATGAAAGTAGACGCGAACTTACACGATTTTCTAACAATAACACCTTTACCCTTAAACCTGCCATGTGTCGTGGGTTTGGGATACCAATAGACTCTACCTCACTCAAATAATCGGTCACAACTCCGTGACTTCCTCAGTCACTGTTGCTTCAACAATACTCCCCTCTGGTCGATACCTATTCTTCATTCTACTTTTCAGAATACCCATGTAACCGTTCAAAAGGGTACATGTACGTAAGTATACCGGACCAAAGAACTGTATCTCTCGAAAGATGTGCACAATTAGATGTACAATTTATATCAAAGAAAGATGGTGGGAAGGAAATACATCTCAAGTTGACATAATGTGATACAATTTCCGTTGTCGATAATATAGAGACGTACGTCAATTGCCTTGGATCGAAACAGCGTTGAAGAAAAGAAACATAACCGAGTTAAAGCATTTATGGACATCAGATGGCAATATCCCTCGAATTGCAACGGATAGAAGAAGATGTAACATCAGTACATGATAATCGTGAGATTTCATGTTGCCTAAAAGTTTTAAATCCTTCATCGATACAATGTTCTTCCAGTTTGAAGAGTACCCAGACGGTACTTTTACCGAGTGCAGACATTTGCAGAAACTAATCTTTTCAGCCTTTGAGAGCGTGTAGCATGCAGGAGGTAGGTAGATTCGTTTCCCTTCTCTTGTGGGTGTAACTCCTTTCGTATACCCATGGTTTGCATGTCCTTTCTGATTTTCAATCCGTCTTTTGTTTTGCCGGGTATATTGAGTAAAGTCCCACTCACTGCCTCACCAACGTTCTTCACAATGTGCATGATGTCTAAGCAGTGCTCACAGAAATGACGCCAATAAGGTAGTTCCCAAAAGATAGAACACTTTTTCCAAATGTTTTTCGCCGGTTTTGATGTGTTTCCAAATACATTTGCAATGTCCTTAACCTTTTCGTACACTTCCTCAGAGCTCAGAGGTAGACGGGCCACACGAGTTTCGGCTTGACCATTGAACAACTTTCTCTTCGTTACTCGATAAGGGTGATCTTCGGGGAGAAGACGTCGATGACACATATAAACATTCTTCCCACAATGTTTTAAACGGTCCGAACAAGTGTCTTCCTCGCAATGGGACATGCAAATGTCCTTTAACCGTGTAACCGGACAAGTTCCCATACGCAGGGAAGTCATTGACGGTACAGAACAACAAAGCCTTGAGCGTGAAATTCTCTCTTGCATAAGCATCATATACCACGGTCCCCTCATTCCACAATAGCTTCAGATCGTCGATCAGAGGGGCAAGGTACACATCAATGCTATTACCTGGCTGCTTGGGACCAGATATCAGGAGATAACATGATGTACTTTCGTTTCATACACAACCATGAGGGCAAATTGTAGATCACTAGCAGAACAGGCCATGTACTGTGTTGACTACTCAATGTGCCGTACGGGTTCATTCCATCAGTACATAACCCAAGCCTCAGATTCCTATCTTCATGTCCGAAATGTTCTTTGTACCGTCTATTGATGTTTCTCCACTGAGTCCCATCTGCTGGATGTCTTAGTTTCTCATCACTCTTTCTACCCTCCGCATGCCATCGTATGTTCTTTGCATCTTTCGGATTCGCAAACAACCGTTTGAATCTGGGTATAATCGGCAAATACCAAACAAGTTTTGCTGGAGGGCTTTTTTTCTGAACGGAGGAGTAGTCACCATCTTTATGCTTATACCGGGACAACGAACATTTCGGGCAATTGTCCAGATGTTCGTATTCACCCCTGTACAACACACAGTTGTTTGGACACGCGTGAATTTTTTTGTACTCTACTCCCATTGGACACACCCATTTCTTTGCCTCATACGTGGTGGTAGGGAGACCGTTCTCATCCGGTAGCATATCATGAATGAGCTCGAGGAATGCCGTGAAACCTTTGTCACTCAATCCATATCTTCCCTTCAGGTTGAACAAATTCAATATAGCTGTCAATTTCGTGTACTTAGTGCAAGTAGGATACAACGCCGTTTTGGATGCGTCCAACAACCTTTGATACTCATCCGGCCGGTCGACAAAGTTATCCTCAACGTTATCAAGCATCTCGTCAATTTGTTCATCATGATAAGTCGACTCACTGTCAACATTGACTCCGGAAGCGCTTGGGAGTTCTGACTCGTTAGTAGTATCGAATGTCTGCTCGGTTCTTGAGTTAGACCGATCGTGACTGTAGGAAGACGAACCATTATCTTCAACAGGTTCTCCATGAAAAATCCATTTTGTATAATGTGGCATGAAACCACGGGTCTTCACATGGAATTTTACGAGGTTGATGCTTGAATAATGTCTAACCACACCACAATCAACACAAGGACATGGAATTTTCTCCGCCTTTGTCATGTCTTTGTGTTGCACTGCAGCTTTGCAAAACTCTTCCAGCATTTTGTCAAAATGTTCGCCTCTATCACCATACATCCAGTCACGCTCCATACTACATGTGCAACAGATCACAGGTGTGAGTTAGAGCCTTTGTAGAATATGGCCTGTATTAAGTTGCACATGTTTATTTCTTAATGGAGCATGACTGGGATGATTGTCAATTAGTCTAGCCTAACTCTAAGGTTGCAAACACAAAATAAACTAGCATTTTAAATTTAAGAAATTGTTGCACTTCTAAAACAAGAACCGGTGTTTAAACAATATTACGAATACTTTTTCTACAAAAAATTCGGCATGACCTTTGCATAATTGTACACATCCCGTGCTTATTATTCAGCACTCACCAAAGTCATCACAACCACAAACATTCCAACAATGGCAGCAACCAACAATTAAAATAAATCAATTCTTTACTAGCTAACTGAAAACTAAGTGCAAATTCAGATCATCAAATCAACGCTTTCAATTCTCCACTGTATAAGTTCAAATCGGTTTAGAGATTAACAAAGAATCGAGAGTTAAAATACGTATTTTTAAGGATTTATGGACAGGGGAGACTGGTGCCTGAGAGGTAGGCTTCTGTGCGAGAGATGCAGCAATACCACTTCTGATATGTCTCTGCAAGGGAGCAACAAAAAATAAATTAAAAAAGAAATGCATCAACAAATAGGGAATGAAGCTAAATTATGTACTAGCACTTATATTTAAATACATAATTGCATTTATTAAACAAAAATAAGGTTTAGTTACTTACTTGTGCACAGAGGAGGAAAGAGGAACAGTAATGGAAGAAGGCGGGAAACAAGAGAGGTGATTCACGGACTTGAATGTAGTGAGACCTGATAAAAAAAATTAGATATTGTTAGACATATACACATACATCAAACAATATTAATTACGAAGAGAGAGATTTAAAAAAAACGGCATGACTTTTGCATAATTTTACCTATCCCATGCTTATTATTAAGCATTCACCAACCATTCATCAACACAAATTTCCATCACAAATCAAACTAATACCAACTTTATCCATCAAACCGAATTTTAATAATTTGTGGAAATCAAATACAAAGTAAAAAAAAGACACAACTATATCTATTATTAAGCATTCACCAATTATTCAACAACACAAATTTCAATCACAAACCAAACTAATATATACCAACTTTATTAATTCATCAAACGAAATTCCAATAATTTGTGGAAATCAAATACAAAGTACAAAAGATAAAAATGATAAGTTAGATTATATTACCGGTTCGAAAATGAATTGCTCTCCGCTCCGATTTCAATCTACCATCAAATGGTAAAGAAGCTCCTTAAGTATTTATCTGTAGAGACACAAAAGAGAAAAATGATAAGTTAGATTATATTACAGTGAGTGAAGAGAATGAAGAGTTAAATTAAAAAAAAATACCGGTTCATAAATGAATTGTTTTCAGCCCCTCTTCTCAATCGGGCGTGCGAGCCTTGTGTAGCAACACCAATCTCTACAGAGGCAACGCATAAAGATTGAACAACATTCAGATCAATTAGAATAATTTTATATTAAACTTAACGACTATACAATACTCATATATATATATATATATATATATAAATACATTCTCACACCTCTACTTCAAACCGCTACTAAAACGGCTAATACCTCACCTACTACAATATTTTTCTACTATGACTGCTTGTTCACTCTTATTCATTATACTACGAAACGTTCTACTCTTTTCTACACTTACATTACATCTTTCATGTGCTGCACATATAATTGTTTACCACTTAACACTTCACAGAAATCAACTTAACGCATACATACGAAATTTTCACCCCCTACACACACACTTGTCTATTACTACGCTAACACTTTTACTACGCATTTAACTTCTTACACTACTTCAGGGTCTTCCACTCTTTTTTACTAGCACTTTTTCTACTTATCATTTCTACACTTTTTTACTACTTTTATCTACTATAATCATCATTCTGCTCACTCATTACTTTATACACTCTTTCTTCTTTACTATTTCTTTCTTCTAAACTCACTACAAAATTTGATTATTTTTACTTTGCGTTTACAACTTTCATATTCACTTGCTCACACAAGCTACTACTTTCAACACATACACACAACGCATTCTTCACTTCACCTACTATTACAGACAACTAATAACTAACTTTTTATCTTTGTATTTCACTTATCGTCATATACACAAATAACACAATAATATTTTATACTATGACACAACCAGACATCATACTGCACGCGACACATCTATAATCATTACTCGTTGCTAATTTAATATCATGTTTTCATTGCACTGTACATTACATTATTTCACTTTCTCTAATTCTCCACACACGCAATACTTTTAAATATATAAGAAACAAACTACTCATACTTAATGCTCATCTTAATTAACAACATATCTTTTACTCGCAATCACTATACTTATATTTATTGCACATATTACAACACTCATTCATACGTTTATAAGCATAATAAATCTAGCCCAAATAAGCTAACCTAACTACACTTAAAAGAAGGGCCAAAAACAGCACACAAAATTCACTCGGACATTTCGTCGAACACCTTGTGTGCATACATAAATTTAATAGTTTAACAACCAAATCTTACAAAGATTTCACACACACAATAAATATCATCATCCACAATCACAATGTGACAACAATCTATCAATTTTAACAACAAATTAACAATTAAATAAACACAATCGAATACAAAGTTAGGGTTGCTCTCACCTCTGTTCGCCTCTGTTGACTGGCGGAATGAGGGCGGCGCAACGCCAACCTTGCACGACCACCGACGCGGCGACCGGCGACATCGAGAGGAGGAGGAGGGCGGGCGGGCGACGGCTATGGTGGCGGTGGGTCGCAATCGCCGGAACAGAGAGATCGATGAGAAGAGGGGTTAATTAACCTAATGAAATCGTAATTGTTTCGAATCGGGGTTGGGGGGTTAATTAAAAGGATCTATTTCGGCGGTTCTTTGTTAGGAACCGCCGAAATAGGCCCTTTTTAATTATTAAAAATTAATGAGACCTATTTCGGCGGTTCCTAACAGAGAACCGCCGAAATAGATGATTAAATTTAAAAACAAAGAAAAATAGAAACACCTATTTCGGCGGTTTCGTGTAAGGAACCGCCGAAATAGGTCTCTTTAATTTTTTTAATTATTAAAAAGGGCCTATTTCGGCGGTTCATATCTAGGAACCGCCGAAATAGACCCCTTCTTTACATACGGTATACATCTCGGGCCCCTATTTCGGCGGTTTTATCTACAACCGCCGAAATAGGGGCGCCGAAATAGACGTTTTTTGTACTAGTGAGTTCTCGTATGAAACTTGACAGATCCTCTTAGTTTGCCCAGTGGTAACCAGTAGAACTCGACATAGAGGGTCTTCAATATTAACCTCGATTCTGAATCTTAACACTCTAGAGAGGAGAGGGTTTACCTTGTCAGGATATTCGATGAAGTTTCCTAATCTTTAAGCAAGGAGGATGGCAGTAGGTCTGTTGCAGTAACAAATTGGGAGTCCATGGACTCCAACCCAGATTTTTATGGTTCTGAACTCATGTTCCACAAAACTCAAGGTGGGGTTTAAAGGTTTGAGGGCTAGAAGTCTGTTTTGAAAGTGCCATGGGCCATTAGCAAGGATTTGTTTAGCTTCAGCTTCAGTCGAAAGCAGAAAGAAGAAGGTGTTGTAATCCACTTCATTGACTCGAAGGTGGGGTTTTGGTTTCCAAATTTGGTTCATGAAGTTATGCATCAGTCTCGAGTGCACTCTACTAGGATGCCAAACTCTTCCTATCAAGGCTTTCTTGTAATCAGGATTTGAAGGATCGATGATCAATGATTCTAAGTTTGAGGATTCAGCTTCTGTTGGGTGAAGTTTCAGATTTTTCCAGTTTTGAAGCATATTTTCCATGTCGAGAATCAAATGAATCGGGAGAGGGATTTTGCGGTTTACTGGTTTGAAATGGGTACGACTTGTGAATGAATCGAAGTCATAAAGCAGAATAAATCTAACTCTAATTTCTATTCTACTATTACACATAATCATAATATCAACTGTAAAACCTAGATTATCTGCAGATATTGTTTCTGAAGATACGCAGCCAAATGCAGACAATATATGGTGAGATCTACCTCTACTGTGCGATCCAACCAGTCGAGAGTCTTTTGCGTTGCCCTTCCTTTGCTCATCGCGTTGATTCTGCTTCTCCACAACCACCTCCATTGAATCCCAATGCGACGTGCTACAGGTGCGCATGCGGTGCTCCCCCGTCTTCCTCTCCCTCTCTTTGCCTCCACATTCAATTTTCTCTTTGTCGTCTTCTCTTTTCTTAGATTTGCAATCTGGTCCTCTCTCAGACCTAGCACAGATCTGTGCTGATAGCTCATGATGAGCTATATTCCTCTCGTTGGGCGAAACTTGCACAACGAAGAAGAAAGGTTTGGGGTATTTTCTCGCGCGTGCAGGCGCGTACTTACCAGTGTTTTCTCTTTCTATTTTTTTTGTCATTTTGAGATAAGTAATTACCTGGTTACGCCTTACTAAGTTTGCTAATGTATGAGCATCTATATTTTGAGTTCTTCCAAATAAAACCCACTTACATTAGTCAAAAGATTTAGCTAGATTAATAGCTTTACATAAAACATCTTCAACATCATAGTCAACTAGCCCTAAAACATTCACAAAACCAATTTGTTTTACACTCTGAAAGATTTTTATCCTACAACCCACTTGTGCCACATAAACCAACCCAAAATACATGGCTTTGGCCTCTGCCATGCCTGGTTTCAGCCGCTGCTTTTCACCCTTCATTCCTCCTCCTAGAAGTCCACCACTACTGCCGTGCTTATAGACAATTCCCAGACCAACATTTGCACCTGAAACACTGCCATCCACCTGAATATCCACATAGTCTTCTGGGCGCCATCTTGCTCGATTAATTCCTGCGTGGAAGCGGATATATTGACCCCCATGCCACTGCTAGGTAACTTGCCGCCTGTGTCCACCCCGCCTCGAGGCTCTCTGTTTTCCCATGCAAAATCGTTCACTCCATCAGAGCCCGGTGCTTTGTTAGGATTCATCTCTTTCAAAGCCACAAGTACCTCCTCTCTAGTGTAGGGTTGTCCCATAGCGTGATGAAGATCTGATGGAACTCTCTCTTCTTTTTTTAAAAGCGAAGGAGGTGTGTTGTGTAAGATGAAAAGGGATATAAAAAATGGTACGGAGACAGGCGCTAGGGTATAATATGGATCCAGTACACATGTCAAAATTCTATTGGAGTAAAAAAAATAAAGAGTTATCAATCCCCCCTATGTCTGTATCTTCTTATTTCTCAATGTGTGTGAATGTGGGCATAGGCGAGAGAAATGATACTTTTTTTCGAAATGTTATAACTTACAAAATATAAGTGCAAAAATAAAAAATTATATCATTGTTCATCATTTTTCGTACTCTTCAAAACAAGATGTATCATGGATATGTTGTGGTAAACTTAAAATTTTATGTTTTTAGAATGAGTATATATTACGTATTTTTAAAGTGAATCTTATTCATTAACAAAATAAATCTTCTTTAATAATAATATGAACCGTATTCATTAATAAAATGAATCTTCTTAAGATTTACTTTTCTTAAAATTAAAATTCACCTTTAGAAAAACAAATTATTCACATTATTTAAAGTGAAAGGTTCACTTTTCTTAAATATAAGATTCATTTTTCTTGAACATTTGATTCACTTTTCATCAACAAAATATTCACATTTAAAATGTAGACCTAATGCCAAAAAGATTACCCTACCTCCTCAAACACCCTAGGAAAGTAAAAATCGAAGGCATTTTTAAGGTTTGTGGTGCAGGGTTTAGGGTAAACCTGTCAAGTCATTAATGACATATAACGTGTAGAACTAATGCCAATAAGATTACCCAAACATCGAAGGCATTTTTAGGGTTTGTAGTGCAGGGTTTAGGGACCCTAAACCACAAACCGTAAAAAAATGTCGAGTTAGTGACATATAAAGTGTAGAATTAATGCCAAAAAGATTACCCTACCCCCCCCCCCAAACACCCGAAAAAACTGTCAAGTCAGTGACGATAATATAAAGTGTAGAACTAATGCCAAAAGATTACCCTGCCCCCCCAACACCCTAAAAACCACCCTAAGAAATCTAAAATCGAAGGCATTTTAGGGTTTTTTGTGCAAGGTGTAAGGTCTAACGACCTCTGATTCACTTTTAACAACCTTTGATTCACTTTTTAACAACCTTTTATTCATTTTTCTTAAACTTAAGATTCACAATCACTGGTGGAACGAAGGCCTTAAATTACGGTCCAAAACCCTGTTTACTTACGGTTATGGACCGTAGTTAACGCGGGCGTCACCTAAGACGAAGATGTCTTTAATTACGGTTTAAACCGTAATTAAAGGCCTTTTTTCGGTCCTGCGTGTCAAGGACTTTACATTACGGTTCGAAGGAAAACCGTAATCTAAAGTGATTTGGCGCGCACGCCATTGAACTTTAGATTACGGTTTTATCAGGAACCGTAATCTAAAGTCCAACGGCGCACGCGCGCCAAAGTACTTTAGATTACGGTTTTCCTTTGAACCGTAATGTAAAGTGTTTTTTAGTATTATTATTTACGTTTTTTATTACAGAACTACACAATTGCAATAGATGGCAGTATTACAGAATTGCAGAATTGCAACAGATATGCAGAAACTGCACAATTGCAACACACCTGAATCAAATAGCAACAAAACACATTCTATATGCACAATTGTAACAGATAACAACATCTTTAATTACACCAGAATCGTACAACAACTTTCATTATTGACAGATAACAGTATATGTTAAAACTCAAACAAAATAGCAACAAAAGACATTCTCTACAATACACACAAATCCGTTACAGCAGCTAGCAATTCAATAAATGTCATTTCACTTTCATGCCACTACAATATATATAAAAAGCTAGCTAGTCTACCAATCCATTCTAAAAAATAAGGCTGCCAAGCTCTCTCTGACATGATATAAGTCTTTTACACTGTAAGTCGAGGATTTGGCAAAGTGCTCTTTAATCTGGAACAAGAAAAGGAATGGAACACATAATGAGATTAAGAAAAGACACAAAAAATCTGCACAAAGAATTAAATACAAGACAATGTTGTCTATCGTATTACCTTGTCTTCAGAGTTCTCAAATGCTGGGAAGTACCCGCAGAACTCGTACATGTATCGCATCATGTAGTGCCCGCAAATCCTAGAATCCTTTTGGGTGGGGCACTAAATCACCAAAATTCACAAGTGTAAAACAATTGTAAAATGATAAAGCACAAATGAAATAAATGAATTACCCAAACCTTGATGTATGTGACTTTGATGTCAGCAAACTCTCCCTGAGGGTTTTCTTGTAACAACTGTCACATATTAACAAAAGTGTTAAGCACAATGAACGAGTAAATTAATTTTGGTTAAAACACCAACAAATAATTAAGCAGTAATACCAACTTACCTTTTCATTAAGTCTTCAGTGTTGAATTCTGTCCACTGCCCTAGTGGATCTAGAACGAGCAGAGAAGTAGTGGCGGTGCAGAAGATAAACAAAGCCCAGTGGTGGCTACAATTTCAAATACAAAATGAAATGAGGAATTAAGGTAAAAAAAGTTAGCTAATTAGTATGTAAATGTACATCAGAACTCACGTTTGGTGATACAGCATTAGTAAAAATAATTTATTCATTTCATCAGCAACATTGAAGCAATGCTTCATGTATTCACAAAACCTCCTCGGCTCCCTAGTGACTGAGTCATAAGATAAACGCTCTGGGCACACCGCATAAATTGAGGTGATGTTCTTCTCATGACATCTCTGAAGTAGACCTCTATTATATCACATGTACTATAAAAAGTTAGCCAATGCGACTTCATAGGTACTTATTCTATTCTATGTGTTCTTACAGTATAAGGAAAGAACACTTACGTAGATAAGCTTGAATTATGTTAATGTTCAAGTAATCTCCACACATCATCTCTCTGATGTCCCCAAAGTTGATCGTCGTGGTCATATCTTCTTCGTAGTGAAACAGTGACTTTGGAAGCGTCATCATGAAGTTGATGCATTGAGGTGACCTCGCAATGATCTTCATAGAGATTGATCTGACGAGGTCCTAAGACTTTAATAAGTTTTCTGGCAGTGCGAACCTACTTGTCGGTGCCTCATAAGTCCTGGTGTGAGCCTGGGTCACTGGATTCATACCTTTCGCACCCCAGGTCACTAGATTCTTACCCTTCACACACAAACAATAATGCATAAGAAGGTAAAGATTATTACATATTGATTATTATAGTAACATTAAACATCAATCTAGAATATGCCCTTGCACTGCGGACAGGCGCCGCCGGCTGGTTGATCTCCTCTCTGTGTCGAGATACGCGGCGAGGAAGCTCAGGGATCTATAATGGATTATATTAGACACTAAATGCTATATAATGGATTACATTAGACACTAAATGGTTGTCATACAGTCTTACCTCATCGGTGACAACAATATAACATGCTGACCAGGGCAATATGTCTCCCTTCGCTTCAACCAGCGTGCATTTGTTGTCAAACGCCATCGGAAGGTATGCATTCTCAAATCTTTCGATTATCAAGTCCAAGGTAACACGCGCGTAGAATGCGGGTAGACGTACGAAATTGATGAGCGTGAGTGGACCTGATGGAAACACTGTCCCGTAGCCCACATCTACAGGGTGCCCGTCCAATGGTACTTGGAGACGACATTTTTTTTTTGCTCCTTTAATAAACATAGATATTACATGAAATAAATAAGTGTGTCCAATCTAATACTATTTAAAGGACTTTATTTAAGGAGAAAAATAGTGAAACAAAGCTAACCTGGATGTTGGAAAACGGGTACGGGTCAGCGGCCGGATGTAACACCCCTACCGCTAATACTGTCATTACCGTCCAATCTCCTCGTACTTCCAGATTCACGCAGCGGATACATACTTACACAACGGTGGGTGATACATTGCCGTTAGCCACCCACGTGACCAACGAGACTTACTACTACATACAGCATCGGTCTGATGGACCGAATATCCGAGTACTACACAATTTCAATACATACTTCAATTACCTACAAATACTACAATGCTCCATTTCATACAATGCTCCATAAGTTCAATACAATATACTACACCGAGTTTACTAAGATCCTTATACAAATACAACACCTCTTTCAATTTCATAGATACTCATTAAGAGTCTAACCACTACCCATTCCTCACAAACTACTTACTTTCTAAGTACAAGGGGGTGCCACTTAGTACGCTTCTACATTCTACTTCTAACTATCCAAGTGTAGCCACCGGTCTCTTACCTTGACCATATCCGCTTCGGGTACCTGCACACTAAAAACGTTCCCCCTAGGGGGTCAGCTTTCGCTGAATATGATAACCGCATACCCCGCGTACTAGTGAGGGTACGCCGACCACTTGGTCGAATACATGCAGTTCATTTTATTCATACACACATGCATACATACTTTCATACATAATACTATAATACTTTTACGCAAGGAATACATACATACACTTCAATACATGCACTTCAATACGTACATGGTAAACCATACAAGCCAACAGATACATACTTACCTTTCCCGAAATCCATAATACATTATACATATACAATACATACGCAATACATACACAATACACCATACTTGTTAGCTCCTTTTTGTCCACCCGGGTTAATCGGGTGGAGATTACTCTTTTACTCGTTACACAATACTTACGCATACA
Organism: Limonium bicolor; assembly: GCA_023374045.1. NCBI lineage: Eukaryota > Viridiplantae > Streptophyta > Magnoliopsida > Caryophyllales > Plumbaginaceae > Limonium > Limonium bicolor. The sequence goes on along the minus strand of CM041778.1, from coordinate 176,178,847 downwards.
TACTCATACTTTACTTACTTACTTACTCAAGTCAAGTTGTCGGGACCTCCGGCCCGGGGACTACTCTGTCCCACCACCGGGATTTACTTGGTTCACCAATCCAGGATGCTACCCATTTAAGGGTTTAGGCCGTGGACCAGTTTAAGAACCAGGAATCAGATCCAACCTCTTGTGTCTCCTCATCCTCACGCGTGGCCGAAGCTATATCGGACTTCTACTCATTCCAATTTACTTAATACTTACGTTAGGAGTTAGGTAGTTAGGAATTAGTAGAAGTCACACATCCAAGCCACAATAACACAATACACATATACACATACATACAAGGTACAATGCATTACACAAGTACAATACAAGGTACATACACACTTCATTCTCATTTATTCATTTCATGAATTATACAAACTATTGTTCTAGACAATTATATCAAGAACAATATAAACAAGCACAAGCAAGTGCAATAACATCCGATTCATGCATTTATCTTATTTAGGTGATCAAATAAGCACACAAATCGGGGTAACCAGATTAGGATACAGGGCATGAAGAAATCATACATTTTTCTGAAATTTACTTTACCGGGTGTCTCCTTGTTCCTTAGTCCTTACTTGTTCCTCGAGTCCTATCCTTGAACCTCCGGCTACGTGCCAAATGGTTCAATCAATACTACGTATTACAATACATGCATAGTTACTACTCCCGTACTTACCCCGTTATCCCGTTGTTTCGGTTTAACCTAATGTTCTTATACTTACAATCTTCTTACTTACTTCTCCAACTTGTTTACACTTTTAATGACCCTTAAACATCATTAATTAAGTGCTAATTATCTTATACTATCATTACCTTTCATTGCCTTACTTTAAAACCCATCTAATAAGCTTAGAATTCATTTTTGGTGTTGGTCTGGGACCTTGTCCAGGTCCTAAGTCCCAGACCAACACTGGTCCTAAGTCTCGGGTTGTTTTTCTATTATGGTCCGGGACCTTGTCCCCAACTCAAGTCCCGGACCAGACACAGTCTGCTACTCTCGGCACAATTTTATACACTGGGACTAAGGTCCCGGACCCTGCTAAATTTTTACAGATTTTAAGTTTCTCTTAATCTGTTACAAACCAAACTTTGCCTAATTAATTCCCCATTGTTCCTACACTTAATCCCACATGTTTAAGCACCCAATTAAGCTTCTAAACCTGCTCAAATCCATTACCAACTCATTACTCTTTTTCATACCAATTCACACACAAATTCTCTACATTTTCATTCCAGCACTTACATCTCTTTCCTTAGTTGTTTTTGCTACAGATTTTGGTTCCTACTCCCCTCCATACATAATCTCCTCTCCTTATGCCATTTCCAAGGCCTGCAATGCATTATCTTGCCTTCTCAAGTTCAACACTCATTTCACTAGGTCTTGCACACAAGTTCTCCTAGTTTCTCCAATACCTTTCAACAACTCTTGCTATAGATTTTTACCTTCTTATTTCTCATACTACAACTACTATTCCATGGTTACTAAATATCTCTACTAAACCCAATACACACCTTGGTTCTCCCATTCACCAAGTCATCCCAAAATGCACAATTCCTACCAAAATTTTGCCATAGTTCATCTACTTTTCTTACTTCCCCACTCACATACTTTCTCATCAAATTCATCCCTAATCTAGCCACACCCATACAAGGGTCCTACCAGCAATCAATACAATACCAATACATCAATATTTCCATCAAACAACAATCCCAATACACATACACATTACATTTGGCTCCAAGGCCTACAATTCAAATACTTAGCCCACAAATACTTAAACTTCCACAACTACAATACTAGTACAATAGTTTAGGTTCTTTTATTTGTTTACCATTCCCATTACACTAATGCATTAAATTGAGCATTAAGAAGGAGCTCTTACCTTAAGCTTATATTTCCTTCAATTCTTTTTCAATTCTTCTCCTTTTCTCTTTCTTGCCCAAATCGGCCACATGGGGAATGGAGTTGCCAAATCCATTCCCATCACCCAATTAACACAAAACAAGTATAATTAACATACTAACCCCTTAATTAATGTTAGTTCATAGAAATGTTTAGAACACTAATTTTAGGGTTTACCTTTGGAGTGTTTTAGGAGGGGTTTTAGCCCTTGGTTCAAGAAGGTGAATCCACCACCATTGCAAGGTTGAGTTGATGCTCAAAAGAGAGAGAGAGAGAGAGAACAAGGTATTACAAAGGGTAAAATCGGTTATGAAGAAGGATGGAGAAAACATGAGTTTTTCATGTAGATTTTTACCTTATTGGAGAGAGAAGACTCCAAGCTACCCATTGATGCTATTTTCTCTTTGAATGGGGAAAATCCATGGAGATGAACTTCCTCATTTTTGGATTTTGAAAGAGAGAAGTATAGAGGAGAATGAGGGGCAAGAATATATATTTATTTTTGCATTTGGAGCTCACATGGAGGTAGAGCATGGAGAAGAAGATGGAGAAGCCATTGTTGTTGTGGGGAGCTTCCAAAAATCGCCCAAACAGAGAGAGAGTAGGGGAGATCGGCTGGGAAGGAGAATGGGGGAAAGAGAAAAGAGAAAGGTGAGGTGAGAGAGTGTGAGGGTTTGCTTTTCACTTTATTACTTCTTGCTTTTTGGTCTCTTATTTAATTAGCTAGTGTGTGTGTGTGTGAGAGGGATTTTGACTGATTAAAAATCGGCCCACACAGTATTACTAGCTGGAGCGTTTTTCGTCTTTTACAGAAAACACTCGTTATTGTACCCGGTTTTGGTACTATTCACTAACCGGGCCCGTTTTCCGGAATTTTCTCGTTTCTTTATTTTTATTGGTTATTAAGCTTCCATAAATGCTTAATAATTATTATTTGATGATTCATAATTTTTACGGGTCTGTTTGACCACTTAAAGTCACGTTTTCAGTTTTCAGGTTTTCTCGAAAAACGTGTGTTAAAGCTCTATTAGCGTTTTAATGCATTATTTGGATCCATTTTCTTCGGGAGTTGTTCCCTTATATTATTTAGGCATTATTAAGGCTTTAGAATCCATATAATATGATAACCGAGGTCTCATACCTCCTATGGTTATTTAACGCTTATTTAGCGTTTTTCGCTTTTTAAGTGTTTCTCTATTTCTTTTGGATTTATTTTTCCTTACCAATATTACTTAGGCGTCATTAGGCCCTTAAATACGTATTAGATTAATTTTAATCCCTATATTTAAGTTCGGGGTATTTCACCGGAGCACAACTGGACGAGGACGGCGGTCAGAGGATCATGCTGCTGCTGCTGCCGAGTAGTCGCATGTGCGATCGCATCCAATGCTTGCTGCAGCCTCTCCTCGTAAGCTCAGCGCTCAGCAGCCAATCTCTCCTCGTTAGCTTGGCACTCAGCAGCCAATTTCTCCTCATTAGCTTGGCGCTCAGCAGTGAACTTACGCTCTACCATCGCCTCGATGTCAGCAACATTCGTCTGACCCTTCTTAGCAGATGGTGGGAATACGTGCTTTTGACACACTTCTCCCCCAAATCCTCTAACACGTCCCGGGTGATCCTTCATCCCGAGTGCTTGATTGAGAGGGTCGTCTTGAGAAGGAGGAGCGTGTAAGTCTATTTCTCCTCTCTGTGCCGCTTCATACTGTCCAATTGTCAAAGAAGTTAGCACTAAATTTAAGATCTACAAACGCTTGAGTCTATAATTAAATTATTTAATAGCTACTTCCAAACACTTACAATTTGGTTAGCCAGTTGTGCCGTCGCAGCATGAGGAAGTATCCTCTGACCTTCTCTGGTCATTCTCTAGCGTCCCAGTAGGTACATCTGCACCCTACTCGCCTCAAAGACATCCTCGATCGGGCATTCGCTGCCGTCCTCGTTCCTCTGCGTCAGCAAACTAGCTTCTTTCCACTGATCGAGGCTGCCCACATATCCCCTTCGTCCCATGGTGTGGGGGTAGAGATTCGCTTCACGGGTTTTGCCGTGCTTGTTCTTGTCTTTGTTGTTAAGAAATTACAATAAAAAATTAATTAGAAAATTAGGGATAAAACATTATGAGCATTAATTCGGAAAAGAGTACACATAAAAACATACCCTGAACTCGGGGGGTGGAGTGGTGCTCAACAAACACTAGTACAAATAAAGCCTATTTTGGCGGTTGTTTTGGGCCTATTTCGGCGGTTCTGAACCGCCGAAATGGGGTGTGCCAAGATAGGTGTGTGACCCTATCTCGGCGGTTGAACAACCGCCGAAATAGGCTACCTATTTCGGCGGTTGTTAGCTAAGAACCGCCGGAATAGGTGTGTTTTAGAACACAAAAAACACACCTATTTCAGCGGTTCCTAGCCAACAACCACTGAAATAGGTGTTTTTTTTTAAAAAACACACACCTATTTCGGCGGTTCCTAGCTAACAACCGCCAAATAGGTGTATTTTTTTTAAAAAAAATCGATACTATTACCCCGTCTTCAACCTCTCGCTCACGAGATGCAGCAGTTCCAGTGCGCAGAGCGTGTATGCAACTAGTTTGCCTTGTAAAATTACCGCAATTCAAGAGATTGTCGCAGAGCATGTGCGATTCCTTGTTCGCCAGTTAGAGTTGAAAAATTAACGTGAGGCGTGCAAGCAGTTCGTTGTTCGCCAGTTAGGGTTGCAAAAATTACCATGAGAGGCGCAGAGAATGAATAGGGGCGCAGAGAATGAAAAAGGTGCGAGCATGTATATGTTCCTTGCTTGCTAGAGAGAAAAATATAAGTTCGAGTATACTACCGATTTCGGAATGAGCAACTTGAGCACCGTCTTCAATCATGTGAGCAGGTTGCAGCAGTTTGAGGAGCAGACACAAGAAGAGAATGAAGACGGAGGTGCGGTTGCGAAGTTACAGTGCGTGAATGAAGAGAATGAATAAGAGAGAGAAGCGAAGGGTTAGAAAAGAATTCAGAGGGGCGGCAATTCGAAAATAGACTAAAAAAACCGGGAATGCGAAAATTGAAATTGAAAATTGACCTATTTCGGCGGTTCCTAGTTAAGCACCGCCGAAATAGGTGTCATTGTTTAGACACGGAAGTTTCAGCGACCCTATTTCGGCGGTTGTTAGATAGGAACTGCCGAAATAGGGTCATCGAAAATTCTGTGTATAAAAAAAGACACCTATTTTGGCGGTTCCTAGCTAACAACCGCCGAAATAGGTGTCTTTTTTCTAGACAAAGAATTTTTAGGGCCTTATTTCGGCGGTTGTAAGAACAACCACCAAAATAGGGGCATCGAAATAGGCCTTTTTTGTATACTGGAATTCCTTCCACTCCTTTTCTATGATCATGCCGTTGTATACGACATACGGCGGAGGCTCGCGTGGGGGCACCCTAGTGATCCAGTTCTCCACCAAGTAGTGGCAGAATGATTTAGCTTTGCCGCCCATCACAGAAAGAACGATCTTCTTCACTTCTTCTCGGATCTTGTACCATTCTTACACCTTCTTCCAGATGGTCTTCTTAACTTCTCTCGGGACTTGTGGCCATGTGTGGTTGATGAAGCAATGTGATCTGGACAAAGTCCCTAGCATACTAGTGAACTCTAACCTGCTGCCCCCATAATACCTCCCATACCGGTCCCAGACAAAAGTGATCTCATCCGGTTTCTGCAGCTTCAGCCCACGGGTCGAGCCTCTACCTCTGGGTCTCTGAGTAGCACTCGTAGAAGGTGCACTCATGGAAGGGGCAACAGTAGCGCCGACTGTAGAAGGGCCAGCAGCAAGAGGGCCAGCAGTAGAAGGGCCCATGGTAGAAGGAGCACTGGTAGAAGGAACTGGTACCATTTGCTGATCATTTTCTAACTCGTCACAAAATAACTCGAACTCTTCAGCCATGCCTGCAAGAATTGAAATAAAATTAAGCATTAGAAATGACACAAAAATACACGGAATTTAATGGTAATAACTTACAAATGACAAGCAACAAATAAAATATTGCTAATTATTTATAAATCTTAATTGTAATAACTTACACACACCATTATCTCTCAATCCACATTCCCTCGTTATGGTCTGGTCGTATATACTCACGATGACCAGTGACCTCAGCCTCTTCAAATGAAATAGGAATAGTTAGAGGTTCATCTTCTGCGTCATACTCATCCTCATCAACCACACCATCCACACCAACTATTCCTCTTCTCCCTTTAAGCACCACAGACCATCTAGGATTCAGGGATCAGTTACATAAAATATCTGCTTAACCTTCATCCCAACAACGAATGGCTCAACCGTGGGAGTAGCTCTAGATAGTTCAACCAGTTTCATACCATGCTCCTCCTCACGGTAGCCATGTTTGTTGTCAACCCAGTTACACCAGAAAACACACATTTCGTAGTTGTTGTAGTCCAATACCCAGATGTCTTTTATAACACCGAAATATGATTGTTTTACTGAGACTGGACTGTGACTCACACCGTTGATGTCATATAAGTCTTGATAAGCTTCAAGCTCTATGCCACTGTTTGATTCGATGACTTGCGATCCTGACGTTTTGTGAAAAAGGTGAGTCCATTGACATCGTACCCCTCATAAGAAATTATATCCAAATTTGGTCCAAATGTAATTACTTTAATCAGTTCAGGCACATTCGTGGACTTATCGAACAACACTCTGTCTCTGAACCATCTGACAAATGTCTTGTTCTGCTCATTTTGTAATCTAACGTCACTCATGTCTGAATATTGTGCTCTTTAACGTACAAGTGTTCATCAAAGTACGTTCGACATCTTCAAGATGACTCTTCATAACTAAATGAGCTTTGTTAAGAGTGTCTATATCAATTCTTTTCAGTTTCCGTCCAACCATACCAACATCCTTCAATTTGCCCTCATGTCTAAAATGTGGAAGTCCAAGGATATTGACATCTTCTAGGTAATTGGTGCAGAAGTCTACAACTTCCTCCATCATAGTGCCCTCTATAATACTGCCCTCTGGGTGACGACGGTTCTTTATTTTCTTCTTTAGGACACCCATGTACCTTTCGAACGGATACATGTAGTGAAGGTACAAAGGACCAACATCAGAATCTCTCTTACAAGATGCACGAGAAGAAGTATCATTATATCGAAGAACGAGGGAGGAAAATACATCTCCAGCTGGCACATTGGTCACAATGAGATCCTTTTGTAGTTTAGTCAGAGTGTCCGCATCAAGAACCTTAGACGAAATGGTCTTGAGGAACACACTGACATTTGTGATTGTGTGTCAGACAACATCAGGCAAGATCCCACACAATGCATTGGCAAAATTCTTGAACTAGGACATGATAATCGTGAGATTTCATTCCTACTAATTTCAAATCTGTCATGGACACTAGGCTTCTTATGTTTGAGGAGTATCCTGAAGGCACCTTAATGTTGTAAAGGGTACTGCATAGACTATGTTTCTCTTCTTTAGACAGAGTGTGACAGGCATGAGGCAAGAATGTGCGTTTTTTTCACGTTCTTGCGGGCCAAGTTCTGTGCGTATGCCCAACTCAATTAAATATTTCCTTCCTTTCAAATGATCCTTTGTCTTTCCTTTTATGTTCAAAAGGGTGCTAGTGATACTTTCGCCCACGTTCTTCTCGACATGCATCCCATCAATACAATGTCTAACCTCCAGATGTTGCCAGTATTGAAGTTCCCAAAATATTGATTTTTTTCCAGACACTTTTTTCACCACTTTTGGTTGACAGCCCGAAGTTGTTGACAATATTATCCACCTTTTTGTAAATCTCTGTACCTATCAAAGGCTGGTGCACCACGCTATGATCAGTTTTCCCATCGAACTCTTTCATCATCTTTTGGTACTTATGTCCTTTTGGAAGCATTTTTCGGTGGTTCATGTACACATTTTTTCCACTATGTTTCAAGCGAATGCTACAAGTGTTCTCACCACAATCGGACACGCCAACACCCCCTTGATTGAATAGCCTGAAAGATTACCATAGGCTGGGAAGTCATTGATTGTGCAGTACAACATAGCACCCAAATTGAAGTCCTATTTGCCGAATGAGTCGTAAACCGTAGCCCTTTCATTCCACAAGAGTTGTAGATCCTCTATCAAAGTTTGTAGGAATACATCAATTTTGTTGCCTGGTTGCTTCGGACCCGATATTAACAGAGACAACAAGATGTGTCTTGGTTTTATGCATAACAACGACGGTAGATTGTAAATAACCAAAAGCACAGGCCAGGACTGTGTATGATACTTAAAGTACCGTAAAGGTTCATCCCATCTGTGCACAAGCCTAGCCTTAGGTTTCTCAGTTCGTTACCAAATCAGGAAATTTTATGTCTATGTTTCTCTACTGTGGTGCATCAGCGGGATGTCTCAATCTACCATCCTTCTTCCTGTGAACTGAATGCCACCTAAGATTCTTTATGTCTTTCTCAATAGAGAACAAACGTCTGAACCTTGGAATGATGGGCAGGTACCACAGTACCTTAGCCGGTGAACCTTTCTTACTACCGCTGATGTCAGTTTGTTGTTTCTTCAGATACCGTGACTCTCCACGTGTTGAACAACTTTCAGCAAATTCATCCGATTTCCAAAACAACATGCAACCATTTGGACAAGCATGAATTTTCTAGTACTCCATACCCATTAGGCACATCAATTTTTTCGTTGAGTACGTAGTCGTTGGTAAAACGTTGTCCACCAGACGAATGTTTTTCAATAGTTCCAAGAGGGCAGTGAAACTTACTGATAAGCCTCAGACTTATCATATTTTAATACTCAGAATTATAGGAATATTAGTTAAAATAAGGTTCAAATAGCTAGTTTTTTATATTATCATACACATAAAGTATATTATATAAGTTCATACTTATGGTATGTTTTTCATGCAAGGAATAAAATTCTAATCAAAGGACCAAGTAATGCCAGGCATGATGCCGGAAGTTTGACTTACGACAGTAGTATGAAGCAGAGAAGAGGTGTTGTCGGACGCAGTGCCCGGGTATTCCCTAGCCGGCACCAATGGAGAGTCACATTGGTTCGTCAAAGGATAGTAGTTAATTACCGTTACCAAACCGACTGATGGCGGGTATGATGCCGGACATCCCCTGTCCGGTACAAGCATCATTTTGCTGATTTGGCGGTTTAGTTGACTGTTAGAAAACATGTGGTGCCAGGTACTTCTAACCCAGGATGACTCCCGACACGCATGGAAATCGAAGTCTATAAATAGGCCGAGAGTCTACACACTTCATGACATCTTCATTCCACATTCCACGCCTCACACCATCCAAAATCACCGCGCATTGCTACCAAGGAGTTCTACAAATCCAACCTACAAGGAGAAGACTTCTATGGGGTTCGAGGGAATTCTTACTAAGTTTTCTTTCCCTCCTTATATTTCTTCTGTAATTGTATGATTGGTTGAGTAGGATCCTTGGTTATCCTTAGTTAGGGATGATCTTCTTTGTAAAAAATTATGATCGTTAATACAATTTGCAGGTTTCAAACTAAGATTTTGATCTTTGTGCAAAGCAGAATGAGTTCGCTACTTGTTCTCCTTATCTCAAAATTCTGTTCAAGTTCATAAAACAAGAGTAGAATAGGTTATGGAATCTTAGTGATCTTTAACTTTGTTTTCTATAGATTCGGCCTCAAGACTTAAGATTTGCAATTAATCTATTATCTCTCCACTATCTTGTTCGTTTATTGGCAACATATTTGCTGGATTCGATGATGGATGGTGAGTTTCTGTTCATCAGACCCGAAACTGGAAATACCATTAACAAATTGATCCTGCCGGGTGTACTGCCTAATGGCTGGTGTCCGACACATTCAAAGTCCTTGAATGTGCCGTGCGTCTGATGTCCGACATGACATCATGCGCGTTCATAGGTTTGATTAATTCGAGACTCGCCAATTTGACTTTGTGATCATACTTGTTCTTAGGTTGATTATTATCCCGAATCAAGGATAGTTCATTGTAAATACTCCAATTAGTTAGATTATTAGATAGTTGTTTTAATTTGAATTAATGATCATTTCCCCCCTTGTTGGAATTAGGCAATTACTAGGATTAGGACTAATTTTCTATTAAGTCCCTTGGGTTCGATACTCTTGGTCGTAATTTACTTACACTTTATTCAGACCGGGATTTTTGCTACCCGTAGTAGAGTTGTAGGATTCTTTTATTATTTTATTCATTTTGTATATAATCTTCCCTACAAATTCCTTGTTAGCACTTACGTCGCTCCAGCCATATTTCGCTTTCAAGTTGAACAGCTTTAGGACGACACTCAACTTAATTAACTTTGTAGGGTCACACCGGGGTATAGTGGTGTTTTGGATGAATCCAACAAATTTTCATACTTGTCTGGCGTGTTAGAGTGATGTCGTTCCACATCTTCGAGCATTGTCTCAATGTCATCCTCAAAGAAATCTGGCTCAACGTCAACTATAGCGGCTTCCAATTCACCTGCAACAGTATCATCTATGAGTTCTGTTTCTGTGTTTGCCTGACCATTATCTCCATCGCCAGCCAGGCTTAATACATGAACACGCTTTGACTATGCCATCGAATTATGTCTTGGAAATCCTTTGTAAAACCGTGGCGGATCAGATGTTCCTTAACTGTTTCAACACCGTGATATCTCATATTGTTTTGGCAGTCGATACACGGACAAAATATGTATCCCTTGTCTGAAGGTTTCAAATTGTTCGCCAACACCGTGCATAACTTATCATCTCCTTCTAAAAACTTGTCGTCCAACTTGTCGCTGTAAAACCATGAACGTTCCATCTTCTCTTAGCTATTTATATGAAGTCAGCCATTTCATACCATCACCCGTGGCGAAGTGTTTACATTTTTGTATCTTATCAATCTAAATCCATCCATGAGTATTAAATCCCACCGGTGAACGTGTTTTTAATATGTAATTTATTGAAAATTTTGGCAGCATCTCCCTACAGTTATTCAAATGCACGATATTACGATATTAATCAATAATATATGCACCCGAAGAACAATAAAGAGATACTGCTAAATAATCAGTAAACTACATATTAAAAACACATTCACACCCTAGGTGTGAGATTTAACAATGAAATCCCCAAACCTTAATGTGCTAATTAATTATGTAATTATAAATTTCTAAGGCTAACTAAGTCCTTAAGATTATTGGTGAAGAAATAAAAAACCAAAAAGAAAAAGAAAATGCGTAAAAGTCACAAAACGTGAAAACACGTATCTAATTATTTTAGGAGGTACATAACCTTCGTTGGAGTTATAAATATATTTTTATACCTTAATTACACATTAGGAACATGTGGAAAAATTCCGGAAGGAAACGGATCTAACAAGGCGTTAAAACGCTGACGGAGTCTAAAGTGCGTTTTTCGAGAAAACCCGAAAACGTGACTTTAAACAGTTAAACGACCCCGTAAAAATAATAGTTGATTTTATAACAATAATTAAACATTAATGGGAGTTTAATAGCCATTAAAATTAAAGGAATGAGAAAATTCCGGTAAACTGTCCCGGTTAGTGAATAGTACTAAACCGGGCAATTAAACGAGCGTTTTCTGTCAAAAGACGAAAAACGCTCCAGCGTGTTTATATTGTGGGCCGGTTTTTATGTATGTAGACAGCCCACTCACATGTGACTAGTTAACTAATTAATTAAGTCAAGAGAGAGCCAAATAACAAAGGGCACAAATACCCCTCACTCTCTCTCTCTCTTTCCTTATTTCCTTTTTCCCCTCTCTCTCTTCCTCTCTTTCCTCTCTCCTCTCTCCCAGCCGGCTCCATCTTTTTCCCCACTCCATCGATTTCTCTCCTCCTTCTCCAATGGCTACTACACTTCAATGCCATGCCCAAGCTCCATTTGAGCTCCAAATCAAAACAAATCACACATTCTTCTTCCTCTCATCCTCCTCTATCATCCTCTCTTTTCAAAATTCCAAAAGGATGAAGTTGACCTCCATGGGTTTTTCACCATTTGAGGAGAAATGGCACCAATGAGAAGCTTGGAGTCTCCTTTTTCTTCTTTCCTTCTAAGGTAAAAATTCCCAAAAAGTCATTCCCTCTTCATCTCTTGGTGTAATTGATTTTTCACCATTTTGATACCTTTTTTCTCCTTGTTCTTGAGCTCCAAATTTATCCTTCAATGGTGGAGTAGTTTTCCTTCTTGATTCAAGGGAGAAAATCCCTCTTAAAAGCTTCAAAAGGTAAACCCTAATTCTAGCCCTTCGATTAATTGAGTTTCTAAGGGTTTAGATAATTAATTGTGTATGTTTTGTGTTCATGGATGTGTGGGATGGAGTTGGAAACTCCATACCCTCTAAATTGATTTTTGGAAGAAATGAGGAGCAGAGGAGAATGAGAAGAGACTTGCGAAATTAAGGTAAGGAATCCACCTTAAACCTTGCTATAATTGTTTTAGTGTTTGGGATTGGGTAAACATTTAACGAACCCAAATTGTGGATTGAAATATGTGTTGAAAATGTGTTTAGTTGGTGTGGAGAGATTTGTGAATTAATAGTTGAATTGAAGGCCTTAAGAGCCAAATGTTTTAAGGTGGAGTTTGGTATTGTGTTTATGGAGTTATGGTGATATTGTTGATGTTGATGAGTTGAGGATTTATTGGGTGCTGTTAGGACCCTTGAAAGGGTGTGGCTAGATTAGGAATGAAGAGGTTGTGTTTTGATGATAATGGATGAGGATGAATATGTAAGATTATGGGGAGGTTATGATGGCAAATTTTAATGGGATATGACTGCTTGGATGATGGTTAGTGGTTGAGAGAATTAAGGTGTATAAATGGGTTGTTTAGTGTTGAAATGAGTGAAGAGTTGGTCTTGTAATGGGGATAAATAATGGAGCTAGGAGAGTGTAGGATGATAGCAAATGGTGCTAAATGACTTGGGATTTTAACGAGTGAGTATGGATTTTTGGAAGTGTAAGAATAGATTGAAATTTGCCTCTGGTTGCTGAAATTTGGGTACGTCCGAACTTCCGTCCGGACTTGGAAGTTCGGACATGCCCCGTTGCGTTAAAAATTTTTCCGGAGTTGAGTGATGTCCGGACTTCTGTCCGACCTTCGAAGTCCGGACGCGTCTAAAATTTTTCCCAGACTTGTGTCTCGACTTGTGTCCGACCTTAGATGTCCGGACACAAGTTCGGACGTGTCAAAATTTTTCCCAGGTTTTAGTCTCGACTTGTGTCCGACCTTAGATGTCCGACACAAGTTCGGACACCTTGAAATTTTTCCCGGATTTGCTCTCGACTTGTGTCCGACCTTTGATGTCCGGACACAAGTTCGGACGTGTTGAAAATTTTCCCCAGTTTGCTTCGACTTGTGTCCGACCTTAGATGTCCGGACACAAGTTCGGACACAGTGAAGTGTTGACCAAAAATTTTGTTTAAGAGTAGGAAATGACATCCAATGATGGGGATTGATATGTAATGATGTTATAAGGTTGTTAAGGATAAATTAAGTGAGTTATAAAGGTAATTGAGTGGTGAAAAGTTGTAATATAAATGTAATTATAAAACTACCGAACGGGGCTAATCAAGGGCGCATTAGTCGTTAAATAATTGTGTTACCCCGATGTTAATTAAAGATAGTTATAATGTTACCAGTGGTACAAAGATATTCAAGGAACATGTGATGGCCACTAGAGTGCACCTTCGGTGACAGGTATGGTTTTCTTGCAACCTGTGTCCTAACGGATTACACCGGCTTGTATGCCTATGTGTTTTCTGAGTGTTTGCCACCTTGCAAGATAAAGCATGAAATGAGTTTACAGTAATTCATTATTGTGGCGTAATTGATTCCGATACCGCTTAACCTTATTATGTGTCAAATAATAGTTAACCGACCTTAGGTTCACATAAGAGAATCGGTATTCGGGATAAACGTCCAACCCACGGGAACGTTCTAACCACGGCTATCAGTGCGTTAGTATATGTGTGATTATGTGTGATGTATGTGAGTTGTTTGGTATGTTGTTGTTGTTATCGGATACAGATATCCATGTTTGTTAAAAAGGGTAATACTACTCCCCTTATATGTCTAACCGAGTTAGTAACACTATGTGATGTACTATGTGATAAGTTCCATAAGGGAACCTCTAACTAATAAGTATATGTTATGTATGGAGAGGAATCCGGTTGTTCCGGTCGCGCGTATTGTTTGGGAGTTAATAATATATATATTGAATTAACTCCCATCCTGTTATGTTAAGGTTGATTTCCTTCATTGGATTTCGACCTCCCATTAGCTTAGCCAAAGCTTACCTACCCGACCTCCATATCGGGCTAGGAGGGAAATTATGTGTAATGTTGTTAGGGTGTTGACGCCTATGTTGCTTCGACTCCCTCTCTGTTATGTTATGGTTGTTTTTCTTCTTGGATTACAACCACCCACAAGCTAGCCAAGGCTTACCTACCTCATCACTATTGAGCTAGGGGAAATTGTGTATGTGGTTACGGTCCTATATGAGGCCGCCACTCAAGTAAGAAATGTATGTATGTGTGCTCGGGCTTATATCACCCCGGCACTCCCTAAATGAAGTTCATGTACTCTAAGAAGAGAAATTAAGTTGTGTATGCTATAAAGTGAAGTGTGTGTTTATGTTGGGTGTGCTAACCTTGTGTATGTATTCATTAATGGATGTTGCTTATAAGCATGATGTGTGTAGGGTTTGTGCATGTTTGAAATAAATCAACCGCATGCTAAGATGACAAATAGTTGTGCGTGGCCCGGTAGCATGCGGGCTGCGGGATTACCATACCAGCAAAGGTGCTGACCCCTTTGGGGCCCCCATTACTCTACAGGTACGAAGGAGCTGCAAGCCGTTCGAGAGTAGGACGGGTAGTTGTTGCACCTGGGTGGTCATTCAAATTGAGAGGTATTGTAGGTGTAGTAAGACCGAAATTGTTATCGGCATTAGTTGTAAATACTCGGTACAGTTGTAATGTAAGTGTATATTAAATGTTGGACATGGAACGGGATTAATGTGTAGTTGCTCGGGAGTTTAGTCCATCAGACCGGTACGATGTATGTATGTTAGCCTTGTTAGCCACGTGGGTGGCTAACGGCGTGTAACACCAAGGGTTAAGTAATGTTGTGAGTTATGATTTCCGCTGCAAAGTATTGTTCAAGTACGTTGTTGTAGTTGGGTGTTACAAAAAGTGGTATCAGAGCGAAGTATCGCTCTGATGACTGAAATACCGAGCTTAGGAAGTACCGAGTTAAGAGTTTAGTACTTTGGGTTAAGGGTTGAGTGATAGCGTGAGAAGTACGCTAGTTAGGGAACACCAGTGTGTACTGGATACCTACGGTATCCATCCCGCCCTCCACAAACCCTATAATACACTTGGAAAGAACGCCAGAGAGATGAAAGTCTCTCTTACTCGGGAAAACCCGATCTGGCTGTTACTAAGTATCCTTATAAGTACGGGGAACCTGTCACACGGTAGATCCAGAAAGATGTGAATCCCGAAGACGGTCTCCATTTTAACATATTAACCGCTCTTGTTAGCGAAAATGAAGAATCTTATGCATAAGAGAATGGAATTTCCAGCACCCTGGGTCGACATGTGAAGCAGTCGAGGACAGCCAGCTTGCAAGCACTAACCGCCAACAGTGGAGAAGTGAAGTAGTAGAACCCGAGACGAGTGTCTACGGACTACAATGTTAACTAATACCCAACGGAATACCACCGGTTAAGGAACTACAACGTAGTATGAGAAGGATACAATGCTAATTAAAAGGGGGTCTCCCAGAACGGGAAACACCCTAGTTGATGGTTATCATGTGAAGACAGTGAGAGGTACCCCGAAGATGTTGTTAGGACTGTAAGATCAGGTAAGGGCCAGCAAGGCCACTGATGTTAGAGGGCGGGCGAAAGCAGTACCGCAATCAATGTGTATTGAACCGATAAACAGATTGTATAGCGCACTTGCCATGGCAATTGCTGCTATAACAGGCTGTACGGGAAATTTAAAACAATTACCGGTACTTAGTAAAGTACCATGAAGTAAAGTGAGATCATCATAACCGTGGAAGGGCTTATTAGCCTGACCTCAGTGCTTGGAACACACCAGTCAGCAAGAAGCTAGACTTGGTTAAGGCGAGAAAATGTTGTGAAACCACGAGAATTTTCTTTCAAACTAAATTCATTTCAAAACCTTTTTCAAAACCAAATTTCCTTTCAAACCCAATCTATTTTAAATTCTTCTTCTTTTAAACCAAACCAAAGGACCTACACCGCCTCAGTGCCACATGGTAGGTAAGTTATACCAGTTACCCATTTACTTTTAAACAACCGGATGGAAACCGGTAAACCCAAGGGTAACACCCGAGAAATGGAGTGAGTTCATAATAATACAACAGTGGATACACTTCCCTGATTAAGTTCGGGAGCATGGAATGCATATTATCACAGGATATATAAGAGGAGTTGACAACAGAATACTTCACCTAGGCGTGTGACGACACTACGGTGTACCAACTGAAATGTGGGACGACCGCACTCCGATAGGAGCTTGTGGGCCTGACAAACCTTCTTATGGGGTAGTCGGGTAAGTAGCAATGTATCAGCAGGATACCCCACATATGTATACGAGTGGAGTCTAGAACACGGAAGTAGTCGACTCCATACTACGGTCCGAAGTAAAAGTCAAGCAAGAGCAATGGATTACATCAAATGGTTGAAGTAAAGGAAACCCAGTCAAGTTAAGGAAGACTAAGGGAAATTAGTAAATTCATTTAAGGAAATGTTTAAAGGTGAACAAGTGCGAAGTGCACTGGTTAGTAAGTAAAGACGTGGATATGTCTAAGGAACCGGAAGGACGAAACATATAGCTGGAGTAAGTACCCAGCCTAAGTATGGTGAGGCAGATGCCTACTATGGATACGTTGATGTGCAATGACGGGATACTCCCGAGATGATCACTAGAGATATCAATCTCACTAAGAACGCGGGGGGGAGTAGTAAATTAACACGTACCAATAGGTGCAAGCCAGATGTAATGGCACACCTAGTAACCCCAGGAACTATCCTTAGAAGGGTGGTTGGATCAACAATTGGTTGACGAGATAACGTAATGAAAACGCAAAGACTGAAACTAACAGTCGTCAGTAGGAAGTCTGACATCCTAAAAGGGAATACCATGAAAGGAACAATCACCTTGTCATGAAATCAATGCAACCTATAGCCATGTAATATTATACGGAGAGTGAATGTGTAAGAATAGCCTACTACGAGCAGAGCTCGAGGCAGTAAGGCTATTGAGCCACAAGTAGAATGTGTTAAGAAGATGTTATTGATCACAAAAGTTTATGTTATATAAGTAAGTAAGCGGATAACGAACCACTGCTTAAAGTGTGGGGACACCTCTTGATATTGTGAGACCGCACAGCGGTAGTTATGTGAAGTAAATTCAGAGAATGTGTTAAGAGTTGACCATGTTGTTACTACAAAAAGAAGTATTCGTACCAGTGTGCAGACTGAAAGGGTGATAAGCCTAATGGCAAACCACCATAGGTGTGGGATGCTAAATGTGTAATGAACAACACTCAAGGAGCATAAAGACTTCGAGGATAGAGTATTCGTCAGCAATCAGCCAACAAGTGGCGAAACACAGTGTAATGGCAGAAGCTAATATAATAGCGGTTGTAGTGTAAGTTAACGTTATACAATGAGTAAGAGCACGGTGCGCAGTAAGCGACCGTTGCATAAGTGTTGCTAAATAATAATGTGGCAAATAAGACTAGTTATGAGTGAAACTCAATGGGCATACAAGGTAAGTGACAACAAACCGACTGGGCAATAAGCCAATGGTCGGTACTATGTGATAAGGAACACAGTGTGAATTCCTATTGCGATCTCATAAGAGACTTACTGTCAAGAGTTTACGCCTCTGCACTCTGTATGACTGAGTGTTTGGTATTGCGCTTGCGCAGTAATGATCAAGTGAGATAGCTAGGAAGTCTGAAAATGTTAAATGTGATAGAAGAACAAGACTTATGATGTGATAAAACCGATGCATAAGATAAGCACGGTAGTACCAATCAAGGGTACTTGTTGACATAAGTGACTACAATAGCACGATTGTTGAATATCGGTACGGAACATACCTCAAGTGTTGGAAATAACCGACAGAGTACTACACAATAGGTAGTAGCTCAAATGTAACCGACAGTAAGTCGGAAGAAACCAAGTAATCATTGTGGAATACAGTAAGTTATCATGGAAAGGAGTAGAAGTTTGTAACTCACCGAGTTCGCTCACGGTAAGTGAAACCACGCGTCGGCTGAGAAACCGTTATTACCAAGGTAATGGTGATAACCGAGGATGTACAATACAGTACGAATAATGTATGGGGCAAACTAAGCTCTAAATTATCAAGAGTCGCGCAGCAGAAATTAGTGAGCCAGCGATTCAAAAGTTGAATGTGTGTAGTGAACATGAGTGGATGGCTAATTATTAACGCCTATAGTCTCACAGGCCAGAATCGAAACCAGTTAAGAGTTAAAATAAACTCTAGGGAGAATTCTTGGTTAGGGACTAAACCGCCAACATGGCTAAGATCCTCAAACCAGAACACAGTGTATAATAAACCGCGTGGAGTTAAAACACTTCACGACGGTAGTAGGACGTTATAAACCAATGATTAAGTGATTGATTACGTGGGCGTAATCCCTTTTAAGGGGGGTAGAGCGCAAAACCGTTAATGTGTTTTACCGTACAAGTGTACGTGAACTATGATGTGCATAGCACAAAATGAATTGTTTTGATGATTGTGTGTGGTTACATAAACATACACATTCATTCATGGTTAATTGTGGTAATTACGCACGGAAGATGGGAATACCCTTGCGATAAGTGTGTTTATTGTGTCAACAAATGTGTGTGAAAGTATAAGTATAAGGGAGTAGAAAAACTCCCGGGGAACTAAAACCCCGACAGTGTATGTTCATATGATACCAAAAGTAATATTGTGTATTATATTTTGATAAAAATATATATATGGATATATGTATATATACAGTATTGTGATTTATGAAGAGGTATGACACCAATGTAGAACCTAGTGAGAATTAAATTCCCTAGGTAACTTGATTTAAAATAAATCTGGACGATAATCGATGGACATAGTTCCACCCTTGGAGATGTAATGATTACGACTAGATGGATTAAAAAGAGAGAAAATGGTACATGCTTGAATTAGTTGTTGTTTTGAAAATGAAGTGGGAGGTGAAACTTGATTATCATGAGGTCAAGGGAAGCCGAACACAAATTGGGGTGGAGAGATAGTTCAACACTGATGCTGATCACATAGGGTTGGATGATTCTTGAAACTCCCTATAAGTGGTCATAAATAATCACATCAAGAATAAGATGCAGTTAACAATTGGACTTGGAGTTGTACGGAGCTTTCAAAAGAATTTTAAATTGGGTTTCAAATTTGCAATTGGTATTTCTAGACTTCAATAAATATTTTAAGATTCTTAGGTGGTATTTTCAAAGGAAGGACTACCTTTATGTGACCTCGTAGAGGATTTTCAACTTGTATCCTTCCAATAAAGGATTTCATTATACTTAACCTCATAGAGGGTACTTTCCTACTACTTGCTCACGAGCTGAGGACGTACGAGCCTTTGTCTTCGGACCGGTGACATGAGAAGTATATTTTAAAGATGTATGCAATTGTTTGATCTCCCAAAGGAACGGGGACCAGAGTGTCCATCGCGACCGGTTCTGCGGGATCACAGTGTATATGTACTCGACATGGGTCTCGAACTCATGAAGAGATGGAAAAGGAATTTCTGGTTGATATACATGCTAAGACATGTTGTGTGGTATGTGTAATAATTATTACTTTGGGACCTCGAGTCCTAATGTGGTTAAGTTCCGAAAGTGTTATGTTACCTAGACCGGTGTGTCTAAAGGTTGTTATATAACCAAGACCTAAGTGTCTAAGTGGTGTTATGTTATCAGGACCTGCGAGTTCAAATGTTGTTATGTTACCAGACCTAAGAGTCTAAGGGTTGTTATGTTGGAACAATGTTGTTAAGGTACCCGGACCATCAAGTCCGAGGTTACTATGTGAGTATGTTATGTTATGTATGGATGTGTATATGTTACCCGGACCGTTAAGTCCGAGGTTATGATGTAAAGTATGTTTGTTATGGAAGTCTAAGTTGCAAGTAATCCCTGTGTTCTAATTCAAATGACGCTAGGGAGGTGTGAACTTCGAGGACGAAGTTCTTTTAAGGGGGGTAGATTGAAATACCCCAAACCTTAATGTGCTAATTATTATGTAATTATAAATTTCTAAGGCTAACTAAGTCCTTAAGATTATTGGTGAAGAAATAAAAACCAAAAAGAAAAAGAAAATGCGTAAAAGTCACAAAACGTGAAAACACGTATCTAATTATTTTAGGAGGTACATAACCTTCGTTGGAGTTATAAATATATTTTTATACCTTAATTACACATTAGGAACATGTGGAAAAATTCGGAAGGAAAACGGATCTAACAAGGCGTTAAAACGCTGACGGAGTCTAAAGTGCGTTTTTCGAGAAAACCCGAAAACGTGACTTTAAACAGTTAAACGACCCCGTAAAAATAATAGTTGATTTTATAACAATAATTAAACATTAATGGGAGTTTAATAGCCATTAAAATTAAAGGAATGAGAAAATTCCGGTAAACTGTCCCGGTTAGTGAATAGTACTAAACGGGCAATTAAACGAGCGTTTTCTGTCAAAAGACGAAAAACGCTCCAGCGTGTTTATATTGGTGGGCGGTTTTATTTATGTAGACAGCCCACTCACATGTGACTAGTTAACTAATTAATTAAGTCAAGAGAGAGCCAAATAACAAAGGGCACAAATACCCCTCACTTCTCTCTCTCTTCCTTATTTCCTTTTTCCCCTCTCTCTCTTCCTCTCTTTCCTCTCTCTCTCTCCCAGCCGGCTCCATCTTTTCCCCACTCCATCGATTTCTCTCCTCCTTCTCCAATGGCTACTACACTTCAATGCCATGCCAAGCTCCATTTGAGCTCCAAATCAAAAAACAAATCACAATTCTTCTTCCTCTCATCCTCCTCTATCATCCTCTCTTTCAAAATTCCAAAAGGATGAAGTTGACCTCCATGGGTTTTCACCATTTGAGGAGAAAATGGCACCAATGAGAAGCTTGGAGTCTCCTTTTTCTTCTAAGGTAAAAATTTCCAAGAACAAGTCATTCCCTCTTCATCTCTTGGTGTAATTGATTTTTCACCATTTTGATACCTTGTTTTCTCCTTGTTCTTGAGCTCCAAATTTATCCTTCAATGGTGGAGTAGTTTCCTTCTTGATTCAAGGGAGAAAATCCCTCTTAAAAGCTTCAAAAGGTAAACCCTAATTCTAGCCCTTTCGATTAAATTGAGTTTCTAAGGGTTTAGATAATTAATTGTGTATGTTTTGTGTTCATGGATGTTGGGATGGAGTTGGAAACTCCATACCCTCTAAATTGATTTTGGAAGAAATGAGAGGAGCAAGAGGAGAATGTGAGAGACTTGCGAAATTAAGGTAAGAATCCACCTTAAACCTTGCTATAATTGTTTAGTGTTTGGGATTGGGTAAACAATTTAACGAACCCAAATTGTGGATTGAAATATGTGTTGAAAATGTGTTTAGTTGGTGTGGAGAGATTTGTGAATTAATAGTTGAATTGAAGGCCTTAAGAGCCAAATGTTTTAAGGTGGAGTTTGGTATTGTGTTTATGGAGTTATGGTGATATTGTTGATGTTGATGAGTTGAGGATATTGGGTGCTGTTAGGACCCTTGAAAGGGTGTGGCTAGATTAGGAATGAAGAGGTTGTGTTTTGATGATAATGGATGAGGATGAATATGTAAGATTATGGGGAGGTTATGGCAAAATTTTAATGGGATATGACTGCTTGGATGATGGTTAGTGGTTGAGAGAATTAAGGTGTATAAATGGGTTGTTTAGTGTTGAAATGAGTGAAGAGTTGGTCTTGTAATGGGGATAAATAATGGAGCTAGGAGAGTGTAAGGATGATAGCAAAATGGTGCTAAATGACTTGGGATTTTAATGAGTGAGTATGGATTTTTGGAAGTGTAAGAATAGATTGAAATTTGCCTCTGGTTGCTGAAAATTTGGGTACGTCCGAACTTCCGTCCGGACTTGGAAGTTCGGACATGCCCCGTTGCGTTAAAAATTTTTCCGGAGTTGAGTGATGTCCGGACTTCTGTCCGACCTTCGAAGTCGGACGCGTCTAAAATTTTTTCCAGACTTGTGTCTCGACTTGTGTCCGACCTTAGATGTCCGGACACAAGTTCGGACGTGTCAAAAATTTTTCCCAGGTTTTAGTCTCGACTTGTGTCCGACCTTAGATGTCCGGACACAAGTTCGGACACCTTGAAATTTTTCCCGGATTTGCTCTCGACTTGTGTCCGACCTTTGATGTCCGGACACAAGTTCGGACGTGTTGAAAATTTTCCCAGAGTTTGCTTCGACTTGTGTCCGACCTTAGATGTCCGGACACAAGTTCGGACACAGTGAAGTGTTGACCAAAATTTTGTTTAAGAGTAGGAAATGACATCCAATGATGGGGATTGATATGTAATGATGTTATAAGGTTGTTAAGGATAAATTAAGTGAGTTATAAAGGTAATTGAGTGGTGAAAAGTTGTAATATAAATGTAAAGTTATAAAACTACCGAACGGGGCTAATCAAGGGCGCATTAGTCGTTAAATAATTGTGTTACCCCGATGTTAATTAAAGATAGTTATAATGTTACCAGTGGTACAAAGATTTTCAAGGAACATGTGATGGCACACTAGAGTGCACCTTCGGTGACAGGTATGGTTTTCTTGCAACCTGTGTCCTAACGGATTACACCGGCTTGTATGCCTATGTGTTTTTCTGAGTGTTTGCCACCTTGCAAGATAAAGCATGAAATGAGTTTACAGTAATTCATTATTGTGGCGTAATTGATTCCGATACCGCTTAACCTTAATTATGTGTCAATAATAGTTAACCGACCTTAGGTTCACATAAGAGAATCGGTATTCGGGATAAACGTCCCAACCCACGGGAACGTTCTAACCACGGCTATCAGTGCGTTAGTATATGTTGTGATTATGTGTGATGTATGTGAGTTGTTTGGTATGTTGTTGTTGTTATCGGATACAGATATCCATGTTTGTTAAAAAGGGATAATACTCCCCTTATATGTCTAACCGAGTTAGTAACACTATGTGATGTACGTATGTGATAAGTTCCATAAGGGAACCTCTAACTAATAAGTATATGTTATGTATGGAGAGGAATCCGGTTGTTCCGGTCGCGCGTATTGTTTGGGAGTTAATATATAATATATGTGATTAACTCCCATCCTGTTATGTTAAGGGTTGATTTCCTTCATTGGATTTCGACCTCCCATTAGCTTAGCCAAAGCTTACCTACCCGACCTCCATATCGGGCTAGGAGGGAAATTATGTGTAATGTTGTTAGGGTGTTGACGCCTATGTTGCTTCGACTCCTCTCTGTTATGTTATGGTTGTTTTTCTTCTTGGATTACAACCACCCACAAGCTTAGCCAAGGCTTACCTACCTCATCACTATTGGAGCTAGGGGGAAATTGTGTATGTGGTGTACGGTCCTATATGAGGCCGCCACTCAAGTAAAGAAAATGTATGTATGTTGTGCTCGGGCTTATATCACCCCGGCACTCCCTAAATGAAGTTCATGTACTCTAAGAAGAGCGAAATTAAGTTGTGTATGCTATAAAGTGAAGTGTGTGTTGTTATGTTGGGTGTGTGCTAACCTTGTGTATGTATTCATTAATGGATGTTGCTTATAAGCATGATGTGTGTATGGGTTTGTGCATGTTTGAAATAAATCAACCGCATGCTAAGATGACAAATAGTTGTGCGTGGCCCGGTAGCATGCGGGCTGCGGGATTACCATACCAGCAAAGGTGCTGACCCCCTTGGGGGCCCCCATTACTCTACAGGTACGAAGGAGCTGCAAGTCGTTCGAGAGTAGGACGGGTAGTTGTTGCACCTGGGTGGTCATTCAAATTGAGAGTGTATTGTAGGTGTAGTAAGACCGAAATTGTTATCGGCATTAGTTTGTAAATACTCGGTACAGTTGTAATGTAAGTGTATATTAAATGTTGGACATGGAACGGGATTAATGTGTAGTTGCTCGAGGGAGTTTAGTCCATCAGACCGGTACGATGTATGTATGTTAGCCTTGTTAGCCACGTGGGTGGCTAACGGCGTGTAACACCAAGGAGTTAAGTAATGTTGTGAGTTATGATTTCCGCTGCAAAGTATTGTTCAAGTACGTTGTTGTAGTTGGGGTGTTACAAACAATCATGGACAGTCCCGACAGGGACTGCCCAAGATATACCTCTATTAGGTATATTTTGGCGGATAACTATGTTTGGTAGTGTCAATATATATTTATATATATCTATATTATATATATATATATATAATATATCTATATGTAAATCTACCTGATCTAGTAGACGATTAGCCAATGCTAATAAGACATTGAGGCCGGAAGCCAAAATAATGTCGTAGTCCTGATGCATAAAAAAAAACACGACAACATTAGAATTCATCAAAAATCAAGGTTAAATGCTAGCTAAACCGCGGCACAAATTCAAACACATTCCCCTATATTTCTAACATTTCCAAATCACTTTTATCAACATCAAATTCACACCATCAGAATTACTTATAAACTAATTTTATATTTTAAACTACACTATTATGTATTAATTGTAAAACTAAATGCTAAGAATATGCAAATCAAATTTACTCTTCAAAACAATAAGCAAAGAAATATAACTACAACAGTTGACAGTTTGGTTTGTAAAATTACAGTTAGTAAGCAGTGAAATTGGCAATTAGTGCAGAAATCAGCCCACGAACTAGGTTCCAATTAACTGTGAATCTGGGCACAAATATATGAACAAGGTTAGAACATTTGCCATTACACTCTCAGGAATCGACAGAAACAACGTTAGAACTAGGAATCAACATATGTATGAACAAAGTTAGAACTAGGAACAATCGACGGAAATCACATACCCAGTTAGAGTCGACGGTGACGACCAGTGGTAGATGGGTGGTGATCAGTGGCGATGGGAGTTACAAAGGTGGCGGGAGCGACGGCGGCAATGGGCGTTACTAAGGTGACGGAGTGAGGAGGTGATTTCAGCAAGGAAGTAGCGCGAGAGAGAAGTGTTAGAGGTACTGTAAGTATGCAGAGTAAACGGGCAATTTTCTAGTTAAAAGGACTTTAGATTATGATTCACAAGAAAACCGTAATCTAGAGTCAGACTTTAAATTACAGTTTTTGCAGAACCGTAATCTAAAGTCTAACGAAATAAAAAATAAAGCGCGAAAAAAAATTGGCCTATGCTGGGTTTCGAACTCAAGATCGATGGTGTTGACTCATGTACCCGCGGCCACTGAGCCATGTGTCTTATTTAATCAATGTTATGCAACATATTTATAATAAGTTTTTTAAGCTAAAATAACCTGGTAACACGATGTTGTTAACTGCCATTTAGATTACGCGCGGCGTCGAAAAAAAAAATTAATACGGGAAATATTTGGCGTCAGGTTTAAAACGATGTCATTGATCATCAGTGGATGGGGACTTTAGATCACGGTTATCAGTAAACCGTAATCTAAAGTCTGTTGATCACCAAAGCACGCATCTACACAGGGACTTTAAATTATGGTTTACTGATAACCGTGATCTAAAGTTCGTTGTAAAAAATGCACACCTACCTTCGATCTATTATTGCTTATGGTTATTTCTATGAACGTCATTAATTAATTCCGGCCCTCCTATTAATCACGGTTTGTGTTTAAGCCGTGATTAATCAGCCGTCTTTAAAGGCCTCCGTTCCGCCAGTGAATGAATCTTAAAACATATGTACATACAAATAAATTAAAATTCAAAATTTATCAAAACATATTCATGTGGGTCTTATTTTGAAGAGCTCGAATTATGATGAACAACGGTATAAAATTTATGTTAGTTGGACTTATATCTAATAAACTACAACATTTTAAAATTTTACAAAAAGACAAAGTAGAAAAAAGATAAAACAGGTGCCACCTTGTAAGGTGGTGTGAGCCTCGATTTTTGAACGTTATCCTATGTTGATTTGAGTTGATTAGGATCTGATTGGGTTCTAGGTCCACTTATAGCCTAATATTAATAACTATGTCATATAACACTAATTATTAAAACCTAAGTTAGCTCACTAGAACCAATTATGAGTTGCCACCTAATTTTAACCTAGGGTAAATTAGGAAAGGTAGAGTTCAGGTTCAGGGCTTGGTATTCGACTTATTCAGGGTTCAATTACTTTTATTACCCTCGAAATCGTTCTTCCTCTACTTCATTTATTTATGGCTTGTTATGAGTCGTTTTAACCTAAGTGCGCAAACTTCTGATTTCTTATATTTATTAACATTTTTTGATAGAAAATAAAGTGAAAATTGAAGTTACCTAAACTAGGGTTTTAGAGGCAGAATTAAGTCGAATTTTGTTTCCGTCCGTGGCCACAGACCTAATGTCCGAGACCACAGACCTTAGTTAACCTAATTATGCAAAAAAATCAATTTTGCAAGAAATCAAATTTTGAAAATGTCTAGGGCCACGGACAAGGTGTCTGTGGGCCCGGACATGAACTGTTAAAACCTAAAAAATTTGAAAATTTAATTCCCGCCGCTATCCGTGGCCACGGACAGGCCATCCGAGGGTACGGACGTGACGGCCGAGGGCGTGGACTAGCCACGGACAGTGGCTTTCTTGTGTTTCCAGGCTGTGTTTTTGGCCAAAAAGTTATGTGTGTGTAGCCTAAGAAATTTCCAAGGTGTTAGTAATTAGAATATTTCAATTTGAAGTCGAATTAAACACGAAACTTAGCAAACAAGTTATTGGGCAGAAGCAGGAACAAACGTTAATTCAGAAGCCGTAAAAGGTCGGTTCAATCATAAATTTTGATATAAGACTAATAAAGTCGTGGGGAGTTAGAGAAGTTGAATTCTAACCTGTTTTACCTTCGGGATTGGTGAGGTTCTTCACGTCGGGAATCTTTCAGTGCCTTGCAGGATTTGATTCCGGGTTGAGTTCGAATCCAACTTCTGACTATTGGTTTTGGGTGGTGGTATTCATGTTTTTGTGGTGGTTGATGTGGTTTGATGATTATTGAAGTGTTGGGGATCAAAAAGTTTATTTAGGTGGTGATTTCAGGGGAGTTTTTGATGTGATTTCGTGTGCTTGGGAGTTGCAAAACGTGAGAGAGTGAGGACGACTGAATTTTTTGACTTCTTAGGGTTCTTGGAGTTCTGCTTTGGTCAAGAGTTAAGGTTCCTTAAGTAGGCCTCACTAAAGATAGAAAAAAAATCCGGTAAAAACTAAGATTTACCGATGTCTTAGCTTAAAGGATTCCAAAAGGAATTTGACTATGAAATTTTAACCATATGTAAAGGAATATATTTCTGATTTTTCCAAGGTGGAGTTGAACTTTTTGAATATTGGAATATTTTTAAATTCAATTTCTTGTCAGATTCAATCAGGAATTGCTAGAAAATTATTGGAAATTTGAAAAATCAAAATTCAAGGCAATTATGCTCAAAATGTCATCCTCTATCATGGGTTAAAATTTGAAAGCATTCCGAGCTGATTTGATCCATTTTAGGAGGAGAGAGAAAGCCTATAGGAGGTCTTAGGAGCCTCAAAATTATGAAAATGCCCCTAAAGACGACTAAGCTGTCTCTAACACCCCGGAACGTGCCAATCGAATCGAGATTCCTCATTACACGATCAAAGTTTTTCTCGCAACACTAAAGCCTTAGAAGCCCTACACCGGGGGGTCAAAATTTTGGGTATAACAGATTGCCCCCTGTCAACTAGACTTTGTAATGGATATGAAGAGTCTAGTTGATGCTTGAGTGATACCCAAAAATTTGGATCTTAAAAGACCCTGCATGCTATTAAGAACTGATGAATTGTGTTGAGCTATTCTAAGGCACTAACTACCTATGAGTGAAGTGAAAAGATGTCGAGCTATTCTAAGGCGTCGACTACCTAAAGGGATGAAAATGATGTAAAGCTATTCTAAGGAGTTGACTACCTAAAGTGATGAAATGATGTCAAGCTATTCTAAGGCATTGACTACCTATAATGAATGAAATGATGTCAAGCTATTCTAAGGCGTTGACTGATAAGTGTCCAAATGAGCATGTTTTATGGGTGTATTTCATATGTTATATTAGCACTTTTCTTGCTCATTTCTCCACTTTGGTTAGTTTTCCTCTAGTTTATGTTTTATTGGCTATCTTGCAGATTTATTGGTTAAACATGAGGAAAACCAAGCTACGAGCAAAGTAGACAAAGAGATGAACGCATAGGCGTAAACGGATCTAAAAACAGAGTTCAAACGAAGAATCTGGAACCTGTCAAAGTTTGCAGAACAAGATGAGATGAAATACGTGTGTCCGCGTAGCCCCTACGCGAACGCAAACGCGGACAGGAAGCAAGAGATTGTGTCCTTACGCGGACGCAAACGCGGACAGGAAGCAAGAGATTGTGTCCTTACACGGACGTAAACACTGACAAGAAGCAAGAGATTGTGTCCTTACGCGGACTCAAACTCAGACACGAACAGATCTCGCTAGGACATTTGTGTCCTTACACAGACAGAAACGCGGACGTCTCACGTCCTGAAGAGCCTATCCGGACACAAATCCGGACACGTGTAAATGACTGCGCCAAATCCAGAAATCACGCGAGTGATAGATCTGCACCGCCTTCGCTGTTTTTCCTCATTTGCGGCGCCTACAAACATATCGATCTACCCCATCAGCAATATCAGGCGCCGCATTCCTTAATTTCTTCACGCGTACTCCAGCCTTGTCCTCTTCCCCCCTTTACCTCTATATAAACCCACTGCTTCTTCATCAATTCTGGACAATCGATCACAACTCAACGCTCACCAAAATTCACTCTCACTCCATCCAAATTCCATTCTCCATCCATACATCCACTTCTTCACTTCATTTCCATCATTTCCCAACACCAAATAAGCTTAACTCTTCCATTTTCCAGAAAACCAGACGAAGAAGACGATCTGCACAAAACCAGGCCGTGTCCGCGTTTGTGTCCATGTTTGTGTCCACACAGCCCCCACACAGACAGGAGTTGTCCGCGTTTGTGTCCGCGTGGCCCTACCCGGACATGACCAACTTGTACCTGTTTTGTTCATTTTCTTCGTTCTACCTATCTATCATCGTTTTGAGGTCAGCATAATCACGGAGACAAGCCTGGAAGCGAAACAATTCTCCCCAAAATAGAGTTCTTTCTTTCTTAAACTTTACTCTATCTTAATGTCTATCTTTACTCTATGTTTATTTCTGTCAATGTCTGAGTAAGTTTATATTTGTGCTTAGGATGGGTGTTTTACCCCAAATAATTCAGACTTATTTATAATATCGAATTTGCTTATAGATATTTGTTTTGTCTCTCTAAATTATTAAATGCTCAAGAACTGATCATTTTATGCATTTACGGTTTCTCTTATTTCAATGATTTTGTAAATTTGAGAATAGACCACAGAGAGAGGCAAACTTAGATATTATCTCCTTAATTAGCTGATAAAATCCATCGCTGTTATAAAAGGAATTTTTGCTTAAAGCTAATTAATGATTTAGACTTTTTCTGCAAGTAAAGAGTTTATTGAATTAATTAAGAGTTGACCTTACCTATGCTTTAGGGAGGCCACAAGGTAAATTCCTAAACAGACAAATAGAGCAAATTAGGATTATAATTAAAGTCTGAAGTATATTTGGGCGATTTCACCTTCCTTAGCACATTTTCCATCCATTCGATACACAACTGTTTTATTTAAGTTTTTTTAAATGTTTTTATCTGTCCAACCCAAAACACCAAGATTTCCACTGGCTAAACCCCTTTTATTTACTGTTTATTAAATACCAAAACTAGAAAAATTGAACAATTTCCCTGAGGATACGACACTTGTTGTACTACTCCGACTAGGTGCACTTGCCTATTAGTTTGCTATAAATCTATATATATTAATGTGTAGTTTGCTCAACAAGTTTTTGGCGCCGTTGCCGGGGAGATTGATTCCATCAATTTCCCCTAGTTTTTGGTACTTTAATTTTTGTTTAATTAAAGTTTATCAGCCTATTTAAATATTTCTGCTTGTATTTATCTATTTACTGTTCATTTCACAATTTCTCACAAATCAAATTATCTTCTGTGCATGCAAAACACTCGAACCCGAGGTTCTCCACCAATCAGTCCGAGACCTGAACCCGAGCGCACTCTACTACAAGCACGAAGAAACCAGAGAAATCAAGACATGGGCGATAACCAAGTAATAGATGAAATGGACCATGAAAATCTACCACAACACTGTGCCCTCGCTGATTACCACCAACCGGATACTGAAGGAAGGGCATCAGCCATAGTTCTCCCCGAACTAACACTGCAAGAAACCGGACGATGGGCTTTCAAAACCCACTACATCACCGTCGTCCGGGATTTAGGCAAGTTTAGTGGAGCAAATCCAGATGAAGCCCCGAATCATTTTAGTCTCTTCCTAGACTTCTATAATTCCTTTGGTCAAACCGGCACCGTCAAAGAAAGAATCCATCTACAACTATTTCCTCACTCATTGTCAGATTCAGCAAACAGGTGGTACCGAAGTCTTCCTTCCCGATCAATCCACACATGGCTGCAAATGGCCCAGAACTTCCTTGCCAAATACTACCCAGCCAGTAGAACAAGGCAATTAATCGGAGAAATCAACACATTCTGTCAGGAGCCTGGGAGAAACGTTATATGACGCATGGGACCGATTCAAGGATATGCTGATGAAGTGTTCCCACCATGGTCTCGACGATCAATCCCTCTGCCTGTCATTCTTCAATGGCCTGGATGATGGGAACCGACTACTTGTAAATTCCTCTGCAGGAGGAATTTTCATGATGAAATCTCCTCAAGAAGGGATGAACCTTCTCGAAACCATGACGAGCAATACAAGACAGTGGACGAGATCCAAAGGAAGAACGCCACGAGCAGCAGGCCTACTCCACGTTGAGCCTACGGATCATTTATCGGCCCAGATCTCATCCCTTGCAAAGATGGTGGAGAAGCTAACAACATCTCAAAACGAAATCGTAAAGACAATATCTTCCTCACCTCCAGGTTCATCTGCAGAAGGATGTGCCATGTGCGCCGGTCCTCATGAAACCCATCAATGCAAAGGTAAAAGCGAGTATGAAGATGTACACTTCATAGGAAACCGCCCTGGTAATTCCTACAACAACAACATCAACAACAACTACCCATGGAGAAATCACCCGAATTTCTCATGGAAAAACAACGAGCAAAACCAAGGAGGGCAGAACAACAGTTCCAGTACCTATCAGGGAAATAGACCCCAACCAAACTCTAATATGGGTTATAGAGCACAAGGTGCCCCTCCAGGTTTCCACCACCAACAACAACCATCCTCATCCTCTACTGATCCAAATGAGGAATTCAGAAACCTAATGAAGGGATTCGTAACTTCGACCCAAACCAGACTCGTGGATCAAGAAGCCACTAATAGAAGGGTTGAAGCCCAGATACAACACAAACAACCAACAGCTGGATCAAATCAGCCAGCAGCTTGCACAAAGGCCACCTGGCACCTTCCCTAGTCAGCCAAATCCATATCCAGAGAAACATGCCAAAGCAGTGACTTTGAGAAGTGGGAGGCCGCTCAACTCATCCCTTCCCCGAGATGAATTTATAATCAAGAATAGCAAGCTCACAAACCTCAAGAAGATATAGAAGAAGAACAAGAAGATGCTGAAGAAGACCCCTCCTCCTCCGAACAATATTTCCAAGGAGAAGGAGCCTCCGGAATCTACTCATTCCTCTCTAACTAAGATTCTTCCCCCACTTCCGTTTCCAAACAGAATAAGAAAGAAAAATTTAGATGAACAATTTGGAAAATTTCTAACCCACTTTAAGAAACTAACGATCAATATTGCTTTTGCAGATGCTTTGAAACAAATGCCGATATATGCAAAGTTCATGAAGGATATCATCACAAACAAAAGATCGTTGCATTAAGTGGAAACTGTGCACCTTATGCAGGAAGTGTCAGCAGTGCTTCTAAAGAACCTCCCTCCAAAACTTGGAGACCCAGGTTGTCAATTATTCCATGTTCCATTGATAAGGTTGACTGTGGTAGTGGGCTATGTGACCTAGGAGCTAGTATCAATTTAATGTCACTCTCAACTTTCAACAAACTTAAGATTGGTGAGTGCATGCCTACTTCTATTCAATTACAATTAGTAGATATATCTTTAGTATTCCCGAAAGGGATAATAGAAGACTTGATTGTTACTGTAGGAACTTTTGTGTTCCTCGCTGATTTTATTGCGATTGATATGGAAGAAGACACTAGGGTGCCCTTAATCTTAGGACCACCTTTCATGAGAACTGCTAGAGCATTAATCGACGTTGAAAAAGGAAAGATCATTTTAAGACTGCATAATGAAACTTTAGAATACAACAGTCCAAAGTCATAAAGAAACCCGCTCATATAGAAGACACCTTTTCCATAGACATCGTTGACTCTATGTGCATGATAATTCCTCTGCTATTATTCGTAATGATGCTCTTGAAAATGCTTTAGTAGAATCCTGTGATAACCGACCAATACATCCTGACACAATTGAAATGACAGCAGCTCTGGATAGAAAAGAAAATCATATACTAAACCACGCTACCCACCACCAGAACCATTAGAGCATTCTACTCAAAAGATACCACCATCAATTGAACAACCCCTTCTCGTAGAAATGAAACCATTACCTTCACACCTGAAGTATGTCTATCTTTCTGATCTTTGTACTCTACCTGTTATTATTTCTTCATCCCTAACAAGTATACAGGAAGGAACGTCTTGTGAAGATTCTTCAAAACCATAAAAAGGCGATAGGCTGGTCCATCTCAGATATCAAAGGTATCAACCCCATTTCTGCACACATCACATATACATGGAAGATACCTATAAGCCATTAGTCCAACCACAGAGAAGGCTGAATCCCAACATGAAAGATGTGGTAAAGAAAGAGGTGCTCAAACTGCTTGACGCTGGAATCATCTACTCCATCTCTGACAGCAAATGGGTGAGCCCCGTTCAAGTTGTCCCCGAAAAAAGGAGGTCTCATTGTGGTCCCCAACGACAAGGGTGATTTAATCCCTAGAGAACCATGACGGGCTGGAGAGTCTGCATCGACTATAGGAAACTAAACAGCACCATGCGGAAGGACCACTTCCCTTTGCCCTTCATTGATCAGATGCTGGAGAAGTTTGGCTGGGCAAGATTACTACTGCTTCCTGGATGGCTATTCAGGATGTTTTCAAATACCCATCTGCTTTAGAAGACCAAGAAAAGACCACATTCACATGCCCATACGGGACATTTGCATATAATCGGATGCCTTTTGGTCTATACAATGCCCCAGCCACATTTCAAATGATGCATGATGTCAATCTTCAGCGACTATCTTGAGAAGAGCATCGAGGTCTTCATGGACGAGTTCTCTGTCTTTGGTCTCACTTTTGAATCCTGTTTAAACAATCTGGACACCATCCTCACCCGGTGTGAAGAAACAAACCTTGTGCTTAACTGGGAAAAATGTCATTTCATGGTTAAAGAAGGAATAGTTCTTGGGCACAAAATATCTTCGAAAGGCATTGAAGTTGACAAAGCCAAGGTCGAGGTCATTGAAAAGTTACCACCACCTACGACGGTGAAAGACATCAGAATCTTCCTTGGCCATGCTGGATTCTATAGAAGGTTTATCAAGGATTTTTCCAAAATTTCAAAGCCTCTATGTGATCTCCTAGCTAAAGACGTCAAGTTCAATTTACTGACAAATGCCTACAAGCCTTCAACACACTGAAAGATTGCCTCATCTCCGCCCCCATCGTGATATCACCAGACTGGAGCCTTCCATTCGAAATTATATGCGACGCCAGCGACTACGCAGTGGGGGCCGCTTTATGTCAAAAGAAGGAGAAGATCCTGAGAACCATCTACTATGCAAGTAGAACCCTCAACGATGCTCAGAAGAATTATGTAACTACTGAGAAGGAACTTCTAGCAGTAGTCTTTGCTTGGATAAATTCCGATCATATCTTTGGGAAGCAAAGTGATAATTCACACCGATCACTCCGCTCTGAAGTGTCTATTCGCCAAAGAAGATGCCAAACCTCGACTCCTCCAGTGGATACTCCTACTACAAGAATTTGAGATTGAAATCAGAGACAAACCAAGAGTGCAAAATGTAAGACCAGACCACCTATCTCGCATAGAGGCACCAAGTGATGGCACATCCATCAATGAATTCTTCCCAGATGAGTGCATTTTTATGATTGGCGACACTGGTGATCCATGGTACGCTGACATGGCCAACTACCTAGTACGAGGAGTAATACCACATGGGCTAACCTACCAGCAGAAAAAGAAGTTCTTTTCAGATGTAAAACATTACTACTGGAAGGACCCTCTCCTTTTAAGGTCTGTGCAGACAGGATGGTGAGAAGATGTGTGCCCCGAAACGAAATCCAAAGCATTCTACGACATTGTCACTCTCTTGAAGCCGGCGGACATCATGGGCCAGCTCGAACAACAGCTAAGGTACTTCAATCAGGTTTTTTCTGGAAAACCCTGTATAAAGACTATCATTCCTTTGTAGCTTCCTGCGACGAGTGCCAAAGACTTGGGAACACCTCTAGAAAACATGAGATGCCTCTCAACATTATACTTGAGGTAGAACCATTCGACGTGTGGGCATTGACTTTATAGGACCCTTTCCTTCATCTTGCTCAAACCTCTTCATCTTGGTAGCAGTAGACTATGTGACTAAGTGGGTGGAAGCTATCGCCTCCCCCACAAATGATGCAAAGGTAGTGCTACGTGCTATAATCAGTGATGGAGGATCCCACTTCTGTAATAAGCAGTTCATAGCCTTAATGACAAAATATGGAGTGAGACACAGGGTAGTCTTACCTTATCACCCTCAAACAAATGGCCAGGCTGAGGTCTCTAACCGAGAATTGAAGTGGATCCTGCAAAAGACAGTTAATTCTTCAAGAAAAGACTGGTCCCTGAAGCTGGATGATGCACTCTGGGCATATAGAACAGCCTACAAGACACCCATCGGAATGTCCCCATATCGATTGGTCTTCGGAAAAGCTTGTCATTTACCGGTCGAACTCATGCACAAATCATTTGGGCCGTAAAAGCCCTAAACTTTGATCTACTGAGAGCATGTGACAAACGGAAATTTCAGCTTACTGAGTTAGAAGAGTTTCGAGGGGATGCCTACGAAAATAACATATCTATAAAGAGAAAACCAAGAAGTGGCACGACAAGATGATCCTTAAACGGGAGTTCCATATGGGAGATTTGGTTCTACTGTATAATTCCAGGTTGAAGTTGTTCCCTGGTAAACTAAAATCCCATTGGGCTGGACCCTTTACTGTCTCAAGGTCACCCAATACGGATCAGTTGAGTTGGTAGATTCTAAAGGACAAACTTTCATGATAAATGGGTCAAGACTGAAGCATTACCAGGGTGGTAATCTTGAGAAAGTTGATGCGCATGCAATAATTCTACAAGATCCTCAGATTTGAGTACGCTTCAAAGTGTCTAGCCAAAGACGTTAAAGAAGGGCAGCTTCCCGAGAGGCAACCCGGATGAAATTTTCTTTCATTTGCTTTTATTTTCTTTTAATTTTCCGGTTCTCTTTAAATTTGTTTTTGCTAAACTCTTAACCCCGTTTGTAGTTTGGTTGCTTCTAGTGTCTTATGCAGGTGCAACTTCATGTCTACACTGCAACGAAGCTGCGCTACTTGAGGCTGAAGCTCAAGTGTGGGGGAACTCCTATAACGCAAGCAAAAACAATCTCAGGGGAGTACTAGTTTCTTTAAATTTGCTTTTACTATGCTAAATTCGGCTGTGGATAGCTCCTGTGCTCAAATGTTTATTTGTGACCATTGTGTTTTCTCTATTTTGACTACTTACCGAGAAGGTCTTCTGAAACCTTCCCCTGTTTTTTTTTGGTGAACAATGAGGACATTGTTCAATTTAAGTATGGGGGAGTGCCCTTTTCGCTGAAATTTTGTGCTTAAAATGTTTAATCTCTCTACTTATCTTGCATTTGTCCAAAATTTAAATTATGGACCCTGCTGATGTGGGTTGTTCTCTTTATGAACAAATACTATTATGAATTGTGGGATAAATGATACACAATTTTGATTGCTTTTGAGGAGCATTTTTATGCGGTGTGACCAAATGATCTGCAATGGTTGGATTTTTATTGCTCAGGGGTTCTTTCTGTCTTATCTCTTAGGGATTGCTAAGGGGTGCTTCTCTGTAAAAAAAATAATAAACAAGGGACTAGCGAGACGCCATTGGTAACCAACAAATGAGAGTTGAGTGTTCTTGAATACAAAGGCTTGATGCCTACATATTATCTTCTCATCTCTTATGCAAAAGTGAAACAAATGCATAAATCTATTTTTCCTTTTGTTTACTCCTCAATGCCCATTCTTGAGAGAAGTTGGCCGTGGTAAAATTTCTCAAAGTCACCTTAACTGAGAAGCATTGAAGCACTCCGGATCATACCCTGAAACTCTAAATTTTGTTTTTACCCTGAGCACACCTGTTCCACGAGTAGTTGATGGATCACACTCCCAAAAAAGTTTAAGATCATGAACTGTTCACCTCCTTATCCTACCCTTCATAATAATATTTGTTAGTATTGAGCATTCCCTACTTTCTTGGGTACGTGGTTTTGCTTGAGGACAATAAAAAGGTAAGTGTGGGGGTGTGATAAGTGTCCAAATGAGCATGTTTTATGGGTGTATTTCATATGTTATATTAGCACTTTTCTTGCTCATTTCTCCACTTTGGTTAGTTTTCCTCTAGTTTATGTTTTATTGGCTATCTTATAGATTTATTAGTTAAACATGAGGAAAACCAAGAAGGAGAATAGTAGACGAAGAGACGAACGCATAGGCGCAAACGGATCTAAAAACGGAGCTCAAACGAAGAATCTGGAGCCTGTCGAAGTTTGCAGAACAAGATGAGATGAAATACATGTGTCCGCGTAGCCCCTACGCGGACGCAAACGTGGACATGAAGCAAGATATTGTGTCCTTACGCGGACGCAAACGCGGACAGGAAGCAAGAGATTGTGTCCTTACGCGGATGCAAACGTGGACAGGAAGCAAGAGATTGTGTCCTTACGCGGACTCAAACTCGGACACGAACAGATCTTGCTAGGACATTTGTGTCCTTACGCGGACAGAAACGCAGACGTCTCACGTCCTGATGAGCCCTATCCGGACACAAATCCGGACACGTGTAAATGACTGCGCCAAATCCAAAATCACGCGAGTGATAGATCTGCACCGCCTTCGCTGTTTTTCCTCATTTGCAGCGCCTACAAACATATCGATCTACCCCATCAGCAATTTCAGGTGCCGTATTCCTTAATTTCTTCACGCGTGCTCCAGCCTTGTCCTCTTCCCCCTCTTTACCTCTATATAAACCCACTGCTTCTTCATCAATTCTGGACAATCGATCACAACTCAACGCTCACCAAAATTCACTCTCACTCCATCCAAATTCCATTCTCCATCCTTACATCCACATCTCCACTTCATTTCCATCATTTCCCATCACCAAATAAACCTAAATCTTCCATTTTCCAGAAAACCAGATGTAACACCCCACCTCGATCCAATCGTGGTTATCACAAACTTATCACCATATATACAAACTCTGCAGCGGATTCAAATCCATTCCAGGACCTTGCCACGGTCTGACTACAGAATATACCGGACATTAGTACTTACAAGTCTTAACCAAATACATATCATTCTTACAATCCCCTCACATCCTATACAACTTACTAACTCACAATGCCATACGAGTGTACATGCACAACTCGTAGGCCACACTTAACCCGTAACACGTGTACCCCATCTTACTCTCGTGACGGCCGCCTCCTGACGTCCACCTGTGTAGTAAAAACAGCCCCCAAAGGGGGTCAGCACGAATGCTGGTACGATCCTCTCATGGCCCCCAAGCTAACGTGGCTACGATGACTAATTGTCGATAGCATGGAGGTTGATTAGATGCACAACATAATAGAAAGTGCAATAAACAACAATCCAAATATGAACAATCAAAGTTCAATCACAATGAACGACTTAAATGCGTTCCCTTAATTAGAGAGTTATTTATTTAACTCCTTAGGTTATGTTTCCTCTTAATCTCAGTCCAACCTTATCTTACCTCAATCTTAGTCTTATCTTAGTCTTAGAAAACAACCATCCTTTAAATAGGAATGGATGTAGCTTATCTCAGTATTATATTGTAAACCATCCTTTAAATAAGAATGGTCGCAACTTACTCAAACCTTATCTTAATCTTAGAATACAAACCACTCTTTAAATAGAAATGATTGTATCTTACCTCAATGTTTATTTTTGTCGGGTCAAAAGCAACCCTAGCCAATGAGCTATTAACTCCATTGGTTGAATAAACAACTTATCTTATAATTTAGGATTTAGGTGATCCTACCACACCATCTTAATGCCTCCTACCTTGGACTAGATGTCCAATGTAGCTGAGCCGGCAACCGACCCTAGGCAACAAGTCCGAAGACAAGTCCTTAAGCGGAAGTCGGATCTGCTTTAGATACCGACCCCCTTTTTCCTTAGCATGCATGACCGGAGTCAGTCCCGGGTTCCTCACTCCCCCCTTAAGTTCCAGTTAGTAGAAGTCTCAAGACAATGTTTGTTGGTTAAACCTCTTTCGGTTATTAACAAACTAATATTAGGGAGCGTTCCTTAGTCTCACTCAATTCCTTACTAAACGTTAGTTAGTAGGTTCTCACGGTAAGTTGTGTTAGTTTTCAAACATCACACAACAATACAATAAACATAATGTTCCGATTTGCATGCTTTATCTTGTTTAGTGAGCACACAAAAACAAATAGCACACAAGCCGAGGGACACCTCGTTAGCAAGCAGGTCACAAGAAGAATTGTACCGTTCACCGTTGGTCGTTCGGTTGCTTACTCTCTTCCGGAGTCTAAATACTCAAACCCTAAAACATTCATTCAGTTTTAGGTTGTTAATCACTTAACTTAATTCAACTTAATTAACTTACTTAACCCATAATGATTCCCCACCTAACACCTCTTAAGTTTTACAACTTATTCTTACAACCTAACCTTAAACTTTTAAGTTTATACTTAACTTAATCCCTTAGATCTTTATACCTCTAATCATGAATGCCCTCTTAATGGGGTACCATTAATACCTCTAAACTTTCTTAGGGTTTTTTTTTTTTTACAACTTAAGGGTCGACCGACCCTACCGACCGACCTTACCCAAGGTCGGTCCATTCCAGAACTTATTGCCGTTTGAAAATTTTACCCCGACCGACCTTGCAAGTCCGGTCCCCAAGGTCGGTCCATTCCAGAGACTCTTTCTGGTAGTGTAAACTGGGCTCGACCGACCTTGCAGGTCCGGTCCCCAAGGTCGGTCTGCTCCAGACCTTTGTTTTTAGATTCCCATTTGACTCCAAACTTCTCCACAAGTTCCCCCATGTGTCCTAATACCATTTAGGCACTTAAACTCACCTTAGAACTTTCACCAAACTCTCTAAAACAATTTCCAAAGATCTTCTTAAACAATGACTAAATTCTTTTAAAACTCCAAACACTTAGCACTTATTTCCTTACATTTCCAACTCGTAATCTTACCAAAACTTCAACCAACCCAAGTGTTCCCTCCTTAACAGTTTGAGCACTTTATAAACATCATCTTCTATCTTCAGTTCATTTACCAAAACTTCCTCAAGTCATCTTGCATATCCATGCACAAATGCCTCTCCTTTCCATTTGTTACTCATCACCCTAAACTCATGAACTTACCTATACATTTCCTCCATCTTCTTGGCACCTTACATTGTTCTTCATTTACCTTGACCATGCTACACCCTCCTTAGACATTTCCATCTCTTTTACCCTATTTACTCACCATTCTCATAATCACACACTCTTTTACATTCCTAGTCATTTTCCTCGACAATTGACAACATTCTCCTTCAATTTTCACTTCCATCACCCAAGTCCACTCATTACCATCCACTAGAACCTTATTAATCCACTACTAGTATCTTCACCACTTACACAAGCTTCCCAAAATTCTCATTGTTATATTCCCTAGTTCATACCTAAATCAACTCAAAACATTATACATCATTTCCTCCAGATTTTGCTCAAGTCTTAACATTCCTTATAACATGATTTTGGTGTGTATAATACACCCACCAATCCTCTAATTCCTCCTAGACATCTCTAGGCTATACTAAACCTCAAGAACTCCTTAGCTAACTCATTTCCACTCAAATTCCTCAGAATGATCCCTAATGAATCCTAGGGCATATTAACTCACCACCACCACTTAAACACTTTGTTTTCTACTCAAATTTCGCCATAGCTCCTCTAGTATATTATCATGCCCAAATGCATTGTTTTCCTCATTCAACCATCTCACACACATCAAGTCCTTTCTCATCTTATTTTCTCACCCAAATCAACTCATTCATAATAAACTCAATATAGTGCAATAATCTTAAATTGCATAGCACTAAGGCTCTTAAATGACATGGCTCTTAGGCCCTTAAATGACATGAATTTAAACACTGAATTTCCCACATATGAAAGCTTTCAACCTGCAAATACACACAACAATGCTCCCATAGCAATATAGGTGTTCTCTTAATTCACCTTATACTTAGCTTACTAACTCATTCCCATTGGCTCCTTAGTCACAAGTTCACAAGCTTGTTTAAGTTCTTTTTCCTAGGTTATATAACCCATTACCTAATGTAAGCCCTAGGCTACATTGGTACTCATCTAAAACTCACCCCTTAAACCTTAAACCACCATTAGGTAAGCAATTTACCTTATTTTCTCAAGCTTCTCTTACTTCCCTCCTTAGGTTTTCTTGATTGAAATTCGGCTAGGACTTCCATCCTCTTGCCAATGTTCTAATCCACATCCAAACAATACATTGAGTACTAAGCAATATGCCTAAACTCATGGAATCCATTCTTAGGTTAAAATATGTGTTTTAAGGCATGAAAGTGCATGTTTACCTTTGAATTTGGAATGACTTCCATAATGAAGCAAGGTAAGACCTCCTCAAGTCTTTGGAGAATAAAATCAAGCTAAAACAAGGCATAAAACAAGGCCCCCATGAGTGGTAATTTTCGGCCATCTAAGAAAAAGGATGGAAAGTTGATTTTTCTTTCACTTTCATTACCTTGGATGAATGGAGAACCAAAAGAGCTCTTCAAACTTGATTTTCCTCCATCAATGGAGTTTTCTCATGGCACCAAACTTGAGCTTTGAAAGATTTGAAAAGGTAGAAAGGTAGGTCTTGGTCTAACTAAGAATAATCTATGCTTATTTTTGGATTTGGAGCTAAAATGAAGGTTTGGAGAGCATTTGAAGATGGAGCATCCATGGAGGCAGCCCTCTCGGTTTTGGAGCAGGAGAGGAGAAGAAGAAACCGTGGAAGAAGAGAATGAATGAAGAGGAGGAGAGAAGGTAAGCTAAAGGTAAGATATTTTACTTTTAAAAGCAAATAGTAACTTTCTCTCATTTCCTCTTCTTTTCCTTTATTATTTGATGAAGTCCATGGTGACTCATCCCTTAGTAAACCGGACCCCTTATTAAATAAGGGTATTTTTGGCCTTTGTTGACCAATTAACTAAATTAAGTTGACCAAAGACTAAACTAGGCACTATTTGGCACTATTCACAAATTAGAGCATAAATTCGGGAAATTTTTGGTTTCCCATTGGTTTAGGCTTCCTAATGTGATACTAATTAGTACACATGTTGATTAAGATGTAATCATAGGCATTTAGCCACTCAAAACTCAATTCTAAGACAATTTCTCAAAAAGGTGCTTTAAGGAGTCTTAAAGCACATTTTGTGTTTAAGCTTGTTTTTGAGCTTGGTTTTCTTTGCTAATTGATTTAACATGTCCATTAGCATGTTAATAAAGTCTTATAATGATATTTGGGTGCTAATCAAAGTCACTCCAAGCTTAGAGCACATTTTGCCTAAATTGCCCTTAAGGCATTTTCTTGCGTTTTCCTTGGTTTAAATTGTCTACCAATCTTTCTAAGGCATATCTTAGCCTTACTACATCATAATTGATGTTTACTTAGCATACTTAGGATTGGGGTATTTCACCAGACGAAGAAGACGATCTGCACAAAACCAGGCCGTGTCCGCGTTTGTGTCTGCACAGCCCCCACACGGACAGGAGTTGTTCGCATTTGTGTCCGTGTGGCCCCACCCGGACAGGACCAACTTGTACCTGTTTTGTTCGTTTTCTTCGTTCTACCTATCTATCATCGTTTTGAGGTCGGCATAATCACGGAGACAAGTCCGGAAGCGAAACAACTCTCCCCAAAATAGAGTTCCTTCTTTCCTTAAACTTTACTCTGTCTTAATGTAACACCCCTACTCTAATCGGCTTCTAATCATTTTACTTATCATTATAATCGCAGTGGTAATCTCAACAATTGAACTACTGGTGTCACCGTTCTTACTCGCCCATACGAGTAATAACGTGCTTACAGATAGATCCTTAAATACGAAACAACTTCCCACAGTAACAACAAGAGATAGATCTAACCTTCCCAAACCAATATAAAATACATTCACAGTGAGCATTCTAAGTATCCCAATCCTATACACGTTTCTAAGTTCGTATCAAAATGCAACAGTGCATATTTAAACAACTGTAATTAAACTACCCAGCGCGTTCCTCTCTTTGCCGACACCGGAAGCCTGCATACCTGCAAAAATGGTTGTTTGTGGTATGGAATCAGCCCCTGCTGAGTATGTTACTACATGACTGTCATGCCCCCTCGGACCCTCGGTTATTTGGTCGAGAGCATGCAATTCATTTTCATGCAAGTAGTTTAATGTTAAAACTGTAAAGCAACAATATATATATTGCAGTAAATTCAATTAACAAACAAGCCCCCGGCTTTACACATCGGATCATAACAAACCACTGAAAGCGTTACAACGCTTATATGAGTACAGAGACTCCATTCCAACAAACACTTAATAGTTCATAATTGAGTTCGGCGACTCACCCGACCAAAACAATCCACCATAACCCACACATGAGTACAGTGACTCGACACAACTAGTTCACAACACACAATATGAGCACAATGGCTCGTTCAAACAAATCCACCAATATACCACATATAACCACAAAGCACAACCAATGAACAACAAGGCGAAGTAACGAGAATTATAAACGAGTATGAACTCTCGTCTTTGGCATGCAAGCCCAAATAATGTTCGCCTAATGTACGAGTTAATATAGTCGTTCGTAATTGTTCAGTCATGTCTAATGACAACGTCTCGTTAAAACGACGTGTCTCTAAGTTACCCATCTCTTATGGCAGGTCACCCACGGCAATAGCCACTCCAGCGGTCGAGTCTCTTTCCTACGAACAATCTGTAGTTCGTTGGAAATTTATCCAGATACTTACGGCTACCACACGGTATCCTAGTATCGTTAATGGATCACAGTTCACAGCAAGAGCCACATCCTTTGATAAACTTATCTATACCATCGCATCGCTTTACTATTTTTTTTTCTAACACAGCAGACCAAGGTCGTAGTCCAATCCTGAGTATGTCGACTGGGATCCAGTGCTAGATACGAGAGCGGCGTTAAAGAGGCCAATGCTCCGTATATAAGTCTCAGATATTTTATATATCTTATTATCCTAATGCTACAACGTTTTACTTACGTTCCTTATATTACACATATAAGATAGCATCATTGCCGCTAGTTCGTTTTATAATATGTTCATATATACGAACGGTACTGTTATCGCACAACAGTAATAATAATAAAGCAGCATTAATACGCAACTCAAGCATATTAATTCACACAAGCAGACATTCAATCTTATCACAGATTTTCACACAATGTCTGAACTGAGGAAATCCTCAGAGACAATCAAGCCACATAAATAACATACCGTTCACCCTGATGTATTACGGTGGAGTATGAATCAGCAAGATCCTATGCTCTGTGTGCCGTCTCTATCAGTCTAAACAAACATAATGCTACTGATTAGCATCCCGTACAACAATACAACTCTACGGTACCCCGTACCATCACTAATACCTCCCGGTTAACCCCCCGTTATAAGCTGTCAATGTTTGTCGGGTTTTTCGGTTTAACT
The DNA here is from genome assembly GCA_023374045.1 of Limonium bicolor. Classification (NCBI taxonomy): domain Eukaryota; kingdom Viridiplantae; phylum Streptophyta; class Magnoliopsida; order Caryophyllales; family Plumbaginaceae; genus Limonium; species Limonium bicolor. The sequence goes on along the minus strand of CM041778.1, from coordinate 176,134,405 downwards.
CGAGATTAGAAAAGTGTTATATTACATGCGTAGTCTTGTCTTGTATATTAATATACTTATTGTTGAACTTGTTATCGCATGTAACTTAATGTTTGTTTGTACATCATATAATTTGTTTCATTATTGCATGTGTGATTCTTTGTCATGCACTATGCATCTCACCTTAGTATTTATTTTTCTAAGGTTGTCTCTTTTTTTTTTAAGTTTCAAGGTGGTATAATTCATATGTAAACAATACTTTCAATTACATGAATCCTTATTATCACATGTACACCCTTAACATTAGAATTCCATATCTAATGTTTGTAATCCTTTCCCCTTTTATCATATGTCATTTTAATTATGAAAATACATGGTCATTAAACCATATCATATTTTTCCACCATAACATATAATCATTTATGTGTATGTATTTGTGGAAGTATTTCCTATATGGTAAATCTTATGATATATATTCATTCTTTTTAATGAATACCTCTTATATCATAAATGTTATAACTCATATAACATAAAAACCATATTATAAATTCCATTTTAAAATGTCAACATTTTCGAACAGCACCTTATTCTATTAAGTATTTACAAAATCCACCGCATAAGTAATATAATGTTACATTATAGTATATAACATATATTATGACCATTTATGTTATTAAAACAATTATTAACATATAGTTGTAAATTGTTTAAAGTACCAAACAACCTTATATTTTCGGTTTCCAAAATAAACCACTAAACTTTTATAAATCACAAATCAACCTCAATTATATTTCATTGTTACACTTATAACATATACCTTATATTAAATCCTTAAACCTTAAAATAACTATAACCTATAGTTTTTAAAGGCTATAATTTTCGAACAGCCCCTAGGACTGTTTTAATTAAATTCCCACCACCAAACTTTGTATTTTACCAAATCCTCCCAATTTATAATACATAGTTTTCTAATTCCATTAAAATCATATTTATACATATGTCTTTATAAAACCTTATATATAATTCCAAATCACCAAACTATACCAAAAGGTTATAAATATTATTCCTAACCTTATACTTCCTTTAAATCTGGGTTTTTCACATAAGTTACCCATTTATAACAATATCATGAAATACCTTATATTATACTTATATAATTCATATAAACTCCAAATTTATCCAAAACAACTTGTAAAAATTCCTAATAACCTAAGTTTGTACTAAACTCCATTTAGTACCCCTAGTTTTCGGAAATCACACTTTAGCCCCATCTCTTATAAATCTTTTACAATTTAATACTTATCTTAATATAAGGTTGCATTTTAATTTCTAAATTTCTCCAAACTTGGTCAAAGTCTCCTATATAGTCAACTTTGACTTCTAATGCCAAAAGGGAACCAAACTTTCGGTAATCACCAATAATACCCCATAATTTTGTATTTTTACAATTTTGACCCAAAACTTTATAAAATGTTATAATTTTTATTAAATTCATTTTAAATCCCTAAATTCCTCTAAATTAAGCCCACGGCTTAATATTTTTCCAGTAATTATGGTTTGGCCCCAAACTTAATTATATAAGCATAAATCTAACTAAATAAGCTTATAAACTTAATTAAAATGGCCTAATAACATGGCCTTATTACAACCTTGAACTTGCAAAATAAATTACACTTTAAATGTCTCAATATATAGCATATACTCACGGCCTCACTTCAATTAATTATTTTTCCACATAATGTCATAATTTGACCATTATGTTAATTAAATCTCTTAAATGACTAGCTTAATTTATCTTAGTCATTTTTTTTCCATTTTTAGGTCAATATAACCCATATGAATTTCTCCACTCTCGGCAATATATATATGCTAAGAAATCATAAAAATCATAAGTTTAACGTGTTTATACCTTGGTTTAAGCTTGTAACAGCTCGGCAGCTTGAAGGAAAATTCCCCACATGATTTAGACATGTTTAATACCTCAAAATAAGATATGGTTATACCCCAAGCTTGTGCTTAACCATAAGGAATAATTAATGTAAGATTTAAGGCAAAAATCACCTTAAAAATGCAAGGGAACTTCAAGATGGTTTCGGCCTGTACCAAGCACACCTAATGGTGTTAAATTCACCATATCAACATAGGAAATAGCTAGACAGCAACAAGCTGCTATGGTAATTGATTTTACCTTGGAAAATGCCTTAAAAGAGGGTATTTCCTTTGGATCTCGGCCACCCTTGCTCCAAATGGCTAACCAACTGAATGAACATGTAAATATGAAGATTATGAGTGTATAAACTCATAAAAATCCAAAGAAGAAAACCGGATGGAGAGTGGAGAGGCTTAAGGTATGTTTTTACCTTAAAATGCAATTTTGAGCAACCTTGGCCCCTAGACTTGCTTCAGTCGAGTTTAGATGTTGTTCTAACCTTAGAACACTGAGAATGAGCCATAGGAATTGATGAGCCACGAAATCTAAGTGTAGGTAGTGAAGAGATGAAGAAAAAGAGCTAAAAATGACCTTAAAACCTTACCTTAAGAGCTTAGGAATTAGATCTGCCTTCCATGCTCAAGAACAAGGCTTGAGAGGATCTAGGAAGGGAGAGGGCTCGGCTGGGCAGGCTGGAATCGGACAAGGAGGGAGTGAATGAGTGGAAGAAGTTGAAATAATTGAAAAAGGTAAGTTTTTTTCCAAAAGCAAATGGTATGAGGTAGAAATTGTCTAACAATGATTGTGAGCTGTCTCTTCTCCTCTTGCCTGCCGACTTCCATGGTCAAATGGGTCAATTAATTGACCATTGACCAAACTTGGTCAATATTGACCCAAACGGGCCCCACTTTAGGGTTTTATTAATATTTTAATATTAAATTTGTAAAAATTCGTAAATTTCTGGAATTAAATTCCTAATATGATATAATATGATAAAATATCATATTTAAAGGTAATTATAACCTTTAAGCCCATTAAAACCCAATTTAGAAGGCAATTTCACAAAAACGTGCTTTAAGGTGTTTTAATGCACATTTTTGTGTTGCACGGTGCTTCTGAGCTTACTCTTCTTTGATAATAGTTTTGTTGTGTTCCTTACTTCATTATAATACTTAGGAATCCACTTTGGATCCTATTTGAGGTCATACAATCTTTATGGTGTCTTAAAGCACATTTTTGGCTTTACCGATCTTAAGGCGTGTTTTGCCTTGTTGAGATCTTTTAGATTGTTCCCCAATAATCCTTAGATGTTTATTAACCCTCTTAGATCATTAATAGATCATTTAATTAAGTTTTTTAAGGTTAGGGGTATTTCAACAAATGCGCAACCAGGTAGTTCGTAAACTACACTGGATTCCTCACCTCAACTCACACCATCTCTCTCTCATAATGTTTAAGATATGCTCTTAGTCTTATGGAGAATATAATTTATTAATTAGCTGCCCAATGGGTCTCACGCATACCTAGAAGTAATCTAGGTCATATTCATGTTCGAGATCCATGCTCTAGAGACCGACAATGTCGTGACTCGTTCCTAAGTGTTTTACTTAGGTTACCATATACTTAATATTAATATTATGGTATTATATCAAGTAACCGTCTTGTCATCACAATAACATATATGTATGTTTATATAAGTCGATCTATAGTCGACGTAGTGTTAGTCCCGTAGGACGCTCGTGCATAAATAAATAATGCAGTAGCACACAATCACATACATGTATCCAAAACACTTAACACACAAGTGATATCAACCAAATCCGAGCCCAAGGAATTCCTTAGGACAACCCGGATCAAACCCCTTTACATACCGTTCACCAAGACCTAGGATGCGCAGTGTAGACCACTAGCTCGTCAAGCGCCTTCGTCTGAAGTATGATCTAAACGGTAATAAAACTATAAGTCAGTCTCCATGACTAACTATGTCCGGTATTTCCGAATAACAAGTAACCCCGACAGTTCATCCCCGGATTTCTACAGTTATTGATTACGGGTTTCTCTAAACCGGTCGGCTTTGTTACTAAAACTCTTATGTCATAATATTTAGACTGTTAAGTTTAATTCATTATATTTCTTTAATCTTATCCACCATTAAATTTAGGTATATAACCTATAGTTGCATGTATGCATGCATTATTATATTATATTGTATTATTTTCCCACCATCAATTATAATACATTGTATTATATAATACATTATCTTTAGCAAATTATATTTGCATTCAAAAACTCATAACCTATAGTTCGTAACTATTTTTATGTAATAACCACCACCATTATATTATATGGTTTCCAACCATAATATATATCCATCCTTATACACATTATCTTTGCATATGTATATTTTTACCATATAGGTAAGTTTCATGAGTTATAAAACTCTTATATTATATGTTACATTTTATCATCTTATATTATAGATGATTATTCCCATTAGTTGTATTATATTATACAACTTGTATTAAGATTATTATCCTAATATTATGTAACATTTTATATTGTATAATTACAACTCCTAAGGTTTAATCAATAAATACCTTAGTTTATAAATCTTATTTATTTATAGTTTATCACATTATTTAATGTGAATACCTTTACTTATATTAATTCCACCTAAACCATATAATTGTTATAACATTTATAACATTATAGACCATAGTCTAAAACTCATTTTTCCACCTCTTATAATTCGGTACAGCCCCTCTTATTTATTTAAATTCCATTTTGACCACATAACATTATGTAATGTTATACCATATACTAATATCATATAATATGATATTTTTATTTCCTTTAATTTATAACCTATAGTTTTTATACAAAACTATTTATATTGCCGCATGGGCATATACATTATACATTATTCTTTTCCATAATCCATAGTTTCCTTTATTTACAAATTCACCCCATTATTTATACCATGTTATATATATATATATATATATATATATATATATATAACATTTTTAACTTATAAAATGGTATAACCTATGGTTATATTTTTGTAAAATTCCGAACAGACCCATGTGCTGTTCTAAATTATTTTTCTAACCCACCAAGTTTCTATAATTGCCATTTGGCCCAATTTATAACATATAGTTTTATAATATCATTAAAACTATATATTATACACATATCTTAATAAATACTCTTATATAATTTTAAAAATCACCAAATTCCACCAAAGGGTTATAATTAACATTATTAACCCATATATTCTCGGTTTTTTACTATTCCACCACATCTTTTATTCCTAAGTGTCATAATGACATAATAACTATATATTATACATATATAGTTTATTTTAATTCCAAAATCAACCAAATAAATTCCTAAAAATTCCCAATAGCCCATGGGTGTTTATAATACCATTATACACCCTTATTTTCGGTAATAACATATATACCACATATGTTATAAAATTGTTACAATTAAATACTTATCTTATAATAATTAAATAAGTTATTTAACTTATCTAATTTGGTCAAAATCTACCATATGGTCAAGGTTGACCACCTTAATATTTCCTTGACCATCAATCTCCATTTATCACGGTTTATACCCATATCTTTCAGAAATTACAATTTAACCCTAAAACTTTATAAAATCTTATAATTTTTATTTAAACTCCTTTTAACCTCAAACTTTCGGCTTTATTTTTATATAGCCCCTAAATTTAATTTAATTATACTTTAACCCCTTATACTATGCGGTAATATATATATATTACCTAAACTTAATTAAAACCTTATAAATACATAAATAAAATGGCCTAAGGTACATGGCCTTATTACAAACATTAGCTTATAAAATAAATTACACATAAATGCCCAAAAATGCTTTAAACTCTCGGCCCTTACCACATAATTTTCCATATTTACCAATTTTCCACATAATGTCTTAAATTTGACAATTATGTTAATTAATTAGTTATAAAATTTACTAAACCATTCCTTAATCACCTAAGGTCAAAATAAGACCTTAATAACCTTGTTCACTCACGGCACATATTATACACATATGTATAAGCACATATTAATATACCAAGTGAAGGTTTAAGTGATTTATACCTTGTTTTTGCCTAGTTTAGGCCTTGTTTGGCCACGGCTGTTTGGAGATAAGTTTTCCACAGCTTAGTTTACATGTTTTTAAACAGCAATTAAGGCATGATTAGTCTCCAAGGAAGATCTAACCATAAGAAGTGTTTAATGTATATTTTCAAGGTAAATTTTACCTTAGAATACCAAGGCAAGCATAAGTCACTAGAGGAACGCGAGCCTTTAATGACGGTGGTTTAATCACGGCTTAAACAGACACCGTGATTAATAGGAAGGCCAGAATTAATTAGCGACGATGATTGAATTAACCCGTAATCAATAATCGATCGGAGGTTGGCGCGCCTTTTTTAGAAGGGACTTTAGATGACGGTTTTTAGTGAAACCGTAATCTAAAGTCCCGTGTTGACGCGCGCTTTACGGTCAACGGACTTTAGATTACGGTTTCACTAATAACCGTCATCTAAAGTCCCTCCTAAAAAAGGCGCGCCAACCTCCGACTGATAGTCAACGACGTCGTTTTGACCTGACGAAAAATATTTCCCGTATTATTTGATTTTTCGACTCCGCGTGTAATCTAAATTACAGTTAACGACGTCGTTTTACAGTGTATTTTAGATTAATAAAAACTTTATATTAATGTGTTACCTATGTTTGAAACCCAACATATGCCAAATAATTATCGCGCTATTTTTTTAATTTCGTTACACTTTAGATTGCATTTAACGACGTCGTTTTACCAGTGTATTTTAGATTAATAAAAACTTTATATTAATGTGTTACCTATGTTTGAAACCCAACATATGCCAAATAATTATCGCGCTATTTTTTTTAATTTTGTTACACTTTAGATTACGTTTTTGTGGGAACCGTCATGTAAAGTGTGACTTTAGTTGTAAACCGTAATCTAAAGTCCATTTAAACATTTGCCTACACTCTGCACACTCTACTCCCAGTAACTCTTCTTCTCTTTCGCGCTATCTTCCTCACTGAAATGCCTCCTCTCTCCCGTCACCTTGCTAACGGCCATCGCCGCCGTCGCTCCCACCACCTTTGTCACTCCCATCGCCGCCGGTCACCACCCATCTACCACTGGTCTCACCGTCGACGTCTCTATCGCGTATTGGGTATACGATCGATTGATTGTCGTTTTTTTCTAACTTTGTTCATATACATGCATTTCGATTGCAAGTTCTAACCTCGTTTGTATCGAATCCTGAGAGTGTAATGGCAAATGTTCTAACCTTGTTCATATATTTGTGCCCAGATTCACAGTTAATTGCGACCTAGTTCGTGGGCTGATTTCTACACTACTTGCCCACTTCGGTGCTTAGTTACGGTAACTTTGCAAACCAATCTGTAAACTGCTGTATTTATTTATTCTTAGCATTTAGTATTACAATTAATACATAATAGTGTAGTTTTAAAAATGCTACTACTTAAAACTGCCACAGGAAAGAAAGTAAGTTCAAGTATATTACCGATTCCTGAAAAAGGAATGGAACAGAACTGTAGCATATCTCAGTTTCATAAATGTTGGGCATTAGCTTCAGGTTCAAGGTCTGCTAATCCCGTGTCTGTAACAAGTTGTTTGAGTTTTGGTCTGGATTTAAAAGCTTAATGGAATATTTAAGTAACTGGGTAAGGAGTTAGGAGAAGTATAATCAGTTGAAAGAAAAAAAGACAGGGAAGAAAGCAAGAACACAACTCAGTTTCTGTTTTGATTTCAGTTTGGATTTCAGCTTCAGTTTCCTATCAGATCAGGTTCTGACTAATTCTGCATCTGTAACAAAGTTGCCTTGGGTTTAGTTGAGTTAGAAACTTTATAACACACCAAATTGATAGGATCGACAGTTTAGAAAGGTTTGAGAATTCAAACACGTGAACAAACAGAGAGGAGTCATACACCAGTCTCTGTCTGTCTGTTTCTTTTCTTTCAGTTTCTATTTCTGTTTGAGTGTTGTGTGAATCTGTTCAGTAGAGGCAACAGAAAGATGTTGGGCTGTTTTTGTTTTAAAACTTAGACTTCTGTTTCTGTAAACTAAATACATCAGTGAAGATAAGTTTATGTATGTTACCAGTTCTAGATGGTGCGTGCGAATTTGACTTTGATAAAACTGATTTGGAGACGTTAGAAATATAGGGGAGATGCTGTCGATTTTTTTCCGCGGTTTAGCTAGCATTTAACCTTGATTTTTTGATGAATTCTAATGTTGTCGTTTTTCATTTATGCATCAGGACTACGACTTTATTTAGGCTTCCGACCTCAACCGTCTTAGCATCGGCTAATCGTCTACCAGAGGTAAGATTTATATATACATATAATATTTGACAAACTACCAAACATAGTTATCCGCCCAAGATATACCTAATAGAGGTATATCTTCGGCAGTCCCTGTCGGGACTGTCCACGATTGTTAAATCACACACCTAGGGTGTGAATGTGCTTTTAATATGTACTTTATTGATTATTTCAGCAGTATCTCTTTATTGTTCTTCGAATGCATATATTATTGATTAATATCATAATATCGTGCATTTGAAGAACTGTAGGGAGATGCTGCCGAAATTTTCAATAAATTACATATTAAAAACACGTTCACCGGTGGGATTTAATACTCATGGATGGATTTAGGTTGATAAGATACAAAAGTGTAAAGACTCTGCCACGGGTGACGGTATGAAATGGCTGCCTTCATATAAATAGCTAGAAGGAGATGGAACGTTCGTGGATTTACAGCGGAAATTTGGACGACAAGTTTTTAGAAGGAGTTGATAAGTTATGCACGGTGTTGGCGAACAATCTGAAACCTACAGACAAGGGATACATATTTTGTCCGTGTATCGACTGCCAAAACAATCTGAGATATCGCGGCGTTGAAACAATTAAGGAACATCTGATCCGCCGCGGTTTTACAAAAGATTTCCAAGACATAATCCGATGGCATGGTCAGAGTGCGTTCGATGTTATTAAGCCTGACGAAGGGGATAATGGTCAGGCAAACACAGAAACAGAACTTGGAGATGATACAGTTGCTGGTGATCCAGAAGACGTTACAGCGAACGTTGAGCCAGATTTCTGGGATGATGACATTGAGACTATGCTCGAAGATGTGGAACGACATTACTCTAACACGCCAGACAAGTATGAAAATTTGTTTGATTCATCCAAACACCGTTGTACCCCGGGTGTGACCCTACAAAGTTAAGCAAGTTGAGTGTCGTCCTCAAGCTATTCAACTTGAAAGCGAAACATGGCTGGAGCGACGTAAGTTTCACTGACCTCCTGGAACTATTGAAATACGTTCTTCCGGTGGACAACGTTTTACCAACGACTACGTACTCAGCCAAAAAATGATGTGCCCAATGGGTATGGGGTACCAGAAAATTCATGCTTGTCCAAATGGTTGCATGCTGTTTTGGAAATCGGATGAATTTGCTGAAAGCTGTTCAGCATGTGGAGCGTCACGGTATAAGAAACAACAAACTCACATCAGCGGTAGTAAGAAAGGTTCACCAGCTAAGGTACTGTGGTACCTGCCCATCATTCCAAGGTTCAGACGTTTGTTCTCCATTGAGAAAGACGCAGAGAATCTTCGGTGGCATTCAGTTCACAGGAAAAAGGATGGCAGATTGAGACATCCCGCTGATGCACCACAGTGGAGAAACATAGACGTAAAATTTCCTCCTGAGTTTGGTAACGAACCGAGAAACCTAAGGCTAGGCTTGTGCACGGATGGGATGAACCCTTACGGTACTTTGAGTAGCATACACAGTACCTGGCCTGTGCTTTTGGTTATTTACAATCTACCCCGTGGTTATGCATGAAACCAAGACACATCTTGTTGTCTTTGTTAATATCAGGTCCAAAGCAACCGGGCAACAAAATTGATGTATTCCTACAACCTTTGATAGAGGATCTACAACTCTTGTGGAATGAAGGGGCTACGGTTTACGACTCATTCAGTAAAGAGGACTTCAATTTGCGTGCTATGTTGTACTGCACAATCAATGATTTCCCCGCCTATGGTAATCTTTCAGGCTATTCAATCAAGGGGGCGTTGGCGTGTCCGATTTGTGGTGAAAACACTTGTAGCATTCGCTTGAAACATAGTGGCAAAACCGTGTATATGGGCCACCGAAAAATGCTTCCAAAAGGACATAAGTATCGAAAGATGGCGAAAGAGTTCGATGGGAAAACTGATCACAGCGTGGTGCGCCAGCCTTTGACAGGTACAGAGATTTACAAAAAGTTGGATAATATTGTGAACAACTTCGGGCCGCCAACCAAAAGTTGTGAAAAAAGTGTCTGAAAAAAGAAATCAATATTTTGGGAACTACAGTACTGGCAGCATCTGGAGGTTAGACATTGTATCGATGGGATGCATGTCGAAAAGAACGTGGGTGAAAGTTCACTAGCACCCTTTTGAACATAAAAGGAAAGACAAAGGATCATTTGAAAGGAAGAAAAGATTTAATTGAGTTGGGCATACGAACAGAGCTTGGCCCGCAAGAACGTGGAAAACGCACATTCTTGCCTCCTAGATGGTCTGTTGTGCTTAAAGGGAGAAGAGGAATAGTTGGTGTGGATGGTGTGGTTGATGAGGATGAGTATGATGCAGAAGATGAACCTCCAACTGTTCCTATTTCATTGGAAGAGGCTGAGGTCACAGGTCATCGTGAGTATATACGATCAGACCATAACGAGGGAATGTGGGTTGAGAGATAATGGTGTATGTAAGTTATTACTATAAAAATTTATATGAAATTAACACTCTTTTATTTCTTGCTTGTATATGACCATTATGAAATGCTTAATTTAATTCAAATTGTATTTCAATCCTTGCAGGCATGGCTGATCAGGACATGGCTGATCAGGACATGGTTGATGAAGAGTTCGATTATATTGCCGTGAGTTCGACAATGAGCAGCAAATGGTACCGGTTCCTTCTACCGCTGCTGCTGTTGGCCCATCTACATCTGCCGCTGCTGCTGTTGGCCCATCTACATCTGTCGCTGCTGCTGTTGGCCCTTCCATGAGTGCACCTTCTACGAGTGCTACTCAGAGACCCAGAGGTAGAGGTCCGACCCGTGGGTTGAAACTACAGAAACCGGATCAGATTAGTCTTCTGTGGGACAAGTATGGGAGGTATTGTGGGGGCAGCAGGTCAGAGTTCGCTAGTATGCTAGGGACTTTGGCCAGATCACATTGCTGCATCAACCACACATGGAAACAAGTCCCGGAAGAAGTTAAGGAGACCATCTGGAAGAAAGTGCAAGAACGATACAAGATCCCAGAAGAAGTGAAGAAGACCGCTCTTTCTTTGGTGTCCGGCAAAGCTAAATCATTCCGCCACTACTTGGTTGAGCATTGGATCAACAGGGTGCCCCCACGTGAGCCTCCGCTGTATGTTGTGTACAATGGCATGATCACTGAAGAGGAGTGGAAGGAGTTCGTTGAGCGGCACGCCACCCCCGAGTTCAGGGTATGTTTGTGTGTACTCTTTTCTTAATTAATGCTCATAATGCTTTATCCCTGATTTTCTAATTAATTTTCTGTTGTACTTTCTTAACAGCGAATACAAGAACAAGCACGGCAAAACCGTGAAGCTAATCTCTACCCCCACACCATGGGACGAAGGGGATATGTGGGCAGCCTCGACATGTGGAAAGAAGCTGGTTTGCTGACACGGAGGAACGAGGATGGAAGTGAATGCCTGATCGAGGATGTCTCTGAGGCGAGGAGGGTGCAGATGTACATACTGGGACGCCAGAAAACGACCAGCGAAGGTCAGAGGATATTTCCTAATGCTGCGATGGAACAACTGGCTAACCAAATTGTAAGTATTTGAAAGTGGCTGTTAAATAATTTACTTATATACTCAAGTGTTTGTCGATCTTAAATTTAGTGTTAACTTCTTTGACAATTGGACAGTATGAAGCGGCACAGAGAGGAGAAGTAGACATACACGCTCCTCCTTCTCAAGACGACGCTCTCAATCAAATACTTGGGAAGAAGGATCACCCGGGGCGTGTTAGAGGATTTGGGGGAGAAGTACGTCAGAAGCACGTATTCCCGCCATCTGCTAGGAAGGGTCAGATGAGTGCTGCTGAAGTCGAGGCGATGGTAGAGCGTAAGTGGGCTGCTGAGCGCCAAGCTAATGAGGAGAAACTGGCTACTGAGCGCCGGGCTTTCAAGGAGAGGCTGCAGGAAGCGTTGAATTCGATCGCACATGCGACTACACAGCAGCAGCAGCATGATCCTCCTCGACTGTCTTCCTCGTCTAGTTGTGCTCCGGCCGCTGACCTGTACCCATTTGCCAACATCCGGGTTAGCTTTGTTTAACTATTTTTCTCCTAAAATAAAGTCATTTAAATAGTATTATATTGGACTCACTTATTTATTTCACGTATTATCTCTGTTTATTGAAGGAGCAACAAAAATGCCGTCTCCAAATACCATTAGAAGGGCACCCTGTAGATGCGGCCTACGGGACGGTGTTGCCATCAGGTCCACTCACGCTCATCAGTTTCGTACGTCTACCCCCATTCTACGCGCGTGTGACCTTGGACCTGATCATTGATGGATTTGAGCATGCATACCTTCCAATGGCGTTTTACAACAAATGCACGCTGATCGAAGCGAAGGGAGACATAATGCCCTGGCCAGCATGTTATATTGTTGTCACCGATGAGGTAAGACTGTTTGACAACCATTTAGTATCTAATAAAATACATTATTTAGCATTAAGTGTCTAATCTAATCTATTATAGATCCCTGAGCTTCCTCGCCGCGTAACCCGGCCCAGACTAGAAGAGACCAGCGCGCCGGCGAATCCTGAGATCCCTGAGCTTCCTCGCCGCGTATCCCGGCCCAGAGAAGAAGAGATCAGCGCGCCGGCGAATCCTGTCAGAAGTACAAGGGTATGTTCTAGATAAATGTTTAATGTTACTATAATAATCAATTAGTAATTATCTTTACATTTATGTTTTACTGTTTGTGTGTGAAGGGTAAGAATCCAGTGAGTCGGGGTGCGAAAGGTAAGAATCCAGCGCCCGTCCGGGGTCGCACCAGGACTTCTGAGGCGCCTAAAAATAAGCTCGCACTGCCACAAAAACTTGTTAATGTTTTGGGGGCCAAGCAGATGAATCTCTACGACAAGATCATGTTGAAGTCATCTCAAACTAACAACTTCATGATGACGCTTCCAAAGTCGATGTTTCACTACGGAGAAGATATGATCACGACAATCAACTTTGAGGACATCAGAGAGATGATGTGTGGAGATTATCTGAACATTAACATTATTCAAGCTTATCTATTGTAAGTGTTCTTTCCTCATACTGTAAAAACATACTCCCTCCGTTCAACAATAACTGTCATTTTAGAAACTTGCACACTTATTAAGAAAAGTAGGACAATGACGCATGTGCCCCTACTTTTTACTTTTCCATTTAAATAATAATTACTTTTATATTGAATAGTAGGGGTAAAAGTGGAAAGAAGTGTGTCAAAAAGCTAGAATGACAGATATTTTTGAACAAGAATCACATCCTAAAACGACAGATATTAATGAACGGAGGGAGTATAGAATAAGTATCTATGAAGTTGCATTGGCTAACTTTTTATAGTACATGTGATATAATAGATGTCTGCTTGAGAGATGTGCTGAGAAGGACATGACCTCCATTACTGCGGTGTGCCCGGAGCGTTTATCATACGACTCTGTCACTAGGGACCCGGGGAGGTTTTGTGATTACATGATTCATTGCTTCAATGTTGTTGATCAACAGAATAAATTATTCGTTCTAATGCCGTATCACCAAACGTGAGTTCTGATATAAAATTACATACTAATTAGCTAACTTTTTTACCTTCATTTCTCATTTCATTTTGTATTTGACATTGTAGCCACCACTGGGCTTTGTTTATATTCTGCGCTGCCACCGCTACTCTGCTCGTTCTAGATCCACTAGGGCAGTGGACAGAATTCAACACTGAAGACTTAATCAAAGAGTAAGTTTTATTACTATTTAATTGTATGTAAGTTTTTTGAACCAAAATTAATGTACTTGTTCATTTTTCTAAACGCTTTTGTTAATATATGTAACAGTTGTTACAAAAAAACCCCACAGGGAGAGTTTGGTGATTTGACCGTCGATTACATCAAGGTTTGGTAATTCATGTATTTCATTCGTGCTGCTATTATCTTTGTACAATTGTTTTACATTTGTGAATTTTGGTGATTTAGTGCCCTACCCAAAAGGACTCTAGGAGTTGCGGGTACTACGTGATGCGGTATATGTACGAGTTCTGCGCGTACTTCCCAAGTTTTAAGAATGATAAAAACAAGGTAATACGAACGTTGTCTTGTATTTAATTCTTTCGGCAGATTTTTTGTGTCTTTATCTTAATCTCATTATGTTTTCCATTCCTTTTCTTGTTGCAGATTAAAGAGCATTTTGCCAAATTCTCGACTTATCATCCAAACGACTTGTTGCATGTCAGAGAGAGCATGTCAGCCATGTTTATGAGAATGGAGTGGTAGACTAGCTAGCTCTGATGCTGCTATGATGGATTTTGTTTTTCACAGTTTTCTGCACCGTTTTTGTACTGTTTTACGCTTTTGTTTTATGCTATTTCTTGCTGGGAGTCATCCTAGCTGTATCTACAATGTATAGGTTACACTGCTACCTTTGTAGCCCTCTGATTCTGCTAGTTGCTGCTGCTGTAACAGATTATATTTTTTTAATGAATTGCTAGCTGCTGCTGCTGTAACAGATTCTAGCTGCTGTATTGAATATTTCTGTTGCAATTGTGTAACAGATTGAATATGCAATTGTTATCTCTGTTGAATATTTCTGTAACAGATTGAATATGCAATTGTGCGCAGAGAATGAATTTGCAATTGAATATTTCTGTAACAGATTTTCGATCTGGTGTATATTAGATGTTATCTCTGTTGCAATTGTGCGCAGAGAATGAATTTGTGTTGTTGGTATTTGATTCAGGTGGTTCAATTGCGCAGTTTCTGCACATTTGTTGGTCTGATGCCCTCTGTTGCTTATCTGTTACAATTCTATCTCTGTTGCAATTGTGTAGATTTGTAAAAAAAATAATAATAAAAAAATTACACTTTAGATGACGGTTATAACAATAACCGTAATCTAAAGTCCTTTGGGCGCGCGCCAAAAGACTTTACATTACGGTTATTTTGAAAACCGTCATCTAAAGTGTCAACTTTACATTACGGTTACTGGTAAAACCGTAATCTAAAGTCCTTTGGCGCGCGCACGCCAAAGGACTTTAGATTACGGTTTTACCAGTAACCGTAATGTAAAGTCAATGACACACGGGACGGAAAAGGGCCTTTGATTACGGTTTAAAACCGTAATTAAAGACGTCGCCATCTTTAATGACGCCCGCGTAGATTACGGTCCAGAACCGTAATTATACACGGTTTTGGACCGTAATTAATGGCTCGCGTTCCACGAGTGAGTGTTCCTCGGCCTGTTTTTATAGTAGAACAAGAGCATCAAAAGAGCTACTAGACCAAGCTTTAAAACTGGTATAACTCAAATTAGAAGATGGCTAATTTTTACCTTGATTAAAATGCCTAAAATGGTGTTTTTGGCATGGATTTGGCTATTCCTTGAAGCTCTTGATATACCAACTGAATAAGTATGTTAAGATGAAGATTATAAGCCTAGGAAAGCAAGCTTTCAAACCGGAATTGAAAAGAAACAAGATATAAGTGCTTAAAGCACATTTTTATACCTTAAGAACAAGATTAGATTTCTCCACCTTCTTCCCTTGTTACAGCCGAGATTCACCCTTCTTTTAACCTCCAAAACAACCTAGAACCATGGATGGAAATGGTTGTTGCTTAGCTCCATGAAAAGAGGAAAGAAATGTGAAGAGAATGAACATAAAATGGCTTAATAAGCTTACCTATGTCAATTGTTGTTCTCTTCTGAATATGGAGTGTTACCCACGGTTTGGAGAAGCAAAAGAGAGGATGAAGGCTGCTGGTGTCGGCTGGGAAGGAAGCAAATGAGATAATTAAGCTAGTTTTGCTTTTAAGTTAATTTAATGTTACTTTATCAAATAGTAAATGGTGACTCATTAGATTGGCTAGATATTTGTTTAGAGATTGATTAATGGATGGGTATGACAGCTAATATGGGGTGGCAATGTTGGGTTTGGTCAGTGGATGACATTTGACCATGGTTAAGACTTAGTAATTAAATGTTATTTTTGGGTACTATTCATCCAAAATTACCCATTTTGATTTTATTTTTAAACTTTGATTCAGACTTTATAATAGTCTATCATGTCACATTAATGTTTTAAAGAATATACTCTAGTCTTTAAAATGACAAAAAGTCATTATCTTAGAGCTCATACACAAAAACGTGCTTTAATGTATTTTAGTGCACATTTTGTGTCGCAAGGTGTTTCTGAGCTTAGTTTTCTTTGCGAACAATTTTGTTGTGTTCCTTACATGATAATTGATCATAGGAATCCAATTTTATATAAAATAGAGGCCATTAGACCTTTAAGGTTTCCTTAGAGCACATTTTTGCCCTACTTGACCTTGAAGCATGTAAATGCTTGTTCTTTGTGTTGGAGTGTTGTCCAACAATTGTAATATGTTTAGTTATGTGTTAATATGCTTAGGACAAAGTTTAGGTCCTAAGAAGTTCATTTGGGTATGTATTTACCCTAAACAGTCAAAGGGTGCAATATCTTGCTTTGTGTTGACCATTGTTGTCCTCAATTGACTTTTAAGGCATGTTTAGGCCTTAATTAATGTGATTAGATGTTTAATCCATGTTTTATTAGTTTGGGGTATTTCAATATGGTAATGAGTAGTAAGTATATTGTAGTATAATGAGGAAGATAATGTAACAGTTTTGGAAGTTTTAAAAGAGGTTTAAAGGCTTGGGTAAAACATTGGGTAATGTATGTGTATGTGCAGGAAAAATATTGTGTTATAGTGTGTAGAATGATGTGTGACTTGATATGGGAATTGGAATGAATGTGTGAGCTGAAAATGTATGTGGGCAATGTTAAAATATAGGGGAACCTCTGCCCAAATTTGTATGGAAATTGGAGGACTTAGATGTGGAAGGAGAAAGGATAACCTAGGTGGTGACTAGGTGTATTTGGAGAGTTTAAGTGAGTAGTTTAGTACTTTGTGACAGATTTGGAAGAGAATTTAAGTAGTGGGATGAAACTAGGATAGAGGTAATGCATTGAGGATGCTTGGAGTAGCATTAGTAGAGGGAGTATTGAATGGTAAAGAGGAAAGGAAAAATCTGTAGCATTGGTGGAAGAAGAAGAACAGTACCAGAGGAGAAAATTTGACAGTGAATGGTGTATTGTAACAGATTGGTATAGAGATGGATTAGGCTAGTTTTGATTGCTTAACTAGGGTCAAAACACCCTAGATTATATGTAGGAATATTGGGGAAGAAGTTGGTAGAGGTTTGGAGTTGAAACAAGTTCAAAAACATAATTAGTTTTCATTACTGCAATTGGTCCGGGTTTGTAAACAAGTACAGAAACCCGGACCAGTAAAAAAACGTAACATATAGTATTTCAGAAGGAGTGGTCCGGGTTTGCAAACCAGGACCTAAACCCGGACCACCCCATTTTCATACCCGTGAGTTCTCCAAACATCGGGTCCAGGTTTGTAAAGTAGTACACAAACTCTGACCAGTCTTAATTCATACCCGAGGACTTTTGCAAGGTTGTGGTCCGGGTATGTAAACCCGGACACTAACCCGGACCACCCCAAAACTTGCCCAGAAAGTGTTTTAATGTATTCTAATGATGGGGAATTGAATGGTAGTGATAGTATAAGATAATTAAGACTTAATTAATGATGTTTAAAGGTCATTAAGACCATGAACAAGCCTAGGAAATGATTTTAAGTAAGTAACATAAGTAAAGGTATTTGAGTAACAAAGAGTTAGTAAGTATAAACTGGGAAACTTTAGAGAAATAGTAAGTGAGGTTAATTATGGATAATTAATCACCCAACTGTATGTATATGGTAGGATTCAAATAGTTGAACACCGAAGAGGAGTCGGTGAGTCTAAATCAACGGTGAAGTGAATTTGTGTGCTTATTTGATCACCTAAATAAGATAAATGCATGAATCAGACTCTATTGCACTTACTTGTGCTTGTTTAAATTGTTCTTGATATATTGTCTTGAACAATCAGTTTGTATAATTCATGAAATATATGAATGATGATGAAGTGAATTTGTATCTTGTAGTGCACTTGTATATTGTATTGTATTTTGTATGGATGAGTATATGAGCAATGTATTTGTGTATGTGGCTTGGATGTGTGACTTCTACTAATTCCTAACTACCTAACTCCTAACGTAAGTATTGAGTAAATTGGAATGAGTAGAAGTCCGATATAGTTTCGGCCACGCGTGAGGATGAGGAGACACAAGAGGTTGGATCCGATTCCTGGTTCTTAAACTGGTCCACGGCCCAAACCCCTTAAATGGGTAGCATCCTGGATTGGTGAACCAAGTAAATCCCGGTGGTGGGACAGAGTAGTCCCCGGGCCGGAGGTCCCGACGACTTGACTTGAGTAAGTAGTAAGTAAAGTAAGTATTGTATGAGTAATGGTCTGGCTGGTGTAAGTCATTGACCCCGAGTAAAAGATTAATCTCCACCCGATTAACCCGGGTGGACAAATGAAGCTAACAAGTACCGGGTATTGTGTATGTATTGTGTATGGATTGAGTATGTAATGAGTATGTATTGTGTATGCATCGTGAATGTGTATTTCGGAAGAAGGTAAGTAAGTATTGTTGGACTTGTATAATCTTCTTGTATGTATTGAAGTGTATGTGTGTATTCCTTGCGTAAAGTATTATAGTATTGTGTATAAGAGCATGTATGCATGTATGTTTGAATAAAATGAATTGCATGTATTCGACCAAGTGGTAGGCGTACCCTCGCTAGTACGCGGGGTATGCGGAAGTCATATTCAGCGTAAGCTGAGCCCCTAGGGGCAACGTTTTTAGTGTGCAGGTACCCGAAGCGGATATGGTCAAGGTAAGAGACCGGTGGCTACACTTGGATAGTTAGAAACAGAATGTAGAAGTGTACTAAGTGGCACACCCCTTGTACTTAGAAGTAGTAGTGTGTGAGAATGGGTAGTGGTTAGACTCTTAATGAGTATCTATGAAATTGAAAGAGGTGTTGTATTATATAAGGATCTTAGTAACTCGTGTATTATATGTATTAACTTATAGTAGTAATGAATGGGAAGTTCTAGTACTTGATTGGTAATTGGAGTATGTATTGTAAGTGTGTAGTACTCGGATATTCCGGTCCATCAGACCGATGTGTATGTAGTAGGAGTAGCCTTGTTAGTCACGTGGGTGACTAAAGGCATTGTATCATCCACCGTGAGTATGTAAGTATCCGCTGCGTGAATCTGGATGTGTAAGGAGATTGAACGGTAATGACGGTATTAGCGGTAGGGGTGTTACATGGTCTAACGAAGCATGTGCACAATTCCTTGAATTTCCAGGGCCGGTTCTTCAAGTATGCTCCTCATTCTCCTTTACAAGCCATCAAAACATCACCAGAGTGAGATACTATTACTCCACTACAGATTAGTGGACATCCCAATTTTCTGTAACAGTTGGTGAAGATAGTACAATCATTCTGAGTAGAAGAACTAGGGAGAGAACTTGAAACTCCTTCCTCTTGTTTCTTCATCGACATTTGGTAAGCTTTTATGAAAGCAATATTGTTATCAATATTGTCCAAGATAGCCAGTTCTTGATTATGTCTGGATTTATTTTTGGCATCATAAATTACCCACATATAATTGACAATTTGAGTGAGGCGAGTTTTGTTCCTGGAGCTAGCTTGTGAAATTAACCAGTCTTGGATACCTTCCTCTCTATCAATAGGGAGCTCATCCGTGAAGATCATGTTTTTCCAGATATCATGAACAGACCAACATTAGAATATGTTATGTTTAGTAGTATCAAGTTTTCCATATAGGAAACATATACCTTCACCTCTTATTCTCTTTGTAATGTTTGCTAAACACGGGACAATGAGCTGAAGGAATTTCCAACAGAATAGTTTGACCTAAGGAGGAACTAGATTTCCTTCAAGTCTTTGAATAATCTTCCAAGAGAATTAGGAATGGTTAGAACCTGACGCCTTTAAGCTCTTTCTCTGAATTGCCTCATAACCAGATTTGACTGAGTATTCACCTGATTTTTCAAAGATCCATCTCCAATCATCTTTACTTTGGGGACTAATGTTAATCCTCCATATAGCTTCTTGGTCCACATGCATGAAGTTATTTGAGATCATATTATGGTCCCAAGAATTACTATTCAAACAAAGCAGCTGACTCACACTCTCCAAAGGGGTATCAATAGGTTTCTTTGTGTAAGGACAACCCGGTTGGTTTCTGTAAATCCATGCAGAATTCCATATATTCGTTGACTTACCATTTCTAATCCCCCTTAGGCTACCTAGCTTGATGATTTTAACCCCACACAGAAGGCCTATCCATATGGGATTGTCTTGAACTCCGGGATTAGCTTCAAGGATATAGGTGTTAGGGAAATAATTGGCTTTTAAAGATCTGGCCACTAAAGAATCAGGGTTTTTCATGATTTTTCAAGTCTGTTTGGCCAGCAGGGCTAAAATTGAATCTACAATATGTATAAAACCCATCCCTCCTCTGTCTGCCAATGAACACACATTCTCCCACTTCTTCCAATGCATTGTTCTTTTGGTAGAAGTACCTCCCCACCAAAACTAGGCCAAAATGGAGTTCATTTTATCAATCACAGCTTGGGGAAGTTTGAATAAAGACATATTAAAGGTCGGAATTGATTGTAGCACACTTCTAAGCAAGACAGATTTGGCTGAATGGGCCATGGGAACAGTCCAACCTGTTACTCTTTTTGTGAAGTTATCTATGAGTTAGCTGAAGGATTATTTTTTTTTAAGCCTATTTTGATGGGGAGGCCTAGGTACTTGGCAAAGTGAGACACTTCTTGGACTTGTAGACATTCAGCCTAGGAGGTTTTAATAGATTGAGGTAGCTTAGGGCTGAAAATGATTTCAGACTTGTGAAAGTTTATTTCATGGCCTGAACATGATAAGAATTTTGCTAACTGATTGGACAAAAAGACTATATTCGAGTTGGAGGCTTGACCATAGAATATAATATCATCTGCAAAGGCTAAGTGAGAGATGGTTGGACCATTTTTAGACAGAGTTACTCCTTTATAGATGTTATTATTCATGGCTAGGTTAAGGGTTCTAAAGAGGGCTTCCTGAGCTAAAATGAACAGAAAAGAAGAAAGAGGATCTCCTTGGCGAATGCACTTACTCTGATCAAAGAAATATCCTGATGTACCATTAACAATGACTGCCCGTTTAGGAGAAGTAATATAGTTCATCACTGGGATCCTCCACACCTCTAAAAACCCATAGCAGATAGAATAGAATTGATGAAGGGCCATTCCAGTCTATCGTAGGCCTTACTTAGGTCGATTTACAAGAGAAGTTACCTCTTTTTTATTTTTTGCTTTAGACTGGGCAATTCTATGATGTAACTCACCAGCTAAAATAACATTGTCAGTAATTAATCTTCCTTTCATAAAGCTTGACTGGTTATCCAAGATGATATGAGGCAGGATGGGTTGGATGCGATTGGCTAAGACTTTGGTGACTATTTTATACACAAAGTTGCAAAGGGCTATAGGTCTGAATTTTTTGATGGAAGTAGCTCCTGCCTCTTTTGGAATCAAGGCAATGAAGTAATGATTAAGAGATGGAGGGATATGATAGCCATGGAGGATGTTTTTGATGGTGCTCGGCACCTGATTCCCTACTGAGGGACAAAATGCTTTGAAGAATGTCCCATTGAAACCATTTGGACCCAGGGCTTTGTTAGATCCCAACTGTTTGAAGGCTAATAGAATTTCACTATTGGTGTAAGGCTTTTTGAGATACTCAATGTGACCAGTTGATAGAATGCTAGAGACAGCCTAAGTAAAGGGAGTAGGGTCTTTCACAGGACCCGCTATAAAAAGATCTTTGAAATAAGTTCTGGTAATGCACTCAAGGTCTTTCCACTCAAATTTCATGGACCCATCTCCTGATTGTAGCCCAAAGATCTCATTCCTACGCCTATTTGAATTGGCTCTTTGATGGAAAAAAGCAGTATTTTTATCTCCTTCCTTAACCCATTTGTCCTGTGACCTTTGTTTCCATTAAATCTCCTCCTTGAAATAGAGGAGCTCTATCTCAGTAAGAACATGTTTCCTATTTGCCTCTGCCCACACAGATTGTTTTCTAACTATGATACCATCTAACTTTTTTTTGTATAATCTTGTGGTGGATTCTCGAGATGGACCAACCTTTCCATTGAGAGAGTTTTTGTTTACATTTTTGAATATTAGCCATCAAGCTATCACTAGTCTCCCCCCATATCTGCTGAACTATTTCTTGGCATTTAGCATCCAACAACCACACATTTTCGAATCTAAAGATTCTACCCAATTTTGTGTGGCTTCCAATGAAGTTAACCAAAATGGGACAATGATCAGACTGTTCCCTAAGAAGATGAAGTTCAGACATCGAAGGAAAAAGATCAAGGGCCTCTTTAGAGGCCAAAGCTCTATCTAATCTACTCTTTTAAGTAAAAGGGAAAGGTTGACAGTTTGTGTAGATGAAAGGGTAGCCAAAAAATCCTACATCTTCTAATCTCAATCTAGCAACAATTTCTCTGAAATGGGCCATATATTTTTCATCCCTGGCTCTCCCTTCTGTTTTTTTTATTAAAAAAGAATGGAAAAATTCACGAGATACCCCTTTTTTCTTTCGTAATTCACAATATACCCCTGTGGTTTTAGTAATTCAACTTTAAACATGCTTAAATGTTGTCCAAAATTGATGAAACTTTACATGGACGATGCAAAAGTGTTATATTTTGGTCCAATATCAAATTTGAAGTTTTTTAAGCTCACATGTGACCTGTGGGACCCAATGAACAGTCACATATTCATTGGGTCCCACAAGTCACATGTGAGCATAAAAAACTTCAAATTTAATATTGGACCAGAATATAACACTTTAGCATCGTCCATGTAAAGTTTCATCAATTTTGGACAACATTTAAGCATGTTTAAAGTTGAATTACGAAAATCACAGGGGCATATTGTGAATTACGAAAGAAAACAGGGGTATATCGTGAATTTTCCCAAAAAAAATTGATTAAAATTCCCTACAACTACCAGGGGGCCTGAATTTGCCTACTTAATAACTGTAACAATCCCCAAGAGAGATATTTTTTCCCAATTAGGCTATCCATAGAAACCCGCAAGAATCAAAGAATTCATACCTGAGAAAGATATCTTTGCAGCTACATGATGGGTAGAGTAATTGATCACCACAAAACAGCCAGTGTTTTTTTTTTCATAGGAGGGCCAAACCACTTCTACCCCGACTTGCCACCGAGATGCCATTGTAGTTATACCAATGTTTTTTTATTTGATCTATCTCAGGAATGGTGTGATGGGTCTCCATCAAAAAAATTAGGTCAAGTTTATGTTTCCTGAGCAAACTAGTGACCCAGACCACTACACTTGGGCGACCCAAACCCTGGCAGTTCAAGGAAATGCAACTCATTTTTCCTAACAACCCTGATCTGTCTCAGAGTCTGCCTTGGACTGAAGAAACTCATAATAGTCAGACTATTCCAGATCTTCCATGATAATTGAAGATCTGATCATCAATGGTCTGAGGTTTGCTAGCTTCCTCTTTTGGATTTGAATTTGTCAGGGTACGACAATTTGAGAAGGGACTCTAGGAACATTTTTTGCTTACCTTTGTTACGGTTGCTAAAGGGAGACACCTCAGAGTTGGGAAGACTTGGGTAAGAGATGGGGCAAGGGGGTTAACTGACAGGGAGAGAGGATTGCATATTAGGGACCAAAGAAGAGTTGGCTTCAGGAGTAGTGGAGTCCAAGGACATAGGCTTCTTGGAGAAAAATCATTTTCAAACTTAGACAGGGCTGATCCCCAATCAAAGTTATGGTAGACTTTCTAGTCAAACTCATTTGTGCTAGATGAGAAATCGGACAAAGGGGAACTAGTTAATATCAGTCTGGGAATCTGACGATGTGGGCATTTCTTTAGGAATCTAGGGGAGCTGATGAGGGGGAGCTAGATGAACTTCATGGGGATAAAGGATTGCTTGCTTTATGAGAGGCATTGACAGAAAGATCTTCAATAACTTGAGGAGGTTGTTAGGGAATTGGAATGATGTCTACCGGTTTGGTGGCTAAGGAGAGATCTACATTGACCGTTAGGGGATTCACTGGGGGAACTAACTCAGCTTGGGTTGCTAAGACCGTGATACCATCCAGGACTCCCTCATCTTTCCATTGATCCAGCAAGAAGGAATAGGTAACAGATGCCAAAGAACCAGCATATTCCGATCTTATCCACGGGCCATATCTTTCAGTGGTATTGGGATTTGATTTGAGAATTTGTATTCATCCATCATATAGGTTAGGAAGCCACACTTGTAGCAGAAGCTTGGTAGATTTTCGTATGACACTCTGCAAACTCTGTTCCCATTCATAGTTTTGACCACCAACATTCACCATAAAGGCTCATTGAGTTTAATCTCAACCTTGACTCTCAGGAATCTAACAGATAGTGGATTGATATGGGAGGAACATTCAACAAAAGATCCTATCTTATTCGCTAAATTAATGGCAACAGATTTGTTGAAAAAAGCTCGCATGAGAAAAGGGAGAAACCTGAGTAAATAAGTAAGGGTGGGTTGAGTCATAGGGATAAAGCCTTGTATGGAAGGGTGATAAGTAAGTAGTGTGTCCTGAATGTTGTCTTTGTTGCCATTGTTGTGGTGCTGGCTTAGGCCATAAATATTGAAAACAAAATGTAGAAATAAGATAATTTGAACTCGAGAAGTAAATCGGTGGTTATGTATGCTCTTCTTTAGACAAAATGAGAGTGGAACTACCACATGAACCTTAAAAGTATTGGCCTCCATTTCAGTGGTTTTATTCGCTCAAGTCAACAAAACAAAAAACGTAAAGAAAACAAGACATGAAGGTGGACGAATTATTACGCTAGCCGCAAAATTACCGTAACTAAAATTATTGGCAAAGCCCTTAACTTTCTAGCATCAGTAACACATACTAAAACTCATTGCTCCCTTATTTTATCATCTTCATCTAATACTTTAGTCACTTCTCTTCCATTTGTTGGGTTAAACTTCTATCCACTTTTTTGTTTGAACCTTTTTTTCTCTTACTATATAACTCACACCTAGTTCCCACATCTTTTGACTATAATCAAACTTCATTCGATAGCATCATTATATGGTATGCTAGGAAATCATATAACACCTATGTTTATATATTTCACGTTTGTTGTAACTTTTGAGGTTCTGTCGATGATGACTTGATCTATACTTGCACATTGAGTCAGTCTACCTATTTGTGTTGGGTACTTTATCAAGAAAATCACTTGGTTATGAAAAAATGTCTTTTACAATTAGTTTCAGGCTTTTAGATAAAATTTGAAGAATCAAAGCAAACTGAGTTGGTCAACCAGACAAAGTCGATCAACCTTCAAAGTGCAACCAAAGTCAATATGGAATGGCCACGTAATGATCGCGAGAAACTAGGGAGAACATTGCCACAAAGCTCCATAGTCACTGGACCCAATGCAAAGCAAGCACAAGTCCTTACCAGTAGCTCGAGTTTGATCCAATTTACGCGCAATTAATGCGAAGAACCCGTGAAAATCATAAATAGACTCAAACAATGATTGCTCAAATGCACCTATACAAAGAAAATTCTATGATACATCTAAGTGTGATTTTTCACACCAAACTTCCATATTTTTAAAGAAGTCACCAAAAAGAGAGAAGATTATAATATTCTACATGCATGTAACATTAAGGACTCTATCTTCTTAGTGTCGTTGTAAATTTTGTGTACTTACTGTCTATCTATAGAAAGGAGTTTGCATCAACTTTATTATGTCATGTTTGGATCAGCTTTATCGAGCCATTCAGGTCACTCAGTTCAGGAATGTTTGATGCAGATTAATTTTGGTTGTCCGAAATGGGTTGGATCAAATCGAGTGAGTTTAGTTTTCAGTAATTTAGGTTTGTGTGGCTTTCAACTGAAGGTCACTCGGTTCAGGTAAGTCTGCTTTGGTAGCTTACAGTGGCATACCACAATGTTGTGGTCTTTTGACCTTGTACCTCTAACTATCTAAAAAAACATATGCCAAGTTCGGCTTTGGTTTATATAGTATTATCCTGTTTTATACAAAGAAAATTCTATGATACATCTAAGTGTGATTTTTCACACCAAACTTCCATATTTTAAAGAAGTCACCAAAAAAGAGAAATTATAATATTCTACATGCATGTAACATTAAGGACTCTATCTTCTTAGTGTCGTTGTAAATTTTGTGTACTTACTGTCTATCTATAGAAAGGAGTTTGCATCAACTTTATTATGTCATGTTTGGATCAGCTTTATCGAGCCATTCAGGTCACTCAGTTCAGGAATGTTTGATGCAGATTAATTTTGGTTGTCCGAAATGGGTTGGATCAAATCGAGTGAGTTTAGTTTTCAGTAATTTAGGTTTGTGTGGCTTTCAACTGAAGGTCACTCGGTTCAGGTAAGTCTGCTTTGGTAGCTTACAGGGCATACCACAATGTTGTGGTCTTTTGACCTTGTACCTCTAACTATCTAAAAAAACCATATGCCAAGTTCGGCTTTGGTTTATATAGTAGTTTATCCTGGTTGATGTCTCCTCACCTTTATGTTATTATTTCTTTGATTCCTTGCACATGAATAGATCAATAATCTAAGTGTAATGACATTTTTATAGTACTATCCTGTATATTACAAACTATTTCTTGCACTTTTAAAAATGAATTTGACGGCTGTGGGATTTGAACCCACGCCCTTTCGGACCAGAGCCTAAATCTGGCGCCTTAGACCACTCGGCCAAACCGTCTTGATCTTTCAATCGTTGGTGTTTCTATTTCATGTTATATTAAAATAGGCAGATAGAAAGCAATACATGAGAGATGGAGGAATTATTATACTAGCTGCAAAACTACCGCAGCTAAATTATTGGCGAGAAGCCCTCAACTGCGACGTATGATCAGTTCAAAATAACACAAGACAGCGTAGTTTTTATTTTTTAGTTACATAATCCTAACTCGAGCAATGCTCTTTCATTTGCTGGGTTGAACTTTTGTCTATAACCCGGCCGGAACTAATCCCTCAGCTCAGCTGTTGACAGCAAACAAACTTTCAACAGATACCTCTACTGCATATATGGGGTATCATTATATCATATAGCTTATCTATTTTGTCTTTTATAATGTTAGTTTTCTAATTGTTGCGCCGTGGTGTATCAAAGTACAGTGCCACGAAAAAAGTACCTAATATACAGAGAGTGATCCGACACGAGCCGAATTTCTGATTTCCTCTTCTGCAGTAAACCGGGCAATCACATCGTCAGACACAAGGGACCTTCTAATTCGAAGTTTCTGGCCACTAATGGATGCATCAGAAAGAAGCAGAAGAAAAAGGTCAGAACAGATGAAAAGCACCAATGCACAATCTTTCAATATCGAGTTGAAAAGCAATGAAATCAGCAGAAAAGAAAGCTCACCTCTCGAGTTAGATTCAACAATGAGGACTCGCATGGTGGAGTTATTGGGTGGAAGATTCAAGCGCAAAGGATAGAGCTTTCCATTCAAAGGGTTACGGCTGCATATAACAGGGTTCTCAATACCAGTCTCTTCCTCCAACTTATGAGCCAATTCCTCTACGGTTGTCCCTTTGAACGGAAACAAACATCCCTCAACAGCATCCATTGATACATGGCCATTTTCATCCGCTATATGGTAGTATATCAGCCTACCACCACCCAGTTTTGAGGGAGGTGCTGTCAAACGCAATGGAGAATCATCCAACTGCACCAGAAGCAAACAATGAAAATGAGATGAAAGCGTCAGTTAACTTG
This sequence comes from Limonium bicolor, assembly GCA_023374045.1. NCBI lineage: Eukaryota > Viridiplantae > Streptophyta > Magnoliopsida > Caryophyllales > Plumbaginaceae > Limonium > Limonium bicolor. The sequence goes on along the minus strand of CM041778.1, from coordinate 176,106,269 downwards.
TATACAGTATACCAACTCATACTTGAAGAAATGGGTACTGTAACAGAATTTACCTGTAACCCATCTGAACAAGGCGCTAAGGCTAATCTCAAGCTACTACACTCAGAATCCGACCTAAAGAATCAAAAGGCACCACTTGAGATCCAGCCTTTATTGGCTGCGGAGGTGTCCTAGGCGCTGCTGTGCTTCCAGCATCCTCTGACCACAGAAACTCTCCGCTGACCATATCTCCACGATATCCACTTTCCAGAGAATCCAGTCCCGTGTTTTTGCCCTGTGAGGCACATCATGCGTCACTGAGTTCTTCCAAGGTGGTGGTCCACTGTTTGCCCTGAGGAAATTCCCCCGCCGATTCTTCAGCTTTAGAAGGAATTGGCCAGACACATTCTCAGGTACAGGTTCCCATTCAACTGATGATGAGGCAGAGGGGAACAGCTTGGACTGGCGTTGGTGGTGACCTTGCAGATCACCATGAGCAGGAGGGAAAATGGTCTGATGGACCTTACGTCCAGTCAAGCCGAGGAGAAATGGACGGTTTGAGGTGGAGAGGTACTTGCCATAGCAGCTCTTGAGGCGGATGAGTGGGATGATGTTGTTGTTGCTGCTAGATTCAGCGATGAACTCAATTGTCCAGCAGGCGTTGAAGGAGGATCCGTCGCGGGATTGCTTGATGGATTTTCTATCCTTGTCTGCTGTCAGGTACTTCCCGTGGTGCTTTGGAGGCGTATTGCTTTGGCATTGGTAAAGAACTCCATCACAACCTATATCAATGGTTATGTCATACATAGCCATGGCCATGAATTAGAAAACCAAACTCTTAAGACGGAAGAGAGATTATACTCTGATCAAATCAAATGTACTTCTTGGAGTATGTTAGCTTTTTTTTTTCTAATTCTCTTCTCATTCTGTTTGTAGAAAATTGAGCTGAAGGGAATAAAGAAGAACCAATGAAATTGAAAGACTCATCCCATAGTATTTATTCTGTATCAAAGAATAGAATAATATAATGGCACAACGTGACATATATTATTTTCAGATCAATACAATAGACAAAGAGGCATAATGAATTCAACACTATATATAAGTCAATTTAAGATACAACAAACATGATAATTGTGGACTAATTTTTCGCATTCATGCCGTTCTCAACTATATAGTTGACTACAATTGGAATATGAGTTTATGAAACCAACCGGTAATAGGAAAGAAAACAATCATATATCTGTTTAAAATAGGACAACATATGTCTTTTTTAAAATAGGATAACATATGTCTTCTTTAAAAAAATGGACACCAACCATATATCTTCATAAACTTCTACTTATTCAAATTTGATATGCAGAACCAAGCGTGGCATCATTCGTGTTTGTTACTAAAAGCTGAAAGAACTAAAGAAAAAAAAAAGTCGTAGAACCAACTTACTATTATAATTACCAAACAAAAACAATTAAGGAGAAATAAGGGCATGCATCTGGGTAGAAGTCAACCATCAAAGCACCAGTCAGTAGCTAATTGATTACTATATCTATATTCTTTATTAATCTAAGCTATGACCCAAATATCATTGTGGCAGGCATGGTTCTTTCATCAGCCATAGTATTTCTCAGGCGCATGGAGGAAGGCAACAACAAACGCCAGACCAAATCCAAAATCATACTATACCATACTACACTATATTGGTTGATTGATTAGGTCATAATGAAGGGCTTCCATGAGAAAAGATAGCTAATCAAAGTCTAAACCTGGCTATCTATCTATAATAGATAGAGTAGTCCATAGTATTCCACACGAAGAACTTTGCCCGCGGAAGGAGGGAAAGTCAAGGTTTGAAAAGTAATATTCCTATACGGTCAAGTTGCTATCTACCGCAGTATGGATCTGATTCCTCCCTTATCTAAGCTATTAAAGCTTAATAGTATTGGCATACATAATAGTATATTAGCCTGATTGAATTTCCAGGACAAGTAGATTTCATTCTGACTAAACGACAGAAGCCTAACTAGCTGCTAGCTATACCCATGACGCACCTCTTAACTAAAGCTGAGGTGAGCCACCAGATGTATATGTACATTATGCTCTTTGGTAGGGGGTAAAATATCAGTCATCTTGATCAAGAGAATATGCAAATTGCAAAATGCCTTTTTACTTTACTTTTGTGGGGAACAAAACTCCAAAAGCAACATCTACACATGCAATTGAGGTGTGGTATGGTGTGCGTAATACTGACTAGGTATTGTTGATGATAAGAAAAGTAGAGCATTTTTTTAATTCCTCTTTCTTGCGCATCTATCAGGAAAGCACATATCCGGCCTTCCTGATTGCCATTTACAATATTTCCAACCACAAACTTGTCATCTTCCATTATTGAAGAATAATGAGGGTGAATTGAGCCTAGTTAAACAAGAACAACAAGAGCATACAGAGAAAGAGTGAAATTATCGATTACAAACCAGACTAATAACTTTAAATTAAAACAAGCTAATCCGCGTATACTTCAACCCAAGAACAATTATGGTACTTCAATTTTGAAAACAATAAGGGCAATGAATTATTCCATTCATCAAATCACGATCACCAAATACGTAGCATAGCCAACATAAAACATAACGGAACAGAGCAGTCAAACCTTTTTAATCGAAACCACCGGCGGAAGAAAGCGTCGCTCCGAGATTACTAAAGATCGTTCGTAAGACATAGGCGGCGACGGCAGCGCAAACGACTCAACATCTTCATCTTCATCTTCATCATCATCTGACGGTGCAAAGCTAGACGGGGCAGACCAAAACCCTACCCCTGACTGACCATCCTCCTCGATCTCATCATCAGACACATGATGCACGGACTCCACATCCCACAACGTCCAATTACAAGTCGCGGTTCTAAGCGGCACATCATGGGTAACCGTGTTTCTCCAGGGCGGCATCCCGCCATTCGCTCTTAGAAATTTACCGCCGTTTCTCAGCTTCACTTGAAACCCGTCACGTACCGGTTCCCAATCGAAGGCGAGACCTGATTTGGAGTCGGAAACGGAGACTGATCCGTAAGTTAGGAGGAGGGGGGATTGGATAACTTTCTTGCCAGTCCAACCGAGGAGGAAGGGAGAGTGGGTAGCGGCGAGGTAGAGACCGGTGACTTGGTTTTTGAATCGGATAGTTGTGGAAGAGGAGAGTTCGACGAGCCATATGGTAGAAGTGGAGGATTTTCGGCTTTGGCGGACGGTGGTTCGGTCGTTGTCTGCGATCAGGTACTTGTCTAAGTGGCTGCGGAGCTTTACTGCCTTAGTGTTTTTGAGAAGGTCCATTGGAGAAGAAAAGCAGAATAAGTTGTGGATGGAGATTATGGAAGAAGGGCGGGTTTGTGTGTTTGTTGTAGTAGTACTTGGCGGCAACGGATAGTGGAAGTTGCTGTCGAAACGGATACGAATTTCGTCTGAGTGGTGGGTTTGGATTCGATTGATCTCTGTCTATGAACATGCAGTGGGACGGGTAATTAGAATGGATACTTCTGTAAAGAATTTAAGTGCGCGAATTCTGTGTGGTGTGGGGTAGAAGCAAAATGTCTAAATCGAGATTAGCCGTCGACTGTGGGAGTTTTAATTTCAGTCTGCACTTTTATATAAGTAGTCCGACTCACTCACTGACTCATGGAGCACGCCAACAAGACAAGACGCAGATTATTGGCGGCACATATTCTACTGTAGTAGAGGGGAAGTGCATAACGACTGATGGTGAAAAACACGCACACAACACTCAACATTCCCGCGAATCTCTTGCGCAAAAAAAGGGATAAAGTTCGTGTAAAATGCATCATTGCTTGCTACCACAGTACGCGATTCTGAATGCAATATGTGCAAGTGCAACTAACCCAGTTGAAACTTGAAAGTGATGTTTGTGGGCTTAGTTAGTCGTGAACTAGGCCATGGGCAATTTATGATACGAGTATAGAAACTGGATGTTTCCTATATTTGATTTCTATGGGAGACAACTGAGCTCGAAAGCCCAATGGGCCCTTTCCACACCCTCCCACAACTATAGGCAATGCGTTACATTTTTTTTTAACTATAGTCACCTTTTTTTGGTTTTTTTGATAGATTAATGCAAAATGTGTTATTTGTTTATTGCCCCATTTTTATATCTTGGCCCCGCTAGAACCCAAATACTCATTTTTCATTGGTTAACCATTGTTAACCATGGGGACATTTAAGTGCCGAGTTCAGCAAGCGATCCCATGGTCATTACTGAAATATAGGCAAGAGGTAAGGGACGTTCTTTCACGACAATTTCTGTTGTACAACCGGAAGCACAATGCTCCGTGCTTCTGGTGTACACGTGTAAAAAAATATTATATGTGGTAGTGTGTTGTGTTATTGAAGTTTTCTGTTTTTATTTTAAAAATAAATTTTATCTTAAGTTAATCTATTATTATTATAACCGCTTAGTAAAAATATATGAAAATAGAAATAATCTTTTATTAAATTAAAACTTTTAATTTAAATAAAAATATTATTACTACCTAACTTGAAAATTTTAAAAACAAATGTAATATTTTTTTATTTTTTTTAGAACTGCTAGTATCCGGTTTGAACTCTAACAAAATTAAGAAATAAATTTTGAACAAAAGAGTTAAAAAGTTGAACAACAAGTATAATTTATATGAACACAAACTTGATGTTTAAAAATCGGTAAATCAATAAATATGATAAATTATATTGACATTGATTTATTATAAAATTTCTTATGAACAACTAGATCTAATATGAACACTTAATAATAAATAGTTGAACAAATAGTCAAAAAATTGAATAAACTAATTTTATATTTGTAAACATGAACATGAGTTTTGAAAAAATGAACAATATGCAGTAAATTTTGAACAAGGTGAAATACCCCGAACTTAAATATAGCGATTAAAATAATTCTAATATGTACTTAAGGGCCTAATAACGCCTAAGTAATATTGGTTAGGAAAAATAAATCCAAAAGAAAGTAAGAAACGCTTAAAAAGCGAAAAACGCTAAATAAACGTTAAATAACCATAGGAGGTATGAGACTCGGCTAGCGTATTATATGGATTCTAAAGGCTTAATAAGGCCTAAATAATATATGGGAACAACTCCCGAAGAAACGGATCCAAATAATGTGTTAAAACGCTAATAGAGCTTTAGCGCACGTTTTTCGAGAAAACCCAAAAACGTGACTTTAAGTGGTCAAACGAACCCGTAAAAATTAGAAACCATAAAATAACAATAATTAAGCATTAATGAAGCTTAATAACCAATAAAATTAAAGAAACGAGAAAATTCCGGAAAATGGGCCCGGTTAGTGAATACTACCAAAACCGGGTAAAAATAATGAGCATTTTCTGTAAAAGACGAAAAACGCTCCAACTGGTATTAATGTGTGGGCCGGTTTTTAAGAGCTAAATAAGCGCTCACACACACACACTCACACAAACTAGCTAATTAAATGAAAAGCCAAAAAGTAAAAAGGGGGAAAAAGTAAAAAGGAACTCTCACACTCTCCCACCTCTACTCCCCCTCACTCCCTCACGTACTGCACTCCCTCCTTCTTCTCTGATTTCTCTTCTTCCCTCTTGCGACAGCCATGGCGATTTGCCATATCCCACACAACTCCCCCCTTCTCTCCTCTTGTTAACTACTCAATCCTTCTCCAAATGCAACAAAAATTACACCATTGAATTCCCCTTGCAAAGGAGATCATCTTCCTCCTTTCAAAAACCGAAAACACCCATTTTCATCTCCATGGGTATTCTCCATTTGAACTTTTGAGACCACCATTGGACGCTCCTCCTTCTTCTTGATGTTTTGAGGTAAAAATAATCTTGAAAACTCATCTCTTTCTAGCCCTTGTTGGCAAAACAAAAATTCATGTTGAACCCTTGTCTTGTTCCTTGTATTCCAGCCGATTTTGGCTTCTTCCATGGGCTAGAAATCTCACTCTCTTGCTAACCAAGGACCTCAATCATTGGTTGGAAGGTAATGCTCTTTCTAAACCCTAAAAACATCTAAATTCCAGGGTTAGTTAAGAATGAATGCTAAGTTAGAATTTGTGTATTGGTATGGGCTGTTGCATTGGAGTGTGGACTCCATTTGGAACCGAGGACAGGAAGGAAAAGGAAGAAGAAAGGAAGAGAAGGGAAAGAAAGAAAGAGAAACTAAAATCACAAGGTAAATGTCTTACCTTGAGCTAGATTTGTATGGTGTAGTGTAACAGTTTTGAGTATTGGAAATGAGTAGTGTATATGGGAATGAGTAATAAGTATGTTGTGGTGTAATGAGGAAAGGTAATGTAACAGTTTTGAAGGTTTTAAATGATGCTTGAAAGCTTGGGGAAACTTTAGGTAATGGATATGTATGTGCAGGAAATTATTGTGTAGTAGTGAAGTTGGAATGTGAGTACTAATATCTTGAAACAGGTTGTATGAATGAGCAATTGCGAGTTGATATGTATGTGGGCAATGTTAAAAATATAGGGGAACCTCTGCCCAAATTTGTATGGAAATAGGAGGACTTAGTTGTGTAAGGGGAGGAAACAACCTAGGTAGTAACTAGGTGTATTTGGAGAACTTAAGGTGATGGTTTAACACCTTGAAACAGATTTGGAGAAGAGTTAGGTAATGGGATGGAAATAGGATAGAGGTAATGCATTGAGGATGCTAGGAGTAGCATTAGTAGAGGGAGTAATGAATGGTAAAGGCTAAAGGAAAAATCTGTAGCACTTGTGGAAGTAGAAAAACTGTAACAGTGGAGGAAAATTTGACAGTGGAATGTGTATGTAACAGATTTGGATAGAGATGGATTAGGTTAGTTTTGATTGCCTAATTAGGGTCAAAACACCCTAGATTATATGTAGGAATATTGGGGAAGAAGTTGGTAGAAGTTTGGAGTTGAAACAAGTTAAAAAACATAATTATTTTTCATTACTGCAACTGGTCCGGGTTTGTAAACATGTAACACCCCTACCGCTAATACCGTCATTACTGTACAAATACTTACCTTCGCAGCGGGTAATCCATACTCAACGGTGGGTGTACAATGCCGCTAGTCACCCACGTGACTAACAAGGCTAGCTACACTACTACATACTATCGGTCTGATGAATTGAACATACCAAGTACCCTACACCATACATTACTTCCCATTACATTCTCAAATCATAATTCAAATACAACTCCAATATAATACTATACCGAGTCTACTACAATCCTTAAATTACCGATACAGTTTGGACTTCCAAATTCACATTACAATCCGAATACAAATCCCATAATTAAACTACCCATGCTTACATAGCAATCCCCGTCCTACTCTCTCGAACGATGGTCAGCTTCATATACCTGTAAAAATAAAAACGTCGCCCCTAGGGGCTCAGCAAAATTGCTGCATATGAAATTCGCATATACCGCGTGCTAACCGTGGTACGCCGACTACTTTGGGTCGGATATACATGGAGTTCATTTTACATGCATGCATACATACTATTACTACACAATACAATCAACATACTTACTTACTTATACAAGGTTCGTTACCTACCAAGGAAAACAATTTGTTAGTCAACCGTTCATTTAGTTATTCGTTCATCCGGCTTCGTCGGATGCTCTCTTTCTCCTTACACGGGTTCACAAGGCTTACACCAAACTTAATATTACTTACTCCATGTTTTACTCACACTATGCTCAATACCTTACTCATTATTTCACTCATGCTTTACTCAGTACTCACTGCTACCATTGCTTACTCTTACTCAGCACTCATCACTTGCTCTCGCATACTCAGTACCCATACTCTTCTCCTTACTCGTACTTCTCATTGCTCGATACTCATTACATACCCATACTTACTCATTACTCATTACTTTTCTCATACATACGCAATATTCAATACTCATTACTTTTGGTCTCTGGGCGGAGTCATACACAAGACTCGCCACCGGGCCTACAAATTCAAAGGCTATACACTTAGCTCCTCAAATATACAAGTGTCCATTTTTACCGGACTAATCAAATTCCCAACACTCCTCTCTTGGAGTATCTTACAATCTCATAGATTAGCCTAGAAGTATCTCTCTCGATAACCTCCACTAGCTTAGGGAATTACCACCATCTAGTATTCTCAAATTTAAGGGTTTCCCCAACGTATCAAATACTCTCATGTTCGGGACATTACTCACATCAGTCGGGTCCTCTCATAGTGGGTCGACTAATTTGCTAAGGGGTTTGAAGATCCCTCATCATTCTTTACTACTCTCATGGTTCATGACTTGTACCAACATTAATTCCTCTAATAGGGTTTATTTATATGCTTCCACTACTTATTGCTGTGGATTGTTCATTTCGGTTCTCCTACCGTTATCGGGATGTTACTACTCTTGTGCACTCTCTCACATTCTAGTGAGTTCATTGGTTTGTGTTATCGTTTATTGGCTTGTTAGTTTAGTGCGTTTCTACATTTTTGTTCGTTCACAACATAACTCGTACTACGAGTCACTAAACAACAAGACTCATCTATGAGTCGGTCTACCCACTAAGTGAAGCCACACAATCAATCAAGAAGGGTTAGCTCATACAACATACAGCAAGACATACAATGAAAGGCAATAAACCGTTTTCATGCTTTAGTCTTGATTAGCCGGCATACAGCACACAAATCAACGTAACTCGGTTAGCATACGGGGCATGAGAAAATCATACTTTTCACCGGAGTTAGCTTCACCATGTGTTCCCTTGTTCCTTGGTTCACACTTGTTCCACTGGTAATGTTTTAAACATTGTTAATAATGCTATGCTCATATGGTACATCAATAATTACTACTCCCGTACTTACCCCGTTGTCCCGGTATACTTAGTTTAACTCATGTCGGATTATGTCCTTACTTCTCACTCACTTCCTACACTTGTTTACACTTCTTAGGGCCTTTGAATACCACCAAACAAGGCCTTAACAACTCCTAAAACCATTACCATTCACTTCCTCATCATTATACACCTTTAAAACACTTTCTGTTGCAAATTTAGCATGGTCCGGGTTTGTGTCCGGGTCTATAAACCCGGACCAGACACTGAAATCTCGTTCTGACCTATTTTACAAGTGGTCCGGGTATATGTCCCGGTGTACAAACCCGGACCCCCCGGAAATCACTTTCTGCAATGTTTTTGCTATGGTCCGGGTTTGTGTACCGATTTGCAAACCCGGACCACCTCTGGAACTGTCAAAATTTACAGTTTTTGATTAGTTTTCAACCCCTAATTCACCTCTAATCATTTCCTAATCTTTCCACACATTTCCTACTTGTTTAAACACCTCAAAACATGCACTAAACCACTTCAAATCCTTGGTTACATTGAAATACCCCGTAATTAAAAATAGTGATTAATTAGGCTAATGAATAATTTAGAAGCTTAATTAAGTCTAAATAATCATGAGGGAACAAATCCCGAAAAAAACGGATCCGTAAAATGGTTTAAAAACGCTAACGAACCTTATAGCACGTTTTTCGAGGTAACCGGGAAAACGTGACCTTAAGCGGGTCAAATAGACTCATAACAATTTTGGTCAATTAAATGATCACTAATAAATATTAGTGAAGCTTTAGAAACAATAAAATCAATAAAACGAGAAATTAGTAAAAACTGTCAAAAACGGGAAGTTGTGGGGTAGAAACATAAATAACCAAAACTTATGTGTCCACTTTTAAAATAAAAAGTAAAGGTTGTGTGTGTGTGCTGTGTGTGTCCGATTTGGACCCCCTCTCACACCCTCACCTATCTTCTTATACACAAAAAACAAAAACAATTAAAAGCAATAAAGTAACCCCACTCTCACTTTTATTCTCTCTCTTCTACTCCATTCTCTTCACTCACGTAACCCATCTCCCTCACTCACTCTCTTTTCTTCCTTCTTCTTCCCATGCGACAGCAATGGAGAATTAGCAAAACCCACACAAAACACTACTTCTCTCCTCTTGTTACTCCCTTGAATCTCTTCCAAAAATTATAAAAACTACACCATTGGAATCCTCTCATCAAGGGGAACACTTCCATCTTTTCAAAATCCAAAAAGGGCAACTTTCATCTCCATGGGTATGGAGCAATTGGAGCTTCAAGACCACCACTAGAACCACCTTCTTCTCCTTGTTCTTTTGAGGTAAAAATCTTCTTGAAACCTCACTGTTTTTCTAGCCTTATGGGCAAAACGAAAATCTAGCTAAAACCTTGTTTGGCTTCTTTGCATTCTAGCCAATTTTGGCATTGTTGGAGTGGGAAGTCATACTCTTGAGTTGCTCCAAGCATTACATAAACCCTTGGAAGGTAATACATTTCTAAACCCTAAAACTTACATTAAAAGCTTAAATAATGTTTAGGGTTAGTTTTAGTATTGAAGTATGTATATGAATGGTTGTAGTGTTAGAGGATTTGAGTTGCTAAAACCGGTGGAAAGAGAGAGAAGAAGAAGGAGAAAGAGGAAGAAAGAGAAACTAGAAGGGAAAACAAGGTAATTATACTCATCTTTGGTAGCCTTGTATATACTACGTGTAACAGATTTTAAAAGAGTAAGATTTGCATTGTAAGATGGTAATGAACTATAATGTAATGTGGAAGAAATTGGATTGTATTGAAGCTTTGAAAACAATTAAAAACTGTCACAAACTAGATTGGGATTGGGATGTTGAGTGCAGGAATTTTTAAGAGTGCTTCGTGTTTGGTATTGGTGTATGAGAAATTGTATATTGTTGTTGTGTATAAACAGGTGGAATAGATGATAATGTGAGTGTAAATAATGTGGTGAGAGTATAAAATATAGGGCAGACTATGACAAATTTACATAGGATTAGAACACTTAGTGAACTAGAATCTAGGTGAATAATGTATGTTGTAACAGATTTTGAATGAAGTTAATTAGTGGGTAGATTGAGAGAGGTAATTAATGTGTTGTAAGGCATTAGGAGTGTTATAAATGACATTAGAAGAGGAGCTATAAATGGGGAGAGTAAGTGTCAAAATCTGTAGCAAAATGTAATAAGGGGAAGAAAACATGTAAGTGTTGAGTTGAAACTTGGAAGATTGTGTGTATGAATAGTATTGTAATGGATATGGATGAACTAGGGTGTATTAGGAGGTTTAATTAGTGCTAAATCATGTGGGGGAGTATTGGTAAGATTGGGAAAGCAATGGGAAAAGAACCAACTGAAAACAGATTTTTAAACGTACTGGGCCGGACCGGACTTGCGACTGGACTTGCAAGTTCGGTCGAGCCCAGAATCACAAAGACGGGAACCTTCTGGAATGGACCGGACTTGCGACCGGATTTGCAAGTTCGGTCGGACCAGAAAATTCTCCCATCTGAAACCTTCTGGAATGGACCGGACTTGCGACCGGACTTGCAAGTTCGGTCGGACCAGAAAATTCTCCCCGTCTGAAAACCTTCTGGAATGGACCGGACTTGCGACCGGACTTGCAAGTTCGGTCGGGCCAGAAAAATTCCCGTAATGAAAGCTACTACTGAATAGACCGGACTTGCGACCGGACTTGCAGGGTCGGTCGAGTCACAAAAAAAATGTAAATTAAATTAAATAATAATTATATATATATATATGTATACCCACATACATATATGTACATATATCAGTGTACCAATGTTAAGTAAGGAAAGGAACTTAAAGTAATGAAGAGTAAATAAATAATGTGTAAGTATAAGAAGGGTAAGGACATAGTAAGTAGAGTTAGGAAACGTACTAGGAATACGAGTTAAGTTAATTATAAACAGTTAATCACTCGATTACATGTGTACTATAGGACTTGATTTGTGAGCACCGAAAGAAAGTCGGATTACAAGTACGACAGTGAATGGTATGAATTCCTCATGCCCCGTGCTATCTTGGTTACTCTGATTTGTGTGTTGTGTGCTAATTGATCACCAAATAAGATAAATGCACGAATCGGAGTTATCATGCTTACTTGTGAATATGTAGTGTTGTATGTTGAGAGTATTTTCTTTAAATCTTAGTTTGTATATTCATGTAATGTATGGATGAATATGAATGTGTGTAAGTATGTTGTAATGTACTGTGACCGATTGTGATTGTGATTGGACTTCTAACTGATTCCTAATAAGCTAACCAATCTAACTTAAATTGGTAATTAAATTGGAATGAGTAGAAGTCCGATATAGTTTCGGCCACGCGTGAGGATGAGGATACACAAGAGGTTGGATCCGATTCCTGACTCTTAAACTGGTCCGCGGCCCAAATCCCTTAAGTGGGTAGCATCCCGGATTGGTGTCAAGTAAATCCCGGTGGTGGGACGGTGTAGTCCCCGGGCCGGAGGTCATACCGACTTAACTTGAGTATGAGTAAGTAAATAAGAATGAGTAAGTAAGTAAATGAAAGCAAGTAAGTAAAGCAAGAGTAGAATGTGTAATGAGTAAAGAGAAAATAGCATTCCGATTAACCCGGATGCGTAAATTGGCTAACACGGTGAAAGTAAGTAAGTGTGTGTGCTATTGTATTGCCATCTTGCATTGTATGAAGTATTGCACGTGAATGTTTTTTTTTTTTTGAAACCAAGCGATATATTATTAAGAACATAAAGGGATTACATAGGGAGGGAAATCAGATGACTTCCAACAACTCGCGGGGAGCTGGTGATTTCTAGCATAGAAAGCTAGGTTGTGAGCACTAAAGTTGTCGAGACGACTAACATGAAAGCATTTGAAACCCAACTGAGGAGTCAATGTTGCCAAGGCATCATTGAGCAAGTGCGTTGTAGAATCTGAAAGGGTTGAGAGACCAAAAGCAGTAAGATACGCAACGACCTGTTTACAATCAGACAAAATGCGCACATTCTGAAAAGAGAAACGTTGCGCAAGATGAAGGCCGAACAAGACTGCCACCGCCTCCATATGAGAGGGGTCATGACATGTAAGACCCCCCCAAAGAGCAGCAGCCAGGATAGTGCCGCTGGAAGCCGCAATCGCCGCTACGCCAAAGTGGCCATCTTGCATTGTATGAAGTAGTGCACGTGAATGTATGTTGTATGCAAGCATGTATGTATTATAAAAATGAACCGCATGCCTATTTGACCTTAATTAGTCGGCGTGCCCTAGCTAGCACGCGGTATATATGCGGAGTTCATGCGCAGCGTTTGCTGAGCCCCTTGGGGCGATGTTTTTACTACACGCAGGTACAAGAGAAGGATGAAGACTGTGAAGAGATGTAGCTTTGTTTCTTTTTGGATTGTAATTAATGAATTATGAATGGTGTACTAAGTAGTACATGACTGTAGCTTTTGATAGCCGGTGTACCATGGGGTACACCGTTTTGGATATTGATAGGATGGAGATTGGGTATAGATGAGTAGTCGGTAGAAACTCATTCTTTTGGTAGACTTGAAGGGTTGTAAATGATTATACTCTGAATACTCGGTAATCCATTAATGTAAGCGAATGGTATTTTGTATTCGGTAAGCAATGCGTTAGTAGCTTGGTATACTTAGGCATCAGACCGTGACTGTAAGTAGCGTAAGCCTTGCTAGCCGTATGGGCGGTTAGTGACGTTGTATCACCCGCCGTAGTAGTAGTATTTCCGCTGCGAGTAACCTTGATTATTGGGATGATTGGACGGTAAGCGTAGGATTAGCGGTTGGGGTGTTACAAAAAGTGGTATCAGAGCGTAGTAACGCTCTGATGTCTTAGTTACCGAGCATAGGGATTACCGAGTTAGGATTTCAACCGTCTTAAGACGGATACTTAGAAACCTAACTAGGAACTACCGTTGTTAACAACGGATACCCTTGACGTTCTTATGAACGATACCTTGTTTAAATTCCAAGACCCTTGGGTCATATCTTGCGAAGCCTAATGTAAATGCTAAATGTTCAGATGTCAGGACGAGGTCGAGGCCGACCTAGGGGAGAGACATCTGACGGACCCGGCGCGCAGACGATAGCAGAGATCGTCTCCGCCACGGTAGCACAGATGCTACCACAAGTAATCACCGCGATGCAACAAAATCAGCAAAACCAACAAACACAAGCGGGGCCAATCCCTCCCCCTCCACCCAGAGAAGCGAACTGGGTAAAAGTGTAGCGGAACTCCGCCCTCCTTGCTTTAGGGGCGAGAGTGATCCGGCTAAGCTAGAAGCCTATATCTCCGAGATGGAGACGGCGTTCGAAACCCTCGAAGCTTCTACTGGAGTTCAAGTTAGAGTTGCTGCCTACTATCTGAAAGATGCAGCCATGGATTGGTGGAAGCTGGTCAAGCATGAGCATGTCAACGACCCCACCTTCGACTGAGTCCTTTGCATCCCTCCTCCGTTCCAAATACTACCCGGAACATGTGAAAACCAAAAAGGCTAGAGCTGGATGCCTTGAAGATGACAGAGAAGATGTCTGTCGACGAGTATTACCGCACCTTCACTTCCATCCTCCGTCTTCTACCCGATCTAGGATACACCGGCCAGGTGTTGGTCGATCGCTTCTATGGCGGTCTGAGCCATCGCCTTCGGTACGGTATGGGCTACACACGATTTACCTCCCTTCAGGTAAATATCGGTTAACCCTTAGTACCATTTCAATTCCTTGAATTCCTTGAATTCCTTAAACCTCTTCTTTATCCTTTCTTAATTAAGAATCCCGGCTGATACCTGAAACTTCAGGAGTGTTATCACGCGGCTTCTCGCGTTGAGATCACTTGCCAATTACGGGATGAAGAAACCGCGCTGAAGCGCAAGGCAAACAATAAGAACACAAGCTCTGAGGAGCAGAACTGGGGGAAAAGCTGGAAGAAGAAGAAGGGAAAGTTCTTCAATCAAACTCAAAAGAACTTCCCGAGTGAGAGCAGTGCCCATGCTGAGCAGGCAAACCAGTTGAGCTGCTTCAACTAGGTTCTTTGCCGGTGCCTGCAAAGCCACTGAGATCACACCCACCTAAGGGCAAACTTCTATTCCCAAATCGTATTCGTACAAGTATCATATCTAGTATATCCACGCACACATGTGCTAACCCTCTAAACCTCAGGTTCTGGCTCCGGTTTCTCTAAAACCTTCTCCGATGGCCGCACCTATGTGTGCAGGAAGTGCAACCAAGACCATCCCGGCAAGGACTGCTATGGGAGAAATCAAGTGCTACAATTTCCAGAAACCGGGACATACAGTCCAACAATGCCCAGAGAATGCCAAGCAAAAGGGGAACTTCCAAAGCTACAAGCAACAGGGAAGGCAAGGAGGTTGCATCTGGCGATGCACCGGCCCATCAGGCACCACAGGGACAGGGATACCGGGGTCCTCAGAGGGGTGCACCTCAGAGGCAGCCTGTCTTGCATGTGATTGACCGTGACGGGTCCGGTTCTAAGTCCGGCCCAGGTAATTATCTAAACCTTTAATCCTTGAAGAAGTATGACTAAGTAGTAGAGTAACTGTTTGAATGAATGCATGACTGAATGAATTGGGATATGTAATGGCATGAAATGAAGTAGTTGAAACTAGTACTCACCGTAGATGAAATTTATAACCATAGGAAGCTTTAGTATCTGTTATCCGATACCGGTAAACCTGAATCAAGAAAGATCGACATCACCAACCACTACTACACCAACGAACAGTGTCAGGTCATCCGACCAGGTATGATTTTATTAAGGGGATACCTGACACCCGAAGCCCAAATCTCAATCATTTGACGATGCAACGAACTAGGAATGGGTCAAGGTGGATTTTATACACCCGAATTCCCTGGTGGAGCGAAGATGAAGCTGAAAATGATGTGCTTGGGAAAGGATTGGAATCCTTATACCAAGACATACCAAGAGACACGAACACAAGATGGAGCAACGCCACCGACAATACCTCCAGAGTTTCAGGCACTCATCACACAAGCAGTAGAACTTGCACGACAATGTGAACATGATCCGATTCCCGCACTTGAAGCGGACCTTTGTATCGTCAACTTCTATGAGAAAGAAGGACGACTTGGGTTACACCAAGACAAGGACGAGACAGCGGAATCTCTTGAACAAGGAGTGCCCGTAGTGTCTTGGTCCATTGGTGATGACGCTGTATTTACGTATAGCGAGCAGAAGCGTGTGGATCTCGCACAGAAATTGGTATTGAGATCAGGAGATGTCCTAATCATGGGTGGAAACTCTAGGATGTTGTATCATGGGATCAACAAGATCAAACTGAATACGGCACCGCCGGCAATAATCAATGCCACACACATGAAACCAGGACGCCTGAACCTTACCTTTAGAAAGTCATATTAACCTTAAAGTATCATGTAATGTATTAGTAACGTGTATTAGAGACACAGTATGTATGAGGTTGGTTTATCAATAAGAACAGTGTTTGATTTACATTCCACTTGTGTCCCAATCAATACTATACAATTGTGAATCCAATAGTGTGTGACTCCGGTACCGAAGGTAACTTGAGTATCCTCGAAGCACACAAGCCGCAGAAGCGGCACCATCTTAACGGGAACATTCCAGTTGAATGGCATTGAGCACCAATGTATATTTGACTTCGGCGCCTCTCACACGTTCGTATACACCATCTTTTGTGAAGAGGTTGAAGCTAGATGCGGATGAGCTACCGATTTTAGGTTACTCTCCCATCGAGGAGGCGAGTAAAGTGCACCAAATACTACCAATCAGAGCACACCATCAAAAAAAACGAAGCGTTTCCCATTTCCTTCATCGATTCAATGGATTGGGATTTGACTTAATCATCGGAATGAATTGGTTTGGAGCGGCACAAGGGTAGAATCCTGCGCCGCCGAGCATCGATGCTGCTCAAGAGTTTCCTTCTGGGTTACCGTATCTTACCGCCAGAGACCTTGGAGAGCCTTCGACCCACTCATATCTGCTATGGCGATGTACCGGGAGCTCAGGAAGGGGCATGAAGTGTATCTAGTTATGTACAAGACCTGGAGAGAGATCCAGAGTTCAGTGAGATGTACCGATTGTATCCGAATTCCTGATGTATTCCCCTAAGGAGCTACCCGGCATGCCCACCACCGATGAGCAGTGGAATTTGAAATCGCCCTTTTCTCCAGGTAACCGTCCCATTGCTAGGGCACCGTACCGCATGGCAACCCGGCTGAAATGAACTGAACTAACGGAGCAATTAGTGATCTACTCGACAAAGGGTTCATACGCCCGAGCGTATCACCCGGGGAGCAGCCGGTCCTCTTTGTGAAGAAGAGGACGGCAGCCTCCGACTTTGTATTGACTACCGCGAGCTGAATGTGGTTAACAGTAAAAAATAAATACCCATTCACGCAATCGACGACCATTCGACATTGAAAGGAGCTCAGTCTTCTCCAAGATCGACCTCCGTTCTGGGTATCATCAGATTGCTATCAAAGAGCAAGACATCGAGAAAACGGCATTCGTACTATATATGGCCACTACGAATTCACCGTCATGCCATTCGGTTTGTCAAACGCACCAGCTAATTCATGGACCTCATGAATCGCTTATTCAGTGAGCAGTTGGACACTTCGGTTGTTGTCTTCCATCGACGACATCCTTGTTAGTACTCCAAATCAGCAGGAGTCATATGAAATCCACTTGAGGAAAGTTGCTTGAGACACCTGGCGCGAGAACCAGCTGTATGCGAAGTTCTCCAAATGCGAGTTCTGGCTAGATCAGGTATCATTCCTTGGTCATGTCATCTCGAGCGCGGGTATACTCAGTTGACCCTTCTAAGATAGAAGCGTTACGTCATGGCCTAGAACCTAGACTGTTACCGACATCCGGGGCTTTCTTGGTCTAGCCGGTTACTACCGGAGATTCGTTAAAGGACTTCTCGAAAGTCACTAAGCCTATGACTACTGATGAAGAAGATGCACCATTTGTATGGACAGACGAGGCGAAGTTATCATTTTAGAGCCTTAAAGACTCATTGACCTCAGCGCCCTCCTTACTCTTCCAGAGGGCACAGAGGGATTTGAGGTATATTGTGACGCATCAGGCAAAGGAATGGGATCGCTCATGCGCATGGCAAGGTTGTAGCGTATGCCTCCCGCCAACTGAAAAAGCATGAGGAGAACTACCCGACACACGCTTAGAGTTAGGAGCCATTGTCTTCGCCTTGAAGATATGGCGACACTATCTCTATGGGGAAAGCATCCATCCATCTACTAGACCACAAGAGCTTACGTATGTATTCACACAGAAAAAAACTGAATTTGAGACAGAGAAGGTGGATGGAGTTTTCTCTCTACGACATACTACGACAGACCTAGACGCTATAATAAGGAAGGAAGGCAAATGTGGTAGCCGACGCCCTGAGCCGTCGAGCACACTCGCTCCATTCGCTACTCGCTTCTTCTAGCTTGGTTGACGAGGTGCGAGACGCTCAGTTGAGCGACCTTACCTAACCGAAATCAGACAAAAGATCGAAAATGGTACATTTGAAAAGAAAAAGTATGATTTTAAGCTACATGAAGATGGTTTGATTCGGTTGAATGGCAGGTTATGCGTCCCCCGAAGCAATGATGAGATAAGGGATCGCATCCTGCGAGAGTCACACAGTTCCACATTGTCAGTCCAGTCCAGGAGCCTCCAAGATGTACAAAGACATGAGAGGTACTTCTGATGGTCTGGAATGAAATCAGATGTGACAGAATTTGTGTTGAGATGCTTAACATGCCAAAAAGTAAAATTCGAACATCGTAGACCGGGTGGAATGGTACAATCGATGCCAGTTCCGGAGTGGAAATTTCATGATATTCTCCATGGATTTTGTTGTAGGACTCCCACCTGCCAGGGGGGACTCAACATGATCTGGGTTGTAGTCGATCGCCTTACCAAGGTTGCCAGATTCATAACCGATGAAGGACACCTGGAAGTAGTGCAGCTGCTGAGCTATTCGACAAGGAGATTATCAGACATCACGGATCCCGAAAACAATTGTATCTGACCCTGACACCCAGTTCTTTCGAGATACTGGAGAGCCACAACGGGAAGCGTTGGGTACAGAACTGAAGTTGAGTACCGCCTTCCATCCTCAGACCGACGGTCAGACAGAAAGACCATCCAGACACTGGAGGACATGCTGAGGGCATGTGCCTTAGATTTTCAGGGGAGTTGGTTAGATAAGCTTCATCTTATCGAATTTTCTTACAATAATAGCTATCACGCTTCGATCAAGATGTCGCCTTTCCAAGCTCTATACAATAGACCTTGCCGTACACCATTGTGTTGGGATGAGTCGAGTGAAGCGGTCATCATAGGACCGGAGTATCTTGAGCAAGTGCAAGCTGAAGTTCAGCAGATTCGAGCAAATATGAAGGTAGCCCAAGATAGACAGAAATCCTATGCGGATGTGCGACGACGCGACCTTGAGTTCGCCGTGGGTGACGAAGTGTTCTGCGTGTTTTCACCTATGAAGGGTGTCTTCCGATTTGGTCAGAAGGGCAAGTTGAGCCCAAAATTTGTAGAGCCGTACACTATCACCGAAAGAGTTGGATCCGTAGCCAACAGGTTAGCATTGCCTGAGGACTTGGGACGTGTCCATGATTTATTTCATGTGTCACAACTCAAGAAGTACATCACCGATCCTTCTCATGTCTTAGAGCCCGAGAGACTTTCCGTTGAGCCGACAATGAGATATGTTGAAACCCCGGTAAGAATCCTTGATAGGAAGACCAGAGACACTCGCCACAAGTCTATACGAATGGTGAAGGTCCTATGGTCAAACCATGATGTCGAAGAAGCGACATGGGAGTTGGAAGATGCCATGAAGGCTAAGTACCCATAGTTGTTCACAGACTAGAGAGTCTAGTATTCAGTAATACGGGTACGGGCGTACCCCTTTTAAGGGGGGTAGAGCCTTTTTGCTTTTGCATGCTTCGGGGTAGCATTGCATAGTGTGTAGGTATTGTAATGGTGCAAGTGCATTTGGTATGTTTAAGTATGTATGTTGTAATGTGTATTGTATATGGATTTGTATGTACGATGTGTGATGTATGTGTAATGTTATTGTGTAATGTGTAATGTGAATGTGATGGATGTATGGAAATGGTGTATGGTGTATGTGAATTCATATTTGCTTGGATTGTATTGTTTGCAATGTGGAAGAATTAACACCTTATAGGTGGTAGCAAGATGCATTATGGGCAATTGGTTTCCTAATGAGTAGAATTATTAACTACTAACCTTGAGCAACTTTGAGGGCAAAGTTTCTTAAGGGGGGTAGATTGAAACCCCGTAATTAAAAATAGTGATTAATTAGGCTAATGAATAATTTAGAAGCTTAATTAAGTCCAAATAATCATGAGGGAACAAATCCCGAAGAAAACGGAACCGTAAAAGGTTTAAAACGCTATAACCTTATAGCGCGTTTTTCGAGGTAACCGGGAAAACGTGACCTTAAGCGGGTCAAATAGACTCATAACAATTTTGGTCAATTAAATGATCACTAATAAATATTAGTGAAGCTTTAGAACCATAAACATCAATAAAACGAGAAATTAGTAAAAACTTTCAAAAACGGGAAGTTTGGGTAGAAACATAAATAACCAAAACTTATGTGTCCACTTTTAAAATAAAAAGTAAAGGTTGTGTGTGTGTGCTGTGTGTGTCCGATTTGGACCCCCTCTCACACCCTCACCTATCTCTTCTTATACACAAACACAAAAACAATTAAAAGCAATAAAGTAACCCCACTCTCACTTTTATTCTCTCTCTCTCTACTCCATTCTCTTCACTCACGTAACCCATCTCCCTCACTCTCTCTCTCTTTTCTTCCTTCTTCTTCCCATGCGACAGCAATGGAGAATTAGCAAAACCCACACAAAACACTACTTCTCTCCTCTTGTTACTCTCCTTGAATCTCTTCCAAAAATTATAAAAACTACACCATTGGAATCCTCTCATCAAGGGGTACACTTCCATCTTTCCAAATCCAAAAAGGGCAACTTTCATCTCCATGGGTATGGAGCAATTGGAGCTTCAAGACCACCACTAGAACCACCTTCTTCTCCTTGTTCTTTTGAGGTAAAAATCTTCTTGAAACCTCACTGTTTTTCTAGCCTTATGGGCAAAACGAAAATCTAGCTAAAACCTTGTTTGGCTTCTTTGCATTCTAGCCAATTTTGGCATTGTTGGAGAGTGGGAAGTCTTACTCTTGAGTTGCTCCAAGCATTACATAAACCCTTGGAAGGTAATACATTTCTAAACCCTAAAACTTACATTAAAAGCTTAAATAATGTTTAGGGTTAGTTTTAGTATTGAAGTATGTATATGAATGGTTGTAGTGTTAGAGGATTTGAGTTGCTAAAACCGGTGGAAAGAGAGAGAAGGAGAAGGAAGGAGAAGAAGGAGAAAGAGAAAACTAGAAGGGAAAACAAGGTAATTATACTCATCTTTGTGTAGCCTTGTATATATCTACGTGTAACAGATTTTAAAGAGTAAGATTTGCATTGTAAGATGGTAATGAACTATAATGTAATGTGGAAGAAGAATTGGATTGTATTGAAGCTTTGAGAACAATTAAAAACTGTCACAAACTAGATTGGGATTGGGATGTTGAGTGCAGGAATTTTTGAGTGCTTCGTGTTTGGTATTGGTGTATGAGAAATTGTATATTGTTGTTGTGTATAAACAGGTGGAATAGATATAATGTGAGTGTAAATAATGTGGTGAGAGTATAAAATATAGGGAGACTATGGCAAAATTTACATAGGATTAGAACACTTAGTGAACTAGAATCTAGGTGAATAATGTATGTTGTAACAGATTTTGAATGAAGTTAATTAGTGGGTAGATTGAGAGAGGTAATTAATGTGTTGTAAGGCATTATGAGTGTTAGAAATGACATTAGAAGAGGGAGCTATAGATGGGGAGAGTAAGTGTCAAAATCTGTAGCAAAATGTAATAAGGGGAAGAAAACAATGTAAGTGTTGAGTTGAAACTTGGAAAATTGTGTGTATGAATTAGTATGGAAATGAGTAATGGATTAATGGATGAACTAGGGTGTATTAGGAGGTTTAATTAGTGCTAAATCATGTGGGGAGTATTGGTAAAGATTGGGAAAGCAATGGGAAAAGAAACCAACTGAAAACAGATTTTAAACTAAAGTACTGGGCCGGACCGGACTTATGACTGGACTTGCAAGTTCGGTCGAGCCCAGAATCACAAAGACGGGAACCTTCTGGAATGGACCGGACTTGCGACCGGATTTGCAAGTTCGGTCGGACCAGAAAATTCTCCCGTCTGAAACCTTCTGGAATGGACCGGACTTGCGACCGGACTTGCAAGTTCGGTCGGACCAGAAATTCTCCCGTCTGAACCTTCTGGAATGGACCGGACTTGCGACCGGACTTGCAAGTTCGGTCGGGCCAGAAAAATCCCGTAATGAAAGCTACTGGAATGGACCGGACTTGCGACCGGACTTGCAGGGTCGGTCGAGTCATACAAAAAAATGTAAATTAAATTAAATAATTATTATAATATGTATACCCACATACATATATGTACATATATCAGTGTACCAATGTTAAGTAAGGAAGGAACTTAAAGTAATGAAGAGTAAATAAATAATGTGTAAGTATAAGAAGGGTAAGGACATAGTAAGTAAGAGTTAGGAAACGTACTAGGAATACGAGTTAAGTTAATTAAAAACAGTTAATCACTCGATTACATGTGTACTATAGGACTTGATTTGTGAGCACCGAAGGAAAGTCAGATTACAAGTACGACGGTGAACGGTATGAATTCCTCATGCCCCGTATGCTATCTTGGTTACTCTGATTTGTGTGTTGTGTGCTAATTGATCACCAAATAAGATAAATGCACGCATCGGAGTTATCATGCTTACTTGTGAATATGTAGTGTTGTATGTTGTGAATATTTTCTTTAAATCTTAGTTTGTATAATTCATGAATGTATGGATGAATATGAATGTGTGTATGTATGTTGTAATGTACTGTGACCGATTGTGATTGTGATTGGACTTCTAACTGATTCCTAATAAGCTAACCAATCTAACTTAAATTGGTAATTAAATTGGAATGAGTAGAAGTCCGATATAGTTTCGGCCACGCGTGAGGATGAGGAGACACAAGAGGTTGGATCCGATTCCTGACTCTTAAACTGGTCCGCGGCCCAAATCCCTTAAGTGGGTAGCATCCCGGATTGGTGAGTCAAGTAAATCCCGGTGGTGGGACGGTGTAGTCCCTGGGCCGGAGGTCATACCGACTTAACTTGAGTATGAGTAAGTAAATAAGAATGAGTAAGTAAGTAAATGAAAGCAAGTAAGTAAAGCAAGAGTAATAATGTGTAATGAGTAAAGAGAAAATAGCATTCCGATTAACCCGGATGCGTAAATTGGCTAACACGGTGAAGGTAAGTAAGTGTGTGTGCTATTGTATTGCCATCTTGCATTGTATGAAGTATTGCACGTGAATGTATGTTGTATGCAAGCGTGTATGTATTATAAAAATGAACCGCATGCCTATTTGACCTTAATTAGTCGGCGTGCCCTAGCTAGCACGCGGTATATGCGGAGTTCATGCGCAGCGTTTGCTGAGCCCCTTGGGGCGATGTTTTTACTACACGCAGGTACAAGAGAAGGATGAAGACTGTGAAGAGATGTAGCTTTGTTTCTTTTTTGATTGTAATTAATGAATTATGAATGGTGTACTAAGTAGTACACGGCTGTAGCTTTTGATAGCCGGTGTACCATGGGGTACACCTTTTTGGATATTGATAGGATGGAGATTGGGTATAGATGAGTAGTCGGTAGAAACTCATTCTTTTGGTAAACTTGAAGGGTTGTAAATGATTATACTTTGAATACTCGGTAATCCATTAATGTAAGCGAATGGTATTTTGTATTCGGTAAGCAATGCGTTAGTAGCTTGGTATACTTAGGCATCAGACCGTGACTGTAAGTAGCGTAAGCCTTGCTAGCCGTATGGGCGGTTAGCGGCGTTGTATCACCCATAGTAGTAGTGTATTTCCACTACGAGTAACCTTGATTATTGGGATGATTGGACGGTAAGCGTAGGATTAGCGGTTGGGGTGTTACATACATCCTCACTTCAATTCTTGCTCAATTCTCTGCAAAATTCCATCTTCCTGTTACACTTTTGCACTTCTGTGCATTTCCTAACTTCCCTTTGTGGTCTAACACCTTCTACCACCTTACCAAATCATTATTGACCAAACCAATTCCTTCCTAGGCAAGTGCTTAACTAAACCCAAGTACAACTCTCATTTCCCAAGCCTTGCACCTTAGCTCTTTTTCTAGCTTTTCTAAAGCATTTCAATTCCCCTTTGCTACAGATTTTGTCTCTTCCCTTTCCTACCCTTATATCCACTCAAGGGTGATTAAATTATCCAAATAAATCCCTCCCAATACCTAGTTCATTCCCTAGGTTGCTCTTCCTCATTATAACACCTAGAATACATTATTTCTACCAAAATTTTGCCATAACTCGTTGCTTCTCTAGCATTGTCCACAACTCATCTCACCACCAAATTTTCATCCACATCCATCCTAATCTAGCCACCCCACAAGGGGTCCTATCAGCATACATAATTCCATAAAATTTCCTCAAACAACAATATCAACATATATACTCAATTTACTTGGCTCTAAGGCCTTTAACTCAAACAACAATTCACAACTTCCTTCAATCCTCATACAAATACATTTCTTTACTTATTTTGGGCTCATTATTCATTTTCACCCATCCCAAATCCTAAAGCATTCAAAATAGCATTAGGGTAACTTAATTACCTTATTTCTCCATTCTTTGTTCCCAAGCTTCTCATCTCCTCTTCTTGGCCACAATCGGTCAAATGGGAATGGAGTTGCCAAACTCCATCCTAACACCCAAGAAACACAAAAAAATGTGTTTTAATTATTTTTCTAAACCCTTAGAGAATTCTAATTCAATAAAAAGGGCTTAGAGCACAAGTTAGGGTTTTACCTTTGGAGATTTTTGAGAGGGGTTCTCGCCCTTGAATCAAGAAGGGGATTACTCCACCATTGGAGGGTTGAAACAATGATCCAAAGCAAGAAGAAAACAAGGTGTTACAAAGAGCAAAATCGTCAAGAGAGAAAGGTGAAGAAAATGAATTTTCTTTGGAACTTTTTACCTTAGAAGAAAGAGGAGGCTCCAAGCTTCAATTTGGTACCATTTTCTCTTCAAATGGGCAAAACCCATGGAGATGAACATCTTCATTTTATGATTTTGAAAAGATAGAAAGGTAGAGCTTGGAGAGAGGAGCAAGAATATGTATTTGTTTTTCATTTGGAGTTTGTGATGTGGCTTGGGCAAGCTTGGAAAGAAGAGAAGCCATGGATGGGGCTTCAAAATTGCCCCAGTACAGAGGAAGAAGAAGAGAGGAATCGGAGGGGAGAAGAGGGAGCAGTACGTGAGGGGAATGGGAAATGAGGGGAGAGAGAGAAATAAAGTGCTTTTGTACCTTTTCTTTTTCTTTTGTTTACTTTTTGCTTTTTAGCTTCTTTTTTGTGTGTGTGAGAGAGTGGGGCTGCTTACTAATTAAACCGGCCCACTATATTAGTACCAGCTGGAGCGTTTTTCGTCTTTTACAGAAAACGCTCGTTTATTTACACGGTTTAGCACTATTCACTAACCGGGCCCATTTTCCGGAATTTTCTCGTTTCTTTAATTTTAATGGTTATTATACTCCATTAATGTTTATTTATATTATTTAATAAACTATAATTTTTACGGGTTCGTTTGACCACTCAAAGTCACATTTTCGGGTTTTCTCGAAAAATGTGCACTAAAGCTTTATTAGCGTTTTAACACATTATTTGGATCCATTTTCTTCGGGAGTTGTTCCCATATATTATTTTGTCTTATTAAGCCCTAGAAATCCACATAATACGCTAACCGAGGTCTCATACCTCCTATGGTTATTTAACGCTTATTTAGCGTTTTTCGCTTTTTAAGCGTTTCTTTATTTATTTTGGATTTATTTTCCTTACCAAAATTACTTAGGCACTATTAGGCCCTTAAATACCATATAAAATAATTTAATCACCATATTTAAGTTCGGGGTATTTCAATCTACCCCCCTTAAAGAACTTTGCCCTCAAAGTTGGTGAATCTAATATTGTTACTTGTATAAATACTCTATGCTAAGGTTATGACCTCTACATATAACTTGTCAAACTCCAAATGTCTGACATGATGTATACTACACATCCAAACAGCATGTCACTGCATGCATAGCAATCAAAATATCCGTTACAAGCTCTCCATGGGGTCCGTCCGCAGATAAATGAGGTACCATCCTCTCCCATGTCAAGCGATCCCTCAGGTACCGGTCACGTTTGAAACTTATGCTTTCTGGTTCACACGGCCGTCATGACTTGAGCACTTACACTTTCTGGCTCTACGGTCCTTTGGTTCAGATCAAATTCATTTGCACATATAGAGATCCTCAGGCACTTACTCATACTTACTTACTCATACTTACTCATACTTACTCGGGACTATGCTGCCCCAGTGCCCTTGGAAAAATACAAAACACACACTGTCACCGCACCCAACCGGCCACTTAGGACCGCCGCACGAACGGTGTAGTGGTTTCAAAACTAATCAACACTTCCACTGACTCAAAACTAGCTTCACCTCATATGGTTTCGACCGGATACCCGTGCCTAGGCATGGAAGATCCACTAGCGCCCGTGGGAGCGGTTTCAAAACTGATCCTCCTTCTCAGGTTTGAAGAAAACATTGTACCAAATTAGTTTTGGAAATTCATTTTGAAAACTTGCATACATCTCCCAAATTCCATTTATGATGATTATACCTATTACTAGTGTTATTACTGTGACCACTTAAGGGAAGCTTCCAGAGTCCTTCAACCCCAATGTGATCAGCATTGGTGTTGAATTATCCTTCCCCCCAATTTGTGTTCGGTTTCCCTTGATCGCTAGCAAATCAAGTTCCACCTTCCACCTCCATTCAAACAGACAGCTCGTCAAACATTATTTCGTTTTCTATCTTTTAATCTTGCTAGTCATAATCACACACATACATTTTCCAATTTATATAATTCACTTACTCATTTACTAATCATCTCATCAATTATTACTACATCATCTCTAACTACTATACTTAAGAAATTCATGGGTATAATATCCCATTAATTTGCTATACCAACTTTATACTCATAAAATACATCGGCTTCATACCGATTTATCTCATCACATACATCGGTTCCATACCGATTTGTACTCCTCAAGTCTCCCATACGTACTCATTCCTCATACTATATTTCCCCTGGGGTTTCTCTACTCCTTTCCTATTCTTATTTCCCAAATAACTACAATTACACGATGAGTGAATACAAATATTTATGTAACATAAGTATCACCATCAAAATGAATTCTCTTGCGCTATGCGCATTGTAGTTTACGCCCTTATCACGTAAAACATGCATTTTGCGGTTTTTGCTCTACCCCCCTTAAAAGGGATTACGCCCACGTAATCTACCATGTGTCAATGTTGAACATTGGTCGAAGGCATTCAGCCGTCATGGAGCGGTTCAGCTTCCATGCGGTCTATTATACAATGTTCCTTGAACAATGGGTCTTAACCGTATTACGGTTAGTCCCTGCATCAAGAATTTTCATCGGAGTTTATTTAACTCTTAACCGGGCTCGGTTCTAGCCTAAATGGCTTTAAGGCATTGAGGATTAACCTTTTATTCACTAGGTGTCTTTCACTTAGAATTCTAGGCCCACTAGCTTCTGCTGCGCGACCCTGATAACTTGGGTTATTCGCCCTTCTTGTTATCCTTAACGTGCTACACATCACCTTTTTATCCCTCTTATTGTGGGAATAAGGTTTATTGACCAAGTGTGGTGTTCTTTTATCGTGCTCGAACTCAATGAAATTTGGATTTATAACCAGCTCTCTGGCAATCTATATACATACTGTTGTATTTTGTAGTGATCGTTCACTTGATCCTCTGACTTATTGTCGGGTGAGGTTAAGTCACTACTTAGTTGTAGTGCTTCCTCTGTTATCAGTGGATTCTGAATTATGCCAGTTTCTCTGGTTCAGTACAAGTGTTCTTTACTTGTGTGACCTTGCATTTTCTATGTGTCGGTCCTTGTGACTTTCTTAAGTCTCCTTTCACCTTTATTCCAATGGAATTCACATCTTGTGATTGTTGGTGTTTCACACTCTTCGTGCTTCTTTGGCCTTAGGCCGCACGGTTTTTTCTAAGCTTTTGCTTAGCTGGCTTATGCCATGTTCGTTGGTGAAAGGAAGAATTTACCACTACTTACATTTCCATATTCCTAGCTATCCCACCAGATCATTAACTGCACAAGTGCAATACCAAAACACTTAGTCCCACAGAGTGTAGAGGTGTAAACTCCTGGCAGTAACTCTCTTATGAGATCGCAATAGGAATGATCGTTACTCCTTCAGTGGTGCTTCATCATTTGGTGTAGACTCCTGGCTTGTTGCCCGGTCTGTCTACCCTCTTGTATTAACAACTCCATAGCATTGGGTGCTTATTCGCATATGTTGGTCGCCTGCTGCGCACCATGTTCTTACGGATTCCACAGTATTAGTTTACCTGGCATCCGCTGTTGCTAGCTTCAGCTCATGCATTTCCACTATTTATATCACGGTTCGATGTTTATACGTCTGAGCTCCTCGAGCGTCATTTACTTATACTTTACATTCCCACATAGCGTTTTCCTCCTGAACCGTTTACTCCTTGGGTTGTCAATAATTGTTGTTGATGCTTATTTTACATTGCTTGACAGTATTTGTATGCTCAAGCTTCACCACGTTAGTGGTTCTGAAAGGGATATATTTTCAGACATTTGTTGACGGTATCCCCTTCTTGGAATCCATGTGTTCACCGCTCTCGCGGTCTCACATTTATGAGGGGTATCCTCACTCGTTGTTATTACCCTTTTATTGGTGTCATCCTTGACCACTTTCCATATGGTTTAAAATGGGTTTTGCAACCGTTGGGTTGTGTATGGTAATAGTTTTCATGGCCTACTAGCCATATTTCCTAGAGCTCTGCTCATCATAGGCTGTTCCAAAGTGGTTACTTCTCTGTATATCATAGAATGGCTTGGAGGTGATACTGGGCTCCGTGATAAGATCGTCGCATCACGCTTCCGTTTGTTGGAGATCCTTTTTGTATCTTGGTATTGATTGATACCATTTATTAATTTGGGGTATCCCTGTCAAGTGGGATCCCTTCGGTGTTCTAACTGAACGTTCGTTCCAATTGTGGTGCTCTTATTATGACATTTCATTCAACTGTGTTGACTTGATACCCTTTTTGGATTGCTCCTGGGTATTACTGATTATGCGGTGGCATCTAGCTGGCATTTATGAGTATATCCAGTTTGTGATCCTACCTTGCGGTTCTGGATCTGAGTTATCCCATTGAGGGTTATAAAGTCTCCTGTTCTTAGGGTAGACTGTTGCTGTTTTTCCTATGTCATAATTGGTTTGATATTCTCTTTGATGGTGCATGGTATTTTTCGGTACCATATATGATCACCATGTGTGTTTGTGGTAGTTTTCTGGGAATTCCATCCCGTTCATTGAACACTGATGTGTTAATGTTAGGCATTTGCCTTACAGTGTTTAGACTGGGTATCCCTTCCAGTTATCATGCTTTACCTCGATATCTTCGAGACATATCCAATGTCTTGTTCCGTTGTTAGTGCTTCTCGCACTTTTAACTCTTAATGGTTTTCCTGGAGTGAGTTTTGACTCCTTAGCTTGTAAGCTTATCTGAGTTCCTTTTTTGCTCATTTGAGGTATCCAACTGTTCTGCTTTGAATTTACTTATGGTCCGTAGAACGGAGTTGACTACTTCCCGTGTTTCATACACTACATGTATACATACGTGGGGTACCTTGTTGGCACGTTACCACTTACCTGACTATTGTCGGGCCCGCAAGCTCCTTCGGAGTGCGGTCGTCCCACTTCCCATATTTGGGTACACTCGTAGTGTTCGTCACACGCCTAGGTGAAGTATTCTGTTGTCAACTCCTCTTGTATCATTCTATGATACTCACCGTAATTCTGTTGGTTTGTTTAAAAAAAATAAAATCCAAGGTTTAAAAGAAGGGTTTGTGGTTTTGAAAGAAAATTTTGGGTTTTGAAATAACAGTTCGGTGTTAAAAAAAATTCTTCATGGCGTTGCTATGTCTGAGGTCTTGACCAAGTCCAGCTTCTCGCTGACTGGCATGTTCCTAATACAATGGTCGGGTCCCTTAGGACTAGTGATCCTATATTTTAATTCAATCTTCATGGTGGTACCTTAGTAGGTACTCGTTGGTCATTAAGGTCTTCCAACTGTCTTGTAGTTGCTGCACTTGCCCTGGGCAAGTGCGCGGGTAGGTTTTTTTTCGGTTAACATATACCGGTTACGGTATCGTTTCCATCCATATTTGGTGGTCTTATTAGATCTTCCTTTGATCTTTTGATCTTGGTGATCAATCTCCTGAGTCGCTTCTCAGTGTACTTGACATGATCGTCGTCAATCCGGGTGTCTCACACCTTCACTATGGTTAACAAGACTTGACTTATCCTTAGGACTCACGTTGTAGTCCTACAGGTGTATGTTTAAGGAATACTTCCATTGTCACCTGAACTATGTTGTTCGGTTATTTCGGCCTCTTGGAGTGTAGGTTTGGTGTTAATCCAACCTCGACTAACTCCTTAGTCGGTTTGTATACCGTTGTTGGTATTATCAAGTATTACAGTCCGTAGACTCTCTTGTCTCGGGTTTATTACTCTATCTTCCTTGCTTCATTGTGCGGTTGTGCTTCCTCTCGCCGGCTGCACATGGTTCTTGCGACTGCGAAGCACGTCGCCATGGTGCCGTAAATTCCATTATCCTGTGTTTAGGATCTTCGGTCTATGATCATTAAATGTGGTTTGTTGTTGTTCCAGCGGGAACCGTCTCCGGATTTCCGATTCTCGGAATCTACCGTATGACAGGTTCTTTTTCTAATAAGGTTTGTTTTTGCAACTGCCAGATCGGGTTTTACCCGAGTGTGAGAGGTCTTTCCATCTCTCTGGCGTTCTTCTCCCAACTTAATACCGGGGGTTGCGGAGGGCGGGTATGGTTGTTGTAGGTTTCCGGTTCACACGGAAGTTCCTATCTAGCGTACCTCACACGCTAACACTCAACCCTTAGCCCTAAGTCTCTTATTCCTAACTCGGTATTTTCCTAAACTCGGTATTTCATCCATCAGAGTGATACTTCGCTCTGATACCACTTTTTGTAACACCCCTACCGCTAATACCGTCATTACTGTACAAATACTTACCTTCGCAGCGGGTAATACGTACCCCACGGCGGGTGTACAATACCGCTAGTCACCCACGTGACTAACAAGGCTAGCTACACTACTACATACTATCGGTCTGATGAATTGAACATACCGAGTACCCTACACCATACATTACTTCCCATTGCATTCTCAAATCATAATTCAAATACAACTCCAATACAATACTATACCGAGTCTACTACAATCCTTAAATTACTGATACAGTTTGGACTTCCAAATTCACATTACAATCCGAATACAAATCCCATAATTAAACTACCCATGCTTACATAGCAATCCCCGTCCTACTCTCTCGAATGATGGTCAGCTTCGTATACCTGTAAAAATTAAAACGTCGCCCCTAGGGGCTCAGCAAAATTGCTGCATATGAAATTCGCATATACCGCGTGCTAATCGCGGTACGCCGACTACTTTGGGTCGGATATACATGGAGTTCATTTTACATGCATACATACATACTATTACTACACAATACAATCAACAATACTTACTTACTTATACAAGGTTCGTTACCTACCAAGGAAAACAATTTGTTAGTCAACCGTTCATTTAGTTATTCGTTCATCCGGCTTCGTCGGATGCTCTCTTTCTCCTTACACGGGTTCACAAGGCTTACACCAAACTTAATATTACTTACTCCATGTTTTACTCACACTACGCTCAATACCTTACTCATTATTTCACTCATGCTTTACTCAGTACTCACTGCTACCATTGCTTACTCTTACTCAGCACTCATCACTTGCTCTCGCATACTCAGTACCCATACTCTTCTCCTTACTCGTACTTCTCATTGCCCAATACTCATTACATACTCATACTTACTCATTACTCATTACTTTTCTCATACATACGCAATACTCAATACTCATTACTTTTGGTCTCTGGGCGGAGTCAAACACAAGACTCGCCACCGGGCCTACAAATTCAAAGGCTATACACTTAGCTCCTCAAATATACAAGTGTCCATTTTTACCGGACTAATCAAATTCCTAACACTCCTCTCTTGGAGTATCTTACAATCTCATGGATTAGCCTAGAAGTATCTCTCTCGATAACCTCCACTAGCTTAGGGAATTACCACCGTCTAGTATTCTCAGATTTAAGGGTTTCCCCAACATATCAAATACTCTCATGTTCGGGACATTACTCACATCAGTCGGGTGGGTCGACTAATTTGCTAAGGGGTTTGAAGATCCCTCATCATTCTTTACTACTCTCATGGTTCATGACTTGCACCAACATTAATTCCTCTAATAGGGTTTATTTATATGCTTCCACTACTTATTGTTATGGATTGTTCATTTCGGTTCTCCTACCGTTATCGGAGGTTACTACTCCCTCCCGTGCACTATCTCACATTCTAGTGAGTTCATTGGTTTGCGTTATCGTTTGTTGGTTCGTTAGTTTAGTGTGTTTCTACGTTTCCGTTTGTTCACAACATAACTCGTACTACGAGTCACTAAACAACAAGACTCATCTATGAGTCGGTCTACCGCACTAAGTGAAGCCATACAATCAATCAAGAAGGGTTAGCTCATACAACATACAGCAAGACATACAATGAAAGGCAATAAACCGTTTTCATGCTTTAGTCTTGATTAGCCGGCATACAGCACACAATCAACATAACTCGGTTAGCATACTGGGCATGAGAAAATCATACTTTCACCAGAGTTAGCTTCACCATGTGTTCCCTTGTTCCTTGGTTCACACTTGTTCCACTGGTAATGTTTCAAACATTGTTATTAATGCTATGCTCATACGGTACATCAATAATTACTACTCCCGTACTTACCCACCCCCGTTGTCCGGTACTTAGTTTAACTCATGTCGGATTATGTCCTTACTTCTCACTCACTTCCTACACTTGTTTACACTTCTTAAGGCCTTTAAATATCACCAAACAAGGCCTTAACAACTCCTAAAACCATTACCATTCACTTCCCCATCATTAGACACCTTTAAAACACTTTCTGTTGCAAATTTAGCATGGTCCGGGTTTGTGTCCGGGTCTACAAACCCGGACCAGACACTGAAATCTCGTTCTGGCCTATTTTACAAGTGTTCCGGGTATATGTCCGGGTTTACAAACCCGGACCACCCCTGAAATCACTTTCTGCCATGTTTTTGCTATGGTCCGGGTTTGTGTACCGATTTGCAAACCCGGACCACCTCTGGAACTGTCAAAATTTATAGTTTTTGGTCAGTTTTCAACCCCTAATTCACCTCTAATCATTTCCTAATCTTTCCACACATTTCCTACTTGTTTAAAACCTCAAACATGCACTAAACCACTTCAAATCCTTGGTTACATCCTCACTTCAATTCTTGCTCAATTCTTTGCAACATTCCATCTTCCTGTTACACTTTTGCACTTCTGTGCATTTCCTAACTTCCCATTGTGGTCTAACACCTCCTACCACCTTACCAAATCATTATTGACCAAACCAATTCCTTTAGGCAAGTGCATTAACTAAACCCAAGTACAACTCTCATTTCCCAAGCCTTGCACCTTAGCTCCTTTTCTAGCTTTTCTAAAGCATTTCAATTCCCCTTTGCTGCAGATTTTGTCTCTTCCTTTTCCTACCCTTATTCCACTCAAGGGTGATTAAATTATCCAAATAAATCCCTCCCAATACCTAGTTCATTCCCTAGGTTGCTCTTCCTCATTATAACACCTAGAACACATTATTTCTACCAAAATTTTGCCATAACTCCGTTGCTTCTCTAGCATTGTCCAAAACTCATCTCACCACCAAATTTTCATCCACATCCATCCTAATCTAGCCACACCCACAAGGGGTCCTATCAGCATACATAATTCCACAAAATTTCCTCAAACAACAATATCAACATATATACTCAATTTACTTGGCTCTAAGGCCTTTAACTCAAACAACAATTCACAACTTCCTCCAATCCTCATACAAATACATTTCTTTACTTATTTTGGGTTCATTATTCAATTTCACCCATCCCAAATCCTAAAGCATTCAAAATAGCATTAGGGTAACATAATTACCTTATTTCTCCATTCTTTGTTCCCAAGCTTCTCATCTCCTCTTCTTGGTCACAATCGCTCAAATGGGAATGGAGTTTCCAAACTCCATCCCAACACCCAAGAAACACAAAAAATGTGTTTTAATTATTTTTATAAACCCTTAGAGAATTCTAATTCAATAAAAAGGGCTTAGAGCACAAGTTAGGGTTTTACCTTTGAAGATTTTGAGAGGGGTTCTCACCCTTGAATCAAGAAGGGGATTACTCCACCATTGGAGGGTTGAAACAATGCTCCAAAGCAAGAAGAAAACAAGGTGTTACAAAGAGCTAAATCGGTCAAGAGAAAGGTGAAGAAAAATGAATTTTCTTTGGAACTTTTTACCTTAGAAAAAAAGAGGAGGCTCCAAGCTTCAATTT
Organism: Limonium bicolor; assembly: GCA_023374045.1. Classification (NCBI taxonomy): domain Eukaryota; kingdom Viridiplantae; phylum Streptophyta; class Magnoliopsida; order Caryophyllales; family Plumbaginaceae; genus Limonium; species Limonium bicolor. The sequence goes on along the minus strand of CM041778.1, from coordinate 176,071,497 downwards.
GGTACCATTTTCTCTTCAAATGGGCAAAACCCATGGAGATGAACATCTTCATTTTCGGATTTTGAAAAGATAGAAAGGTAGAGCTTGGAGAGAGGAGCAAGAATATGTAATTTGTTTTTGATTTGGAGTTGTGATGTGGCTTGGGCAAGCTTGGAAAGAAGAGAAGCCATGGATGGGGCTTCAAAATCGCTCCAGTACAGAGGAAGAAGAAGAGAGGAATCGGAGGGGAGAAGAGGGAGCAGTACATGAGGGGAATGGGAAATTAGGTTAGAGAGAGAAATAAAGGTGCTTTTGTACCTTTTCTTTTTCTTCTGTTTATTTTTTGCTTTTTAGCTTATTTGTGTGTGTGAGAGAATGGGGCTGCTTACTAATTAAACTGGCCCACTATATTAGTACCAGCTGGAGCGTTTTTCGTCTTTTACAGAAAACGCTCGTTTATTTACCCGGTTTAACACTATTCACTAACCGGGCCCATTTTCTGGAATTGTCTCGTTTCTTTAATTTTAATAGTTATTATACTCCCATTAATGTTTATTTATAGTTATTTAATAAACTATAATTTTTACGGGTTCGTTTGAGCACTCAAAGTCACATTTTCGGGTTTTCTCGAAAAACGTGCGCTAAAGCTTTATTAGCGTTTTAACACATTATTTGGATCCATTTTCTTCGGGAGTTGTTCCCATATATTATTTTGGTCTTATTAAGCCCTAGGAATCCACATAATACGCTAACCGAGGTCTCATACCTCCTATGGTTATTTAACGCTTATTTAGCATTTTTTGCTTTTTAAGCGTTTCTTTATTTCTTTTGGATTTATTTTCCTTACCAAAATTACTTAGGCACTATTAGGCCCTTAAATACCATATTAAAATAATTTAATCACCATATTTAAGTTCGGGGTATTTCAAAACAAGTACAGAAACCCGGACCAGTCAAAAAACGTAGCAGATTGTATTTCATAAGGAGTGGTTCGGGTTTGTAAACCAGGACCTAAACCCGGACCAAACCAAATTCACATCCGAGAGGATTTACAAACGCATGGTCCGGGTTTGTAAACCATGACCTAAACCCGGACCATACATAAAACATACCCGAGAGTTACACGTTGTCAGGGTAGGTATAGCGTTGTTGTGGTCAGGGTTTGTAAACCCGGACAGCAACCCGGACCACACTAAAACCTTCACATAATGTGTTTTAAAGCTAATCTAAGGTAGGGTAATGAAGGGTAATGACATTATAAGGTAATTAACACTTGATTAATGATGTTTAATGGCCATTAAGGCCATAAACAAACTTAGAGAATAATTTTAAGTAAGTAACATAAGTAAATGTATTTAAGTAACAATGGGATAGTAAGTATAAACAGGGAAAGAGTAGGGAAAGTAATGAGTAAGGTTAATTATAGTTAATTAACCACCCGACTCTATGTATATGCTAGGATTCGAATAGTTGAACACCGAAGAGGAGTCGGTGAGTCCAAATCAACGGTGCAAGGTATGATTTCTTCATGCTCTGTATCTGTTGTGCAAATAATATATCACAATATATATAAATATATGCAAAGAGTAGGCAAGTGCACCTATTCGATGTAGTACCACAAGTGTCGTATCCACAAGGAAATTGGTTCTATCTCCCTAGCTTCGGTATTTAGTTATTTAATTAAAAGCGGTAAAAAAATGGGTTTAGCCGGAGGCAAGGTTAGTGATTCAGTTTAGTTAAAAAATAGAAAACAATTAAACTAAAGTGGTATTTTAATGGATTGAAACGAAGATGTACCCGGGAAAGTGTAATCGCCCAAATACTCCCAAACATAACATTTTATCCCAATTTGCTCTAGTTGTCTATTAGGACTGAATTTATGACTATCTCTAAAATCCTAGTGAAAGTCAAATCTTATCTAGTTAAATAAACCGTTCGGTTAGGTTGGATAAACATCACTAGATAGCATTAAACATAAGCCCTTAATACTAGCACTAAATCCACCAACTAATTAAAGAAGGAAAAATCTAGGGTTTGTCTCTCTCTTGGTCAAAATCCCTAAATCACACATGTATGAAGTTAGGAGAAACCACAAATGCACATAGCTGATCAATCTAGCTAGCACATTAATTAAATTTAGAGAGAAAACAACTATATTTAAGCAAATTAGGTTTTACATGCTAGTTTGAGGATTTGGGGTCAAAACCCTATCCCAAGGTACAAAATAGGACTACTCAGACATTAAAGAGATAAAGAAGAGAAGAGTAAAAGATATAGCCATGGGTAGTTGAAGAAGCTTTAATGAAGATGGGGTCCTCTTTTTCTTTTCTTCTTCTGTTTTCCCGTTTTGTCGCCTTCTTTTCCTCGACTTCTCGTCTCTGTTTTCTTTCTTTTGTTTTTGTCTCTATTCGTCCCGTCCGTCCTCGCTCCCGTCCAAAATCGACTTTTATCCCCCTCAAAATATCTCGCCCTCCTCTCTTTTCGTTTCGAGTCTTCCGCCTCCGTCCAATCTCTCGCCCCCTTCTGTTTTCTTTCTTTCTTTTTTTTTAAAAAAACTTCCTCGCGTCCAGTCTGTCCGCCTCCTCTTTTATTTCCAAAGTTAGTCACATGCATGTTGATGCATATTTACATGCACACATGTATTTTAATTGTGAGCAAGTGTATGCTGCTGGAGGGCCCGGAAGACTACGTGCACGGCTACACATATTTGCATGCATGTATGAAGGATATCACTTGCATAAGTGAAGATATGCATGGGCGGCTGGTGCGTGGTTGGAGGCAGCAGGTAGCCTGCTTGCTTGCTTGCGCAGCGGTAAACAATGTCAAATTAAGCATTCACCTAAAATATAATAAAAATATGTAAGTTCACTCTATAAATAAAATACTCTATAAAGTAGTGAAACTATGTTATAAATCATGTAAAATACTTGCGGAAATAACCCTTAAAAATATATATTTTCACCACTTATCAACTCCCCTACACTTATCTTTTTGCTTGTCCTCAAGCAAAACTAGGAACCCACAAGAAGGAGGAATATTTAAAGCAAGCAAGTGTTTAGATGAATTCTTGGATTTGAGTGAACAAAATGGTGGAAAACTCATGAGGAGTGCGAACCGACCTCATCATGGTGACATGGGTGTGCTTCGGGTAAAAATAAAAAAAAGATAGAGTTTCGGGGTATGATCTAGAGTGCTTCAAAGTTATAAAGATTAAGTAACTTGAAGAACTTTTACCATGGCCAACTTCTCTCAAGAATGGGCATTGAGGAGAAAACAAAAGGAAAAGATGTATGCATTTGTTTCACTTTTGCATAAGAGATGAGAAGATGTATTTGGGCATTTTAGCCTTAGCATTAAAGAACACTCAACTCTCATTTTGTTGGTTACCAATGGTGTCTCACAAGTCCCTTTTTAGATTTTCACAAAGAAGCACCCCTTAGCAATCCCTAAGAGAGAAGATAGAAGGAACCCCTAAGCAATAAAAAATTCACCAAGATAAGGTTTTATGGCTGCACTACATATACATGCTCCTCAAGAGAGAATTTTTTGAAAATTTTTGATGAAAAATCCCAAGAATTCAAATAAAAACTTGCTTACATTTAAATGTAACTCCTAAGTGGAAGCAATAGATAAGCATAAGGAAATTGAGTAGTGCGCAAAAAGAAAAGGCCGTCTCCCCCACACTTAAATGGGACAATGCCCTCATTGTTCAAGGAATAACGAAGGGAGAAACAAAAGACCTTTTCGAAGCACTAGCATAGAGTTAACAAAAAGTGTGTATGATATGTATTGTGCAAAATTAAAAAGAAGGGTGAAACTAGTACTCCCCTGATGAGGTACAGACTGAAAACGGGATTCCCCCAAACTTGAGAGTGTCCGGGGTCGATGAGGCACAACCTTCGATCATTGGATATGAAGGTCCTTGGGGAAATTTCGCCAGAGTTTTCCTTGAAATTGTTCCTAAATCCATCCCTTTATCAGAGGGGCACACCTGTTTCCAAGATATTCACAACACAAACAACACCAATTGGGCACAAAAATGCAATTCCAAGGAATGCTCAAAAAGCCCGTTAACTCACAAGAGTTCAAAATATTGTGCACTTTTTAAACTAACAAAAAATACATGAAAATAAATGAAATGAAATGGAATCCGGGCTGCCTCCCAGAGAACTGCTCTTCTTTAACGTCTTTGGCTAGAAGCAGTAAGCATAGATCAAACCTGAGGGTCTCTTAGAATGATGGCGCGAGCTTCGACTTTCTCAAGATTACCTCCCATATAATGCTTTAGCCTCGATCCATTCACCATGAAGGTTTGCCCTTTTGTGTTCTTCAACTCAACCGATCCATATTGAGTGACATTTGAGACAGTGAAAGGTCCAGCCCAATGAGATTTTAATTTGCCAAGGAACAACTTCAGCCTGGAATTGTAAAGTAGAACCCAATCTCCCATATGGAACTCCCGCCTAAGGATCATCTTATCATGCCACCTCTTGGCTTTCTCCTTATAGATGTGGTTGTTCTCATATGCATCCTCTCGAAACTCTTCCAATTCAGTAAGTTGGAATTTTCTCTTGTCAGCCACACTTATCAGATCAAAGTTCAATGCTTTCATAGCCTAGAATGATTTGTCCACCAACTCCACTGGTAGATGACAAGCTTTGCCAAAGACAAGTCGGTATGGAGACATGCCGATGGGAGTCTTGTAAGCTGTCCTATATGCCCTTAGTGCATCATCTAGCTTTAGTGACCAATCCTTCCTTGATGAATTGACTGTTTTCTGAAGGATCCACTTCAGCTCTCGGTTGGTGACCTCGGCTTGGCCATTAGTTTGGGGATGGTAAGGTAGAGCTACCTTGTGTCTCACTCCATATTTTCCCATTAAAGCTTCAAACTTCTTATTGCAGAAGTGAGACCCGCCGTCACTGATTATAGCACATAGCACTCCAAACCTTGTAAAGATGTTCTTTTTCAAGAATTTGATCACCACCTTAGCATCACTAGTGGGGGATGCAATGGCTTCTACCCACTTGGTGACATAGTCAACTGCCACCAAAATGTAGAGATTCGAGAAAGATGAAGGAAAAGGGCCCATGAAGTCAATTCCCCATAGGTCAAAAGGTTCCACCTCAATAATGACATTCAGAGGCATCTCATGCTTTCTGGAGGTGTTTCCAAGTCTTTGGCATTGGTCACAAGAGGCAACATAAGCATGACAGTCCTTGTGGAAGGTTTTCCAAAAGAACCCTGATGAAGTATTTTAGTTGCGGTCCTTGCCGGCCCATGGTGTCCTCCTGCCTTGAGAGAATGGCAATGCTTCAAAATATTCTGTACCTCAGTTGTCGGCACACACCTTCTAACCATCCCATCTGCACATGCCTTAAAAAGGAAAGGGTCCTCCCAATAGTAGTGTTTCACATCTGCAAAGAATTTCTTCTTTTGTTGATAAGTCATTTTACGAGGCACTACTCCCTGTGCCAAATAGTTTGCCATGTCTGCATACCAGGGATCATCGGTGTGGCCGAGCATTAATAGATACTCATTCGGGAAGAATTCATTAATGGGCACCCCATCCTCTGGTGCCTCTATGCGAGACAGGTGGTCAGCCACACATTTGCACTCCTGGCTTATCTCTGACTTCAATTTCAAATTCTTGCAGTAGGAGGATCCACCTGAGAAGTCTGGGCTTGGCATCCTCCTTAGTGAACAGATATTTGAGAGCAGAGTGATTGTGTGGACTATCACTTTGCTCCCAAGGAGGTAAGATCTGAACTTATCCAAAGCAAAGACCACTGCTAGAAGCTCTTTCTCAGTAGTGGCATAATTCTTCTGAGCTTCATTGAGGGTTCTGCTAGCATAGTAGATGGTTCTCAAATTTTCTCCTTCTTCTGACACAAGGCTGCCCCCACTGCGTAGTCACTAGCATCACACATAATCTCAAATGGAAGGCTCCAATCTGGTGAAACTACGATGGGGGCTGAGATGAGACACTCCTTAAGGGTATTGAAGGCTTGCATACACTCCTCAGTGAAGTTGAACTTAGTATCCTTGGCCAAAAGATCACACAAAGGCTTGGAAATTTTTTAGAAGTCTTTGATAAACCTTCTGTAGAACCCGGCATGACCAAGGAAACTTCTAATGTCTCTGACTGAAGTAGGAGGTGGCAGTTTTTCAATAACCTCGACCTTGGCCTGGTCAACTTCAATACCTCTTGAAGAAATTTTATGCCCAAGGACTATCCCTTCTCTGACCATGAAGTGACATTTTTCCCAGTTAAGCACAAGGTTAGTTTCCTCACACCGAGCAAGAATGTCATCCAAATTGTCTAAGCAAGATTCAAAGGTGAGACCAAAACTGAGAAGTCGTCCATGAACACCTCGATGCTCTTCCCTAGAAAGTCGGAGAAGATGGACATCATACACCTCTGGAAGGTTGCAGGAGCATTACATAAACCAAACGGCATCCGGTTGTATGCAAATGTCCCATACGGGCATGTAAAAGTAGTCTTCTCTTGGTCCTCTGGGGCAATGGGTATCTGGAAATAGCCTGAGTAGCCATCGAGGAAGCAGTAGTCTTGCTTGGCCAGTCTCTCAAGCATCTGGTCGATGAAGGGCAGAGGGAAGTGGTCCTTGCGGGTGGCAGTATTCAATTTCCTATAGTCAATGCACACCCTCCAACCATTTGTGGTTCTTTGGGGGACCAACTCGCCCTTCGCATTGGGACCACTGTGATGCCTCCTTTCTTTGGCACAACCTGAACTGGACTCACCCATTTGCTGTCAGATATGGAGTAGATTATCCCGGAGTCTAGCAGTTTCAGGACTTCAGCTTTCACCACCTCTTTCATGTTAGGATTCAGTCTTCTCTGCGGTTGGACCAAAGGTTTGTAATCATCCTCCATATATATGTGGTGAGTGCAGAAGCAGGGGTCAATTCCCTTGATGTCTGAGATGGACCAGCCAATAGCTCTTTGTGGCTTCGAAGCACCTTCAAGAGACTTTCCTCTTGCGCACCTGTTAGAGAGGAGGAGATAATAACAGGTAGAACACAGGGGTCAGTCAAATAAGCATATTTTAAGTGTGAAGGTAAGGGTTTCATCTCCACGATGGGAGGCTTCTCAACCGACGGTGGAGGCTTTTGGGCAGACCGCTCTAATGGTTCTGGTGCTGGGTACCGTGGCATGGCATAAGATTTTCTACTGTCCAAGGCTGCCACCATCTCTACTACCTCTCGGTCCATCACCTTCATCACGAAACTCAAGCAGAGCAAGTTTAAGAGCATCATAACAAACGAGAGAAGAGGAATTATCTTGCACAATAGAGTCAACAATATCTGTAGTAAACAGCTTCCACATGCGCAGGTTTCTTTACTACCTTAGACATGTCATACTCTATTGTTTCTTCATGAAGTCTCAATATAATTTTTCCTTTCTCAACATCTATCAGAGCCCTAGCAGTCCGCATAAAAGGACGACCCAAAATCAATGGTACCCTAGCATCCTCTTCCATGTCAATCACAATAAAATCAGCAGGGAACACAAAGGTTCCAACAGTCACAACCAAGTCCTCCACTATCCCTTTCAGGAACACTAAGGACCTATCAGCTAATTGCAATTGAATATGCATTCACCAATTCCAAGCTTATTAAATATTGACAGTGGCATGAGATTAATACTAGCTCCTAAATCACAAAGTCCACTACCACAATCAACATCATCAATAGAGCAAGGTATGATTGGCAAACCAGGGTCTCCAAGTTTTGGAGGGAGGTTCTTGAAGCTCTTTAGCAGCACCGCTGATACTTCTTGTGTAAGATGCACGGTCTCAACCTCTTGCAACGATCGTTTGTTGGAGATGATGTCCTTCATGAACTTTGCATAGATCGGCATCTGTTTTAATGCATCAGAAAATGGAATGTTAATTGTCAGTTTCTTAAAGTGGCTCAAAAACTTTCCAAATTGTTCATCTAAATATTTATCTTTGAGCCTGTTTGGAAAAGGAAGAGGAGGAAGAATCTTAGTGAGAGTGGAGGGTGTAGAAGTTTCAGGAGACTCCTTCTCCTTGGAAGTATTTTTCGGAGGAGGAGGGGTTTCCTCAAAAGTCTTTTGATCTTCCTCTTGAACTATTTGAGATTCTTGATCCTCGTTTTCAGCTTGTGGATATGGTGATTCTAAATGCTTCCCGCTTCTCAAAGTCACTGCTTTAGCATGTTCTCTCGGATTTTGCTTCGGCTGACTTGGGAAAGTGGTTGGTGGTTTTTGTACAAACTGCTCAAATTGCTGAGAGAGATGATCCAAATGTGTTTTGATTTTTTGTTGAAAGCATCTTGGCTCAAATTCCTAGCATCCTGGCGGGCATTGTGAGCCTCTTGTGCTCGGTTTTAGCATTAGAGGAGGCAATGAAAGCCGACATCATGTTCTTTAGCTCCTCATCAACACCGCTAGAAGAAGATTGAGATTGTTGAGTTTGTTGTTGGAATCCCGGGGGGCCTTGAGGTCTATAACCCATATTGGAGTTGACTTGGGGTCTATACCCTTGAGAGAAGTTTGAAGAATTACTTGGCCCTCCATGATTTTGCTCATTGTTCCTCCATGAAAAATTCGGGTGATTTCTCCATGGGGCATTGTTGTTGTTGTATGAGTTCATGGGACGGTTACTAACATAGCTCATTCTCATGATCACTAACGTAGCTCTTCCCCTCGCAATGATGAGTTTCATGGGGACCCACACAAATGGCGCATCCCTCCATAGGTTGATTTGAGGAAGAAGAATGCAGACTTCACACTTTCTTTCTGGGCAGTTGCTAATTTTTCGACCATCTTAGTGAGAGAGGAGATCTGAGCTGAGAGGTGATCAGTAGGCTCGACATGGAGTAGGCCTGCTGCCCTAGGAGCTCTACCTTTGTTCTTCGCCCACTGCCTTGTGTTGTTGGTCATGGTCTCAAGAAGCTCCATTGCTTCTTGAGGTGATTTGTTCATAAAACTTCCTCCAGCCGAGGAGTTCACAAGGAGTCGATTAGAATCATCCAACCCATTGAAGAAAGAAAGGCAAAGAGACTGATCGTCTAGTCCATGATGAGAACAATTCATCAACATTTCTTTAAATCGGTCCCATGCATCGTATAATGTTTCCCCTGGCTCTTGAGTGAAAGTATTGATCTCACCAATCAACTGTCTTGTTCTGCTGGTTGGATAATACTTTGCAAGAAATTTCTGAGCCATCTGCGCCCAAGTGTGAATTGATTTTGAAGGGAGGCTTCTATACCATCTTGAAGCTGCGTCCTGAAGAGAGAGGGAACAACTAAGTCTTATTCTTTCCTTTACGACACCAGCTTTTCCAAAAGAATTGCAAAAGTCGAGGAAGAGGCTCAAGTGGTTTGGAGCATCGTCTGGATTCGCTCCACTGAACCTTCCGAAATCTCGGGTAACTGTAATGAAGTGCGTTTTGAATGTCCATTGTCTGTTCTCCTCTGGTGTCAACTGGAAGGACTATGGTTGAAGCTCTTCCCTCAGTACATGGCTGATAGTAGTCACTTAAAGCTTGAGGGTAGGCGTCTCCTTGATTTTGCCCGTTGTTTTCTATTTCTGGTTGGTCTTGATCCGCCATGGTTATACTTCTTAGATCCTTTCTAGCTCTTAGTAGGAAGCGCTCAAGATCGGGTCTCGGACTGACAAGCGGAGAACCACGAGCTCGGGTGCTTGGCATACACAAGGGGGAAGAAGGTACCTATTCGAACACCAAAAGCGAAAAAATGCTAGCTGTTAAAAATAAGGAAATATAAAAAGGACTAAACAAAAACTAAAATAAAAGAAAGACTAAAATAAAACAAAAGTAACAAAAATAAAAATAAACAGAAAAATAAAGATAAACAAAAACTAAAATACCGAAACTGGGGAAAATGATAAAACTAACAATTTCCCAGGCAACGGCGCCAAAACTTGTTGTGCAGATAATATATATCACAAAATATATAAATATATGCAAAGAGTAGGCAAGTGCACCTATTCGATGTAGTACAACAAGTGTCGTATCCACAAGGAAATTGGTTTATCTCCCTAGCTTCGGTATTTAGTTATTTAATTAAAAGCGGTAAAAAAATGGGTTTAGCCGGAGGCAAGCTTAGTGATTCAGTTTAGTAATAAAATAGAAAACAATTAAACTAAAGTGGTATTTTAATGGATTGAAACGAAGATGTACCCCGGGAAAGTGTAATCGCCCAAATACTCTCAAACATAACATTTTATCCCAATTTGCTCTAGTTGTCTATTATGACTGAATTTATGACTATCTCTAAAATCCTAGTGAAAGTCAAATCCTATCTAGTTAAATAAACCCTTCGGTTAGGTTGGATAAACATCACTAGATAGCATTAAACACAAGCCCTTAATAATAGCACTAAATCCACCAACTAATTAAAGAAGGAAAAATCTAGGGTTTGTCTCTCTCTTGGTCAAAATCCCTAAATCACACATGTATGAAGTTAGGAGAAACCACAAATGCACATAGCTGATCAATCTAGCTAGCACATTAATTAAATTTAGAGAGACAAAACAACTATATTTAAGCAAATTAGGTTTTACATGATAGTTTGAGGATTTGGGGTCAAAACCCTATCCCAAGGTACAAAATAGGACTACTCAGACATTAAAGAGATAAAGAAGAGAAGAGTAAAAGAGATAGCCATGGGTTGTTGAAGAAGCTTTAATGAAGATGGGGTCCTCTGTTTTCTTTTCTTCTTCTGTTTTTCCGTTTTGGTCGCCTTCTTTTCCTCGACTTCTCGTCTCTATTTTCTTTCTTTTGTTTCTGTCTCTGCTCGTCCCGTCCGTCCTCGCTCCCGTCCAAAATCGACTTTTATCCCCCTCAAAATATCTTGCCCTCCTCTCTTTTCGTTTCGAGTATTCCGCCTCCGTCCAATCTCTCGCCCCCTTCTGTTTTCTCTTTTTTTCTAAAAACTTCCTCGCATCCAGTCTGTCTGCCTCCTCTTTTATTTCCAAAGTTAGTCACGTGCATGTTGATGCATATTTACATGCACACATGTATTTTAATTGTGAGCAAGTGTATGTTGCTGGAGGGCCCGGAAGACTACGTGCACGGCTACACATATTTGCATGCATGTGTGAAGGATATCACTTGCATAAGTGAAGATATGCATGGGCGGATGGTGCGTGGTTGGAGGCAGCAGGTAGCCTGCTTGCTTGCTTGCGCAGCGGTAAACAATGTCAAATTAAGCATTCACCTAAAATATAATAAAAATATGTAAGTTCACTATATAAATAAAATACTCTATAAAGTGGTGAAACTATGTTATGAATCATGTAAAATACTTGCGGAAATAACCCTTAAAAATATATATTTTTTCACCACTTATCAGTATCCTAACCTGGTTACCCCGATTTGTGTGCTTATTTGATCACCTAAATAAGATAAATGCATGAATCGGACTATATTGCACTTACTTGTGCTTGCTTTAGGTTGTTCTTGATATATATTGTCTTGAACACTAGTTTGTATAATTCATGAATATATGGATGAAGATGAAGTGAATTCATACCTTGTATTGTACTTATGTATTGTATTGTATCTTGTGTGGATGTGCCTATGAGCAATGTATTTGTGTGTGGCTTGGATGTGTGACTTCTACTAATTCCTAACTACCAAACTCCTAACGTAAGTATTGAGTAAATTGGAATGAGTAGAAGTCCAATATAGTTTCGGCCACGCGTGAGGTTGGGGAGACACAAGAGGTTGGATCTGATTCCTGGTTCTTAAACTTGTCCACGGCCCAAACCCCTTAAATGGGTAGCATCCTGGATTAGTGAACCAAGTAAATCCCGGTGGTGGGACAGAGTAGTCCCCAGGCCGGAGGTCCCGACGACTTGACTTGAGTAAGTAGTAAGTAAAGTAAAGTATTGTATGAGTAATGGTCTTGGCTAGTGTAAGTCATTGACCCCGAGTAAAAGAGTAACCTCCACCCGATTAACCCGGGTGGACAAATGGAGCTAACAAATATTGTGTACTGAGTATGTATTGCGTATGTATTGTGTATGTGTATTTCAGAAAAAGGTAAGTAAGTATCGGTTGACTTGTATTGTCTTCCTTGTATGAATTGAAGTGTATGCATGTATTCCTTGTGTAGTATAGTAGTATTGTGAAAGAAAGCATGTATGTATGTATGTATGTACTTGTAAAATGAATTGCATGTATTCGACCAAGTGGTCGGCATACCCTCACTAGTACGCGGGGTATGCGGAAGTCATATGCAGCGTAAGCTGAGCCCCTAGGGGTAACGTTTTTAGTGTGCAGGTACCCGAAGCGGATATGGTCACAGTAAGAGGCCGGAAGATGTGCCTAGCTCATTAAGAATGAAACGTAGATGGTAGAGAATGGTATTGGACTTGTAACCTTGAAGTAGTAGTGTACCTAGGGGTACACCATAGGTATTGGAAGTATGTAGATTGTGAGGAAGGGGTAGATGTAGTCTCTTAAATAGTATGTATGAACTTGGAAGAAGTATTGTATTGGTATTTGGAACTTAGTAAACTCGGTATGTTATATTGTATTGTATGGTATTGTAATAGAGCATTGTGTTGAATGGGAAGTTGTAGTACCCGGTTGTAATTGAAGCAAGGATTGTATTTGTGTAGCACTCGGATATTCCGGTCCATCAGACCGATGCTGTATGTAGTAGTAAGCCTTGTTAGTCACGTGGGTGGCTAACGGCGTTGTATCACCCACCGTTGTGTAAGTATGTATCCGCTGCGTGAGCATGGGAGTATGAGGAGTCTGTACGGTAATGACGGTATTAGCGGTAGGGGTGTTACACAAGGTGATTTAAAAGTTGAACAACTAATACTGCATATCTAAATTATGAACAATGTGAAATGGATTTTGAACAAAAGGGTTAAAAAGTTGAACAATAAGTATAATTTATATGAACACAAACTTGATGTTTAAAAATCGGTAAAACAATAAATATGATATATTATATTGACATTGATTTATCATAAATTTCTTATGAACAATTAGATCTAGTTGTTGAACCCTTAATATAAAAAGAGTTGAACATATAGACAAAAAAATTGAACAAACTAATTTTATATTTATAAACATGAATGTGAGTTTTGAAATAATGAACAATATGCAGTAAATTTTGAACAAGGTGCCTTAAAAGTTGAACAACTAATACTACATATCTAAATTATGAGGATAATTGCGAAGAAAAACAACAATAACTGCGATAAAAAACGTGTTTATAGATATTTATAAAAAAATATTTTAGAATCATAAATTGTTAAAATACTTTCTATATTTATGGAGAAATTAAAAATATTTATTTTACATAATTTTAGAAAATAAACTTATAAATAAATACAATCACTTAAAAACAAATCACACGTCAGCACCGGAAGCACGATGCAATGTGCTTCCGGTTGTATAGTAGACTAATTGTTCTTTCACGGCTTGTAAAAGCTACTCATCCCAGCTTTTCCTTTAATGCTACTATGGTTATCCTATATGGGTTTGCCATGTGTGATTATGAAATACCCCGTAATTAAAAATAGTGATTAATTAGGCTAATAAATAATTTAGAAGCTTAATTAAGTATGAATAATCATGAGGGAACAAATCCCGAAGAAAACGGATCCTTAAAAAGGATTAAAATCACTAACGAACCTTAAAGCGCGTTTTTCGAGGTAACCGGGAAAACGTGACTTTAAGCGGGTCAAATAGACTCGTAACAATTTTGGTCAACTAAATAATCATTAATAAATATTAGTGAAGTCTTAGGACCAATAAAATCAAGAAAACGAGAGATTAGTAAAAACTGTCAAAAACGGGAAGTCGCGGGGTAGAAATATAAATAGACCAAACTTATGTGTCCACTTTTAAAATAAAAGGCAAAAATTGTGTGTGTGTGTGTGTAGTGCCAGCCGCCCCCCCTCCCCCCCCCCCCATTCCCCTCTCTCACACACTCACTCACACTCTCTTATTTACAAACAAACAAAATAATAAAGTAAACCCCCACTCACTTTACCACTCTCTCTCCTACCCTCTTTTCCTCTCACTCACGTAAACCCCATCCCCCTCACTCTCTTTTCTTTCTTCCTTCTCCTTCCCAGCGACATCTATGGAGTTTTGAAGACCACTCACAAACTCCATCTTCTTTCCTCTTGTAACTCCCTCAAATCTCCTCCAAAAATTACAAAACTTGTACCATTGGAATCCTCTCCTCAAGAGCTACATTCCTATCTTTTCAAAAATCAAAAACAACAACTTTCATCTCCATGGGTATGGAGCATTTGGAGCTTCAAGACCACCACTAGAACCACCTCATTCTCCTTGTTCTATTGAGGTAAAAATATTCTTAAAAACTCCATCTTTTTCTAGCCTCAAGGGCAAAACGAAAATCTAGCTAAACTCTTGTTTGGTTCTCTTGTTCTATAGCCGATTTTGGCTTGTTGGTGGAGTTGGAAATCTTGTTCTTGAGCCACTCCAAGCTTCATTTGCACCCTTGTGAGGTAATGAACTTCTAAACCCTAGAATGTGTATTAGAACTCAAATAATGTTTAAGGATAGTTTTAAGTATTGAAACATGTAAATGTATGGGTTATAGTGTTAGAGGAGTTGGGTTGCTAAACCGGTGGAGAAAAGGAAGAAGGAGAGAGAAGGAAGAAGCAAGAAGAGAAAAACAATTAGAAGAAGAAGAAGGTAAATCACATTCTCTTGTGTAGTTAGTAATGTATAATGTAACAGATTTTTAGTAGCACAAATTGGTATTGTAAAATGATAGTGTATTAGTAGTGTAGTGTATAAGAGCATACAAATGTTTTGAAACCTTAAAAGACATGTAAAACTGATTGAAACCTAGTTGGGAATAAGAGGTTATGTGCAGAAATTTTTATGAGTGTTTAGTAGTTGATATTGGTGTATGAGAGCTTGGATATTATTGCTGTTTTGAAACAGATGAAATGGGTAACAAAAATGTGAATACATGATGTGGTGAGAATGTAAGATTTTAGGGGAGGTTATGTCAAAATTTATCTAGAATTAGAACACTTAAGAAAACTAGAAACTAGGTGAATAATGTATGTTGTAACAGATTTTGATTAAGATAGGTAGAGGGTAAGCTGAGAGAGATAGTTAATGTAGTTATAATGTATTAGAGGTGCTAGAAATGCCAATAAAGAGGGAGATGTAGAAGAGGAGTGTAAGTGTTAAAATCTGTAGCATAATGCAACTAGAGAAGAGACTAGGTGAGTGTTGAAAAGAAACTTGGAAAATTATGTGAGTGAATGAGTATAGAATTGTGTAAGGAGTTAAGGAGTGAACTAGGGTGTATTAAGAGGTTTAATTAGTGGTATAACTGTGGGAATAAGTGTAGGAACAATGGGGAAGTAATGGGTAAAAGAGAGGACTGAAAAACAGAAATAAAAATGCAAATACTGGGCCGGACCGAACTTGCGACCGGACTTGCAAGTTCGGTCGAGCCCAGATTTACAAAGACGGGAAAGCTTCTGGAATCGACCGGACTTGCGACCGACTTGCAAGTTCGGTCGGACTAGAAAATTCTCCCGTCTGTAACCTACTGGAATGGACCGACCTTGCGACCGGACTTGCAAGGTCGGTCGACTCAAAAATTTTCCGTCGAGTAAGCTACTGGAATGGACCGACCTTGCGACCGGACTTGCAAGGTCGGTCGGGCTAAAATTCGCCTGTAACGAAACTTACTGGAATGGACCGACCTTGGGACCGGACATGCAAGGTCGGTCGACTCCAGAATTTTGAAACCAAAACTTACTGGAATGGACCGAACTTGCGACCGGACTTGCAAGTTCGGTCGGCCAGAAAAATTCGGTAATGTGAGCTACTGGAATGGACCGGACTTGCAAGGTCGGTCGCAAGTCCGGTCCGGTCAAAAAAAAATTATTTAAATTAAATAATATATATATATATATATGTATACACATATATATATAGGTACATGTATGTAAGCATGCCAATGTTAAGTAAGAAAGTAAAACTTAAGTAATGAAAAATAAGTAAGTAAAGTGTAAGTGTAAGAAGTATAAGGACATAGTAAGTAGGAGTTAAGTTGATGATGGGTATATTAATCATTCAACTGTATGTACATAATAGGGCTTGATTTGTGACACCGAAGGACGTTTGGAATCACGTACAACGGTGAATGGTATGGATTCCTCATGCCCCGTATGCTATCTTGGTTACTCTGATTTGTGTGTTGTGTGCTAATTGATCACCAAATAAGATAAATGCACGAATCGGAGTTAATATGCATACTTGTGAATATGTAGTGTTGTATGTTGTGAATATTTTCTTAAATCTTAGTTTGTATAATTCATGAAATGTATGGATGATAATGAATGTGTGTATGTATGATGTACTGTACCGTGACCGTTTATTATTGTGTTTGGACTTCTAACTTATTCCTAACAAGCTAACCATTCTAACTTAAATTGGCAATTAAATTGGAATGAGTAGAAGTCCGATATAGTTTCGGCCACGCGTGAGGATGCGGAGTCACGAGAGGTTGGCTCCAATTCCTGACTCTTAAACTGGTCCGCGGCCCAAATCCCTTAAGTGGGTAGCATCCCGGATTGGTGAGTCAAGTAAATCCCGGAGGTGGGACGGTGTAGTCCCCAGGGCCGGAGGTCCCGACGACTTAACTTGAGTATAAGTAAGTAAGTAAGAATGAGTAAGTAAAGTAAATGAAAGTAAGTAAATGTAAGTAAGAAAAAGTAAGTAATGAGTAAAAGAGTAAAAGCATTCCGATTAACCCGGATGTATAATTTGGCTAACCTTGTGAAGGTACGTATGGTGAGCATTGTTGTATTGTTGCCTTGATATGAATAATGTATTGTGAATGAATGTATGTTGTATGCAAGCATGTATGTATGAAATTAATGAATCGCATGTTTAGTGGACGTCAAATAGTCGGCGT
This sequence comes from Limonium bicolor, assembly GCA_023374045.1. Classification (NCBI taxonomy): domain Eukaryota; kingdom Viridiplantae; phylum Streptophyta; class Magnoliopsida; order Caryophyllales; family Plumbaginaceae; genus Limonium; species Limonium bicolor. The sequence goes on along the minus strand of CM041778.1, from coordinate 176,054,563 downwards.
GCCCTAGCTAGCACGCGGTATATGCGGAGTTTATACGCAGCGTTTGCTGAGCCCTTTGGGGCACCATTTTTACTACACGCAGGTACCCGCGAAGGATGAAGAAGCGAAGACTAGTTTATTTCTTGTCCTTCTTTTTGGATTGTAAACAATGAATTTATGATTGGTGTACTGAGTAGTACATGGCTGTAGTTTTTGAATAGCCGGTGTACCATGGGGTACACCTTTTTGGATTTTGATAGAATGGGAATTGGTATAGATGAGTAGCTGGTAGAAACTCACTCCTTTGGGAACCTAGAAAGGATGTAATTGAATACACTTAAATACTCGGTGATCCAGGATGTAAGTACTTGGCATATGATATTTTGGTAAGTAATTTAGTAGCTCGGTATATTATGTTCATCAGACCGTGACTGTAAGTAAGGTAAGCCTAGCTAGCCGTATGGGCGGTTAGCGGCGTTGTACCACCCGCCGTAGTAAGTAGTAATAATTCCGCTGCGAACTCGTAAGATTAACAGGACGATTAGACGGTAAGCATAGGATTAGCGGTTGGGGTGTTACAGATTACTTTATTTTTTAACTAATAGAAGATGGACAAGTGTTTTCCACTTTTTCCATATAACACATTAATGTATCAATCGCGGGCAAAGAACGGGCCCATAGATAAACTAGGAAAAAAGACTGTCAAAACCATAGAAGACACCTATTTGTAGATAGTCTAATTCTGTCTATAACCATTAACAATTTGAGTATGTCGATTGTCAGTCATGCCTCACTTATTTCCATATAAAGCTTATTGTGCAGGCTAATTAAGTTGTTTTCATCAGGTAACTTTCTATTCTTCTTTCATTATTCCAAATACTCCATCACATCCTGATTCTAGTAGGTTATATCTTCAATTGTTCCACAAGTGCACGTATAGGTTATGAATTAATACTTTCCCAAGTATATCGATTAATAGGTGGTGCATCATTTTTCATTGGTGACTAAAGAAGGTAATCTTGTGGTGTTATATTTGTACTTTCGTTACGACTCACTTATATATTTGTTCTCTTTAATATTCAATAAGCCCTTAATGGGTCGGCGGGTGTATGTTTCACCCGGTCACCCGACCCACTAAACCGAGTGAATAATCTGCAAAATGGGTAAAAAACAGGTGACAAATGAATAGGTGCGGGTGCGGATTAGGTGACGGGTGGACATTTGCCATCCGTCACCCAACCCGTTCACCCGATCCGCTCACCCGCATTATTATAATATAAAAAAAAATATTATTATAACCCTCTTCACTCACGGTAACTTTGCAACCCTCTTCACTCAACGACATTCTTCATTCTCTTTCAATCACGTTAATTTTGCAACCCTAACGGTCAAACAAGAACATATATGCTTTGCGCCACCATTCTTCATTCTCTTCACCCATGGTAATTTGGCACTGGTGAACAAGGAAATTCATGCTCTGCGCTATTTTTCTTCTCTACACTCACGATAATTTGCAACCTAACTGGCAAATAAGGAACTTAAATGCTTTGTGTCATTCTTCACTCTTCGCCTCACGGTAATTTTGAAATCTTAACTAGTGAACACAGAACAATCATGCTTTGCGCCATTCTTCTTCTTCACACTCACTGTAATTTTGCAACCTAACTGGTGAACAAGGACCTACATGCTTTGAACAATTCTTCATTCTTCACTCATGGTAATTTTACAACCCAAACTAGTGAACAAGGAACATTCATGCTCTACACTATTCTTCTTCTCCACACTCACAATAATATTGTAACCTAACTGGCAAACAAGAAACTACATGCTCTGCACCATTCTTCACTCTCCGCTCATGAAATACCCCAAACCTAGATATGTGTTTAGATGTTAAACTAAGATATAAGAAGGCTAAAATATGCCTAAGAAACATTGGTAAACAATTTAAACCATAGAAAACACAAGGAAACACCATAAAGTCAATTTAAGCAAAAACATGCTCTAGACTTGGTGTAAGCTTGAGTAGGACCCAAAGGTCATTCTTAGACCTTATTAACATGCTAATGGAAATTTTATATCAATTACCAAAGAAAACCAAGCTCAAAACAAGTTAAAACACAAATTGTGCTTTAAGGACTCTTAAAGCACATTTTTGAAAAATTGTCTTAGAAATGGGTTTTGAGAGGCTAAATGCCCATGATTACACCTCAATCAACTTGTGTACTACTTAGTATCACATAAGGAAGCCTAAATAAATGGGAAATCAAAAATTTCACAATTGTGAATAGTAATCAAATAGTGCCCAAATTAAACTTTAGTCAACTTTGCTTAATTAATTGGTCAACATAGGCCATAAATATCTCATTAAGAAGGAGGGGGCCGGTTTTGAAGGTGATGAGTCACCATGGACTTCAACAAAATCAGAAAAGAAGAGGGAAAAGTAAGTAAGGTACTATTTACCTTTTTAAGGAAATATCTCATATTAGCCATCTCTCTCCTCTTCTTTATTCATTCTTTCTTCTTCCACCGAATTTTTCTTCTTCTTCCTCTCAAGAAACCGTAAGTTCCAGCACCATTCTTTCTCCACCTTGTCTTGCTCACCAAATACACAATATTGCTCCAAATCAAAAACTAAGCTTAGATTAGTGTTAGTTGGAGCAAGCCCTTCAATCCTATCTTTTCAAATCTTCAAAAGCTCAAGTTTGATGCTGTGGGAAAACTCCATTTAAGGAGGAAAATTCAGTTTTAAGAGCTCCATTTCATCTTCTCTCATTCAAGGGAAGGAAAGTGAAAGAAAAATCAACTTTCCTCTATTTTTGCTTATGTCCAAAAATTGTCTTCTCATGGAGCCATGTTTTATTCCTTGAACTAGCTCATTTTTAATCTCCAAGGACTAGTGGAGGTCCTCTTTGATTCATTGCCCAAGTCTATCTTGAGACTTCAAAGGTAATCATCCATTTTTAAGGCTTAAACACTCTTTTTAACCTAGGAATGATTCCTTAAGTTTAGGTGCATTCCTTAGCACTCATTAGATTATTTGAATGTTGATTAGAATATTTGGCAAGAGAGAAATAGTTCTTGTCGAAAATCAGTCAAGGAAACCAAGGAGGAAAGTAAGAGAAACTTGAGAAAAACAAGGTAAATTACTTACCTTAAGGTGGTTTAATGCTTTAAGGGATGAGTTTAGATAAGTACTAAATGTAGCTTAGAGCTTACATTATGTATATAAAAAAGGAGAAACAACATGATCATATTTGTGAACTTGTGACTAAGGAGCAAATGACAAATGAGTTAGTAAAACAATCATAAGGTGAATTATAAGAACACTTATATTGCTATGGGAGCATTGATCTGTGTATTTGCAGGTTGAAGGCTATTATATGTGGGAAATTCAGTGGTTAAATTTATGTCATTTAAGGGCCTAAGTGCCAAGCAATTTAAGTTTATGCACTATATTATGATGTGGTGTAGTTTGGTGGGTATGTACGTGTAAGAATGCTTATTGAGGATTTGAGTGTTCTTGGTTGTTTAAGGATGAAAACCTAAGTGTTTGGGTATAAGAATATACTAGGGAAGCCATGTCAAAATTTGGTGAAGAAACTAAGTGTCTAAAGTGTTCTAAGGAGATATTATGAGCTAGGATGTACTTGTAAACATTAAGGGTTGTTTTGGCGAAAAAAATAAGTTAAGGTGTTCTTGAGAGTTAGGATGACCTAGGAATGTCTAGGAGGAACTAGGGGTTACAATGGTGAATTTAAGGCACCAAAACCATAATAAGAGAAGTTATAAGACTTGTGCAAAGTTTGAAGGAAAATAAGGTATGATGTCTTGTGGAAATTTGAGTATGAACTAGGGTATATGACCTTGAGGAAGTTTGAGAAGTTTGGGTAAATGAAATGGGGATGATGATGTTTATGGAGTGGTCAAATTGGTATGGAGGGAACACTTTGGTTAGTTGAGGTTTTAGGCAAAATCTACATGTTGGGAGTGTAAGAAACTAAGTATAAGTGTTAGGAATTTTTGTAAGAACTTGAATGAATGATCAAGGAATTAGGTATGAGTTTGGTGGGTGGATTAGGAGGATTTTAAGGTGCTAAAATGATGTTAAAACATGCTTGAATACTTATGGAGAGGTTAGGAAAAGATTGGATAAGAATTGAGGTTGAAATAAGGTCAAAAACTATCATTCTGGACATATTTAGTGTTGGTCCGGGTTTGTAAACAATTACATAAACCCGGACCACACCAAAAAACTAGGCAGAGAGTTACACCGTGGCTTGGTCTGGGTTTATATCCCGGTACACAAACCCGGACCAGTCACAAAACATGCCAGGAACTTATCCGATGAATTGGTCCGGGTTTACATCCTCGAACACAAACCCGAACCAACCAAAAAAAGCCACAAAATGTTGAAAAATGGGGTTTTAAGGTTGGTACTTGTTTGGTAATGATATTATAAGATAGTTAGGACATAATTAATGACATATAATGGTCATTAGGGGCATAAACAAGCTTAAGAAATAATGAGAAGTAAATGACTTATGAGATTAAGTTTGAACTACAATGACTTAGTGTTTATTAATCAGGAATCGTTAGTGATTAGTTAAGCTAAGTTAATTAAAAGTAATTAACCACCCGATTGGATGAATATTATAGGATTTGAGTATTTGGATTCTGGAGAGGAGTAGACAAACGACAACCGACGGTGAACGGTATGGTATTCTTGTAGCCTGCTTGCTAACGAGGTGTCCCTCGGCTTGTGTGCTTTGTTTATGTGTTCCGACTAAACAAGATAAAGCATGCAACCGGTTTATTGTATTTGATGTGTGCTTGTGATTAAAGCTAACACACTTTACTTGAGATTATTTACTAACAATGTTTAGTAACTATGGTATGAGTTAAGAAAACCCTCTCTTTTAATTGGTTGGTTAATACCTGAAAAAGGTTTAACTAACACTTTGGCTTTGAGACTTTCACTAACTGGAACTTAGGGGATGTGAAGAATCCGGGACTGACTCCGGCCATGCATGTTAAGGAAAGGGGGTCGGTATCTGAATCAGATCCGACTTCCGCTTGAGACTCGTCTTTGACTTGTCGCCTAGAGTTGACATATAGACTCGGCCACCTTGGATTATAGTTCAAGGTGGGAGGCCAGATTAAGATGGTGCAGGGGATCACCTAAATCCCAAATTTAAGATAAGTTGTTTATTTAACCAATGGAGTTAATAGCTCATTGGCTAGGGCTACTTTTGACCCAACAAAAATAAACATTGAGATAAGAAACAACCAATTCTAAATAAAAGAAAGGTTGGTACATTGAGATAAGAGTGGATATGAGAATAAGAGTGGTATTGGCTTAAGGAGTTAAAAATCTAACTCACTTACTTGAGGAACGCTTTTAAGTCGTTCATTGTGTTTGAACTATGATTGTTCATATGTGGTTTATTGTACTTCTTATTTATGTTGTATTGATAATCAACCGCATGCTATCGACAAGTTGTCGTCGTAGCCCCCGTTAGCGGGGGTTATAAGAGAATCGTACCAGCAAAGGTGCTGACCCCTCGGGGGCAACCATTTTAATTTTGCAGGTAAGCGCCCGCAGAAGCCTCACCTTGAGAGTAGGAGCGGGTAGACTTAGGATGGGTCTTATTTTGAGTACGGGTTGTGCATGTACACCCGTCTATTGATATTTGAGATGGTGGTAAACTTGTTAGACTTGGAGAATACTTTAAACTCGGTTGGTGTTTTGGATAAGTGTTGTAATTATTAAGTTCGGTATATTCTACATGTTCAGACCGTAGCAAGGTACTAGGTATTGTAATCAATTCCGCTGCGATATTGGTATATATGTTAGTAAGTTTTTGCAACAACCACGTTTGGATGAGGTGGGGTGTTACAACTCATGGTAATTTTGCAACCCAAACTAGTGAACAAGGAACATTCATGCTCTGCGCTATTCTTCTACTCTACACTCACGGTAATTTTGCAACCTAGTTGACAAACAAGGAACTTACATGCTCTGTGTCATTCTTCACTCTTCGCTCACGGTAATTTGGCGACCATAACTTGTGAACAAGGAACATTCATGCTTTGTGCCATTCTTCATTCTCTTCACTCCCGGTAATTTTGCAACCCTAACTGGTGAACAAGGAACATACATGCTTCATTTTTCTCTTCACTGATGGTAATTTTGCAACCCTGGCCGATGAACATCGAACATACATGCTATGCGCCTCTATTCACTCTCTTACTCACTGTAATTTTGCAACCCTAACTGACAAACTAGGAACAAGGAACAAAAAAAAAGGTGAACGGATTCACTCATGTCATCGACAGGTGGGGGTGAACCGGGTGATACATATGTGAAATCAGGTGATAGGTGCAAGTGATGGTCCACCCGACTCATTGCCATCCCCAGTTTTACTATATTGTGTGCTCCGTTGTCAACTTTGCCCGTCAATTTCTTCAATTTGGTTTGCCAAGGTGGTTTCCTCTACTTGCTTATGCTCAGGTTTTGTTATCTTGGTTCTTATATAAAGAAAAAAGAAATTTAGTTCATATGCTTTTTAACAAATGCAAGATCATATTTATTAAATCATTTGAAACTCTTATTTCTTTATTTTGACCTTTCTTCTTGGGTGCAGAACAAGTGCAACACAATAAGTAAAATATGAAAAATAAAAAACGATCACAAATCCAAGATTGTACTACTGTTATTGATGTACCAAAACCCTTACATAATTGTACTGTATTGAGTATTAAATGTACTTTTTTATAAATAAAATATGTAGTGTGATACATATATATTTTTAAAAATAAACGAGTATGTGGGCAATATCCGTGTAAGAGATGTTCTAAATGCAAATACGTGCAAGAGAGCTTGTAACACGGTCGACAATGACAATTTTTACCGTTTTCACTCATCAGCTTGATAATTAACAATCAGCTTTATTGATTTTACATCCGGAATTTGGGGGAGTATAAGGATAAGAAATGAAATATTACAAAGCTTGGACACACTTACATGGACATTGCAACAAGCCAGCTATAAGCCTATAACCAACGTAATGCATGAGTACAACTGCGGCTATACAGTATAACTTCATTCTCTGAAATATAAACCCTCCAACCTTTCTGCCTTCTGAGCTACACCTTGACCTTTCTCCTTGTCACCTAGCATCAAGTAGCCCTTCTCCTAAAACAAAGCCATATAGATCATCTTTCACTACCCATCAGTTGTCAAAGATCAGATTGATAATTCTAACCAAGGGAGTGAATTTGGTCTGGCTTCAATTTTAAAAAAGTCCAACCTACATACCAAGAGGCGCCACAAGAAAGGAACTCCTTCCCGCTCCTTAAGCCGTGTCTTGATAACGTTAATGGCTAGGATACCACAACAAAATCATAAAACATAAGCCTAGGAAAACTAAACCAACAGATAAAATCAACCAGAAAGCCGTAGTCAGGTTTTCAATGCAAGAAAAGAATCTAACCCCTTTCTGCTTGACCGCTGTTGAGAAGAACACAATACCAGACTTCGTTGAACACATCAAGCTGCTCATCAGAAGCCCCAATCATCTGCAACCAGAAATATCCAAAAGAGATTCCATTCGTATGATTCGTCTTAAGCATGTACAGGCATCAACAAGCTATTCTTAGTAGCACTACGTAAATGAAAAATATTCACCTTGCAATCTTTGGCATCAAAATCTGTTCCGAACAGAGCCATCGCTTGTTCATCAGCTCCCCTCCCATATTCATATACAGCAGCAGCAAGCTGATAAATTCAATAGTATAAAATTGTTACAGCAATTCATTTCTCAGACGAGCTGCAGAGTCTTATACACATTCTTTGTACCCCTTTAAAAATCAAGAAAATGTTGTTAGACGGTCATGATTATATTTGCTCCATAGTTTAGTCATCTGTGTAAAACAAAAGCTCTTTTATCTAACCGCTATAAATTGATCAAGATAGTGTACACAAATCTAAATCATGACCAAGATCAGCATAGAAAAAAGTCATCATGAGAGAGAAAAGCATGACAAGTTTGCAGAAAAAGTAACAAACCAAAAGTCCTCTTTGCATCTGTTGTTGCTTCTTTGAGCTCATTTTGGAAACCCTACATAAAAGGACATGTTCGAATGTCAAATCAATTTTGGAAACAGAATTTCAATAACACTCAATAGGTGATAACTGGATGAAACTTGCTCACCTGAGTCTCAAGCCATCAAGTAAACTTTTAGCAGCCATCAGCTCATTAACACATGCTAATGCCCATATAGATAATATATCAAGTTGCCACTCCATGTACCATGTGTCCTAAGCATTGAAAAACATGTTGGACAAATCAGACCATACAATTCTTTCTCTATGTTCTTCAGTTGTAAGGTCTTCAAGATAAACAAATATTGGGAAGATAATAACAATGAACTACTCAGTTTTCTAACAGAAGCAACAGAAAGCTCTTTTTGAATCAGATTCAATCACAAATTCAACAACCACCTCCGATAAAAGTTTGAGAAGCACTAACAAAATGTGTAATATAAAGCTATTAATGTGGAACATCAAGTAGCCCAACAATATTACAAAAAGCATTCACATGTTTATAAGCAGCTTCACCACAATTCAAATATCGAGTGCTAAATTCAACTTTATCTTCATAGTGTTCTTCCAAAAGTTAGTATACCCACGAAACAAATGGAAAAGTATCTTACTTTATCAGTCAGGCTCTGTACTAGATCCTTAAGATGGTGGTCAAATAAAGAAATCTGGCCACGCACTTCCAATCTTAGCAGCAAACCAAGAGCATTTATGTAAACCTGATACATATGGGGGAATTAAGTAAATGTCAGTAGACAATGATGAGTAAAGCCTACTGTAATAAATAAAACAAAAAAAAATAGATACCTCTGCCTTGGCAGAATCCGGTTTTTCTAACTCTTTGATGATATGCTGGTCATAGATATCCAGAACCTTTTGGATTGTAGAGTTACCCTCTAAATAACACAAAGCAGTATGCCACCAATTGTGCGTGTACCTGCATATATAGTATTTAGCTCCTATATTCAGTTGGAGAATACTAAATATTGGTAGTAAGATGAAATCAACTAAATCTAGAAACACACATAAATGATGAGCAAGAGTCCCAGGTTGAAGAACATTCATCCATGAATTTTACAGCTTCCACAAAACGGCACTCGTGTTGGAGAATATGACACAACTGCACTTAAGCCAACACAAGATGCATTACATCAACCATAATTTTTGAGTTTTGATAAATAAATAAACAAAAGAGAAGCACATTGTCCTAAAACATCTACTGTAAAATCAAGTTAGTCAAGCAGCGGTTAATAGCATTTGGGCAAAAGATAATTTCACTTGAAAAAGTAAAGGCCAACCAAGCAGCAAGAATGCTGCCTCTGAGTTTCTATGAAAATTGTAAGATCAACAAGCTAAACTGCTAAAATTTTGTTGTCTGACAGAGACTCTTTGAATCTCAACTAAGCTGGGTGGAATCACAGCAAGTAATGTTTGCATACATCAGAATACAAGTGCTCCAACTTCAATCTAAAGTAACTTGTTACATATTGTACTCACACAGTGTTGAGCCCACACATCATCCTCGTAGACCTCAAGAGCCTTTCTTGAAGCCCTTTCAGCCTCAGCCATTTGGCTCAATTCCAGTAAAGCAAAAGCGTCCATGCCATTAAAGTAACTCTGTTCTTGATTCATATCTCGCACCTATTTAATCAGACAAATACTTAATATAGTTACAGGTGACTAAACCAATCAATTTTATAAAAGTGAAAGAATCACGAAAGTAGTATAAAATCTTAAGTGGATTTCATGTTAGTAGATCATATAATTGTAAGATTCCGACTAGGTGCTGCTTAACAATAAATAAAAAGATTAAAAAAAAGAACCTGATTAACAATATCAAGAAAGCGATTTGGCTGGCCACTGTAGAAACAAAGTAATTGAGCCCTCTTTAGAGATACCATATCCCTAGGGAACTCGCTTAACAGCTGTCAGACAAAATCAGAATGACAAATTAGTTTCTAAGATTTCAAACTAGGCAAAAGAACAGATCAAACCCTTCAAAACATCATAAAGAACCACCCTTTCTCGGTCACCATTCCAGACCCCTTATTTCAGTCTATATTAACCAGTGTGACAGCATATATGTACCATTACATCATAAAGGCGACTCAGCTTAGAGAAAACAAAAGCTTAGAAATCCCACATAGGAAACATTCAATTATATGTTATTTGTCCTGCAGTAGTATCCCAAAAAGTAATCTGATATGCATTTCCTCATCCTGAAAAGTGCCAATGTTCCATGATCAATTGTGCACAGGTTTAACCATGTCAACAATGCAAGATATCATGCTATACACCACCCGGTAGAGCTTCCATCACAAATTCTGTTGAATTAACAGAAACAATCCTAATCACTGCAAGTCGTTTCTTGCAGTAAATAGGTACAGGAAGGATAGGAAACAGAGTAAGGACACCTTCACATGTAAATCGATAGCTACATCATCATCTTTATCATCTGACATCACGTAAGAGATTGCATCGAAAACCGCCTTCTCATAGGCTGTGGCCTCATCCTGCAACATTTGAAAAACAAAATCGTCAGAATAAAGAACGGGTTAGAGTCCGTATTTTTGTTCACATCAGATTATCATAGTATGCTGCTTATCGCCAATACATAGCGCACTAGACAAAGTGAAAAGTAGGTCAATTTACATAGTGAGATTTCGCCGCGTCTAAATATGAACGAGCTGTGGACGAATCTGCAGCAAAAAGGAGATGTTGAGCAGCCAAAGTGTTGGCCAAGACGCAGCGATCGTCGTGAGCAGTAGCCTCCAGTATCACAGACTTCTTTCTTCCATAACTAAGCACCTTTTATTACTAATTTAACTTGTTATTTGCCAAAGCAATAGAACCGAGCAAAATTTTATATATATAAGAACTAACCAAACCAAGAGAAGATGAGGAAGAGAAAAGGCGGAGAGACCTGATCGTAATAAGCGTTAATTGAGGAGATACAATCATCCGAATCGGTTTTGGCAGCATATCCCCATCTGTCCAGTTTCACAATTTCTTCTCCCATCCTTCTGTTCCTAATCAGTATCTATCTATCAATCTTCCGCTACTCTGAGGAGAATCAAATCGGTGAAAGTGAAGAGGAAGCTGGATGAGAAAATTAGAGTACTCCCTCGTCCTGCTTGCGGTCCTCTGTGGCTTGTCTGTCTGAGTTCTTTGCTTAGCGTCTGATTGCCGGCCGAGCGTAGATCTTTCTTTAAAAAAATGGAACTGGGCCAGCTGGGTAGCAGGTAGCATGACTGTAGCAGTGTACGACGAGCCATTTGAAATCTGTGCTTTTTGGCACTTCGTATGTTTTGTCGGTTAGTTAAACAAACACCCACATGTCCGACATAACTAGTAGACTTCCTTCAAACAGCGCGGACACCTCTAGTTTGCCTCAACCGCCATTTTCAAAACATGGTTTTTCTCTCCTATAAATATGGCATTTTTGAGTTTGACATTTTTTTTCAAAACAACAATTTTCTTTTTGTTGGTTGCACAAAACAACAATTTTCAAAACAATCACACATATACCAGCACAAAACAACCACAAAACAACCAATAATTTATACGCAAATATAGATATGAAACAAAGAGACGGAGGTTAGGGGGCGAGAATATTTTAATAATATTAATTAATATTTAAAAATTAATTTATAATAAATTAATTTAAATTGTCAATATATAAATATTTTAAAAATGATATATATTAAATTTGACACAAAATTAAATTAAAATTGAAATATATAGATTAATATATAAATTAGTTTATTTTCCCTTTTTTATTTTTAGTTTTTTTATAAAGATTGGTATACAAAAATAAATAATGAAAAATAACATAGAACAATAGTTTAAACTAGTAGTGTTTTTCTAAATTGGTTTATTCAGATACGGATAAATAGTCTCTTAAAACTATACTATTATCAATTCTAAAAAATATTTCTACAAGAGCAACAATAATAAAATTATGATGTAAACTTTCAATTATATCAAAATTATTGGAGTACAAATATTCGTAGTATATTTCAGAAATATCAATTATAAGATTCAACTTGCTAAGTAATGATTAATACAAAACTGTTTGTACACTATTATGGTTTGTCGGTATATCAAAGTCATTAATGTTTTATACCATGTTAATAATTAAAATAATAATTTTATATGCTATATACGTTATTTTTCATTTCTTGTGGCATATCCAGTATTAAATTTAAATTTATGTTTTCGAATTTCAAAGTAATATTTAATTGAATAGAATATATTGTTTTAACTACAAATATATGTTTAAAATAAATATTTTATCAACAATTAAACAATATATATAATAATAGTAAGTGATATCTATACATATATATATATATCGCTTACAGTCAATTATTTTATTATTAGAAAGAATTGCTTTTTCATTTCAAAGATATTATTTATTCCATTAAAAATTAAAATAATCTTAAGTATTAATACATTTGAAATGTTATATTAAATACTAATATATAATCCATAAAATTATATTTTTATATATAACATCTAATATATTTGCTCTAAATACAATGGTTTATTTCTTTATTTTTCAAATATATGTAAAAAATTTATTTATAAATTAATGTATACATATTATAAATTAATTGTCACTAAAATATTAATAAAGAATATTAATTATTAAAGGATATAATTGAATATCTACATATATTTTAACTTTATTAACAAAAAATTGTTTTAAAATGTAATATAAAATTTTTAATTGCAACAACGAAAACGGTAAACACACCGCACAAAACTAACTTATTCAAAACACTCAGACGAAACCGCCGTCTGTCGAACACTAGTTTTCAAAACAGCCACAAAACAACCGGCACAAAACAACCAGCAAAACTACCACAAAACAGCCAGCCAAAACAACCAGACCAAAACAACCACAAAACTACCATAAAAAAACCATGCCGAACGCAGCCATAATATGACTTCTATCAAAATCCTATTGGAGATGAAAAGAAAGTTAAAAAAAACAGAGTTTTGGGGGTTATTAGGAGGGAGAATTTTGTTTTAACTCATAAAATATAAGTGAAAAAATAAAAAAAAATATAACATTATTCATCATATTTTGTGCTCTTCAAAACAAGATGTGTCATGGATATGTTTCGGTAAACTTAAAATTTTATGATTTTAGAATGAGTATATATTATGTATTTTTTGAATGAATCTTATTCATTAACAAAATGAATCTTCTTTAATAATAAAATGAACCTTATCCATTAACAAAATGAATCTTCTTTAAGATTTACTTTCCTGAAAATCAAAATTCACTTTTAGAAAAACAAAGGATTCACATTATTTTAAGTAAAAGGTTCATTTTTTTAATAGAAGATTCATTTTTATTGAACATTTGATTAACTTTTCTTCAATAAAATATTCACTTTTAAATAAATGAAAGGTTCATATTGTTCTCGTATAAATTTGTGGTAAGATTCACTTTTCTTAAACATTTTATTCACTCTTTTTAAACAAAATATTCACTTTTCTTAAACGAAAGATTCATATTGTTTTCGTATAAATTTGTGATAGATTCTTTTTTTCTTAAACATAAGATTCACTTTTCTTAAATAAAAGATTCAATTTACTTAAACACGTGATTCACTTTTTTAAACGAAATATTCACTTTTCAATAAACTCTTAACCACAAACCTAAAAAACTGTCAAGTCAGTAACGACATATAAAAAAGATATCCCTACCCCCCCCCCCCCCCCCCCAACACCCTAAAAACAACCCTAGGAAAGCTAAAAATGTCGAACGGTTTGTAGTGTAGGATTTAGAGTCTAACGACTCTAAACCCTTAACCACAAATCCTAAAAACTGTCAAGTTATTGACGATAATATAAAGTGTAGAAATAATGCCAAAAAGATTACCCTACCCCCTCCCAAACACCCTAAAAGGAAATCTAAAGCATCTGATGTAATAAATATAGTCAATATTGCATGGTGCTAAATGTGGGCAAGTAATAAGAGTGTCGTTCCACTAGGAAATCGATTATCTATCTCCCTTTTATCGGTAATTGGTAAAGAAACAGTAATTAAAGCGGGGTTTAACCGGCGACAAGCTCGATGATTCAATTCAAGACAATTAGCAAAGTAAACAAGGAAACTAAAATTTGTTGTAATGGATTGGAATGCACCCTGGGATGGTTATTATCACCTAATCTCACCCAACTTCACTCAAACCCACTTCACTCAAGTTGTCTATTAGGACTAGTGTAATGACTTTCCAATCATGGAAAATTCAAATCTTACTTAGTTAATTCTAAATCTCTAATCAAGTAGAGTTTAAATCATTAAGTAGCATTAATCATAAGCCCATAATAATAACCCCAAATTTCACTAACTAATCAAGCAACGCGTCTATGCGGACGGCCCACTCCATATTAGGTGAGGCTTTGTCTAGTTGGCAGTCCAGTCATCTGTTGATTGGACTGTTTTTTATTATATTGACTTTAATTAATTGTAACTTTTAAAATATAATCTAAAATGTAAAAAAGCTATATCATTTTTCATTTAAATTCAAGCTCTTCAAAATAAGACCAGTCATGAATATGTTTTGAGAAATTTAAAAATTATATTAATTACATTTATATATCCATATATATCAATGAAACTTATATGTAAACACATAACATCATTTTAGTATATCATAGTATCAATTTTAGTGAATCATAATATCAAAATTAATGAATCATATCTTCATTTAAATGTATCATTGCAAGCATATAAATAAAAAAATTACACAATAATACAACACAAAATAATATCTGGTATGTATAACGATTCACCATATAAGGTTTAAAATACACCATACAACAATAATAATACTCTACAAAACAATAATGATTTTTATCGGTTCAGAAATTTGTTATCTAATTCACTACTTATTAGTTAATGAATCGTAATATCAATTTTAATGAGTCATAATATCAAAATTAATGAATCATATCTTGATTTTAGTGTGTCATCTTAAACATATAAAAATAATTTTTTTACACAATAATACAACAAAAAACAATATTTGGTATGTATGAAAAATACACGATTCACCATATAAGATTTAAAATACACCATACAACAATAATAATACTCTACAAAAAATAATGATTTGTATCAGTTCCGAAGTTTATTATCTAATTAACCACTTATTAGTTAATGAATCATAATATCAATTCTAATGAATCATAATATCAAAATTAATGAATTGTATTATGATTTTAGTGTATCATCGTATACATGTAAAAATAATTTTTTTCCAAAGTTGTCAAAACATATCCATGACTGGTCTTGTTTTGAAGAGCTTGAATTTAGGTGGACAATGATATAATTTTTTTTTTTTTGGACTTACATATTAAAAATTACAATCATTTAAATTTAATATAATAAAAAGACAGCCCAGTCAGCAGCTGACTGGGACTGCCATGTGTATGAGCCGCGTATAGCTCCGTGCGGATAGCCCGTGTCTACGAATTTCCCCTAATCAAGATAGCACAATCTAGGGTTTCTCTCTCTCTTTGGTCACAATCTCCAACTCAAACTCATATGTTGTTGGATACCTCCATAAATGCCATAAATGATCAAGTTATGGCATTAAATAAGCAAGAAAGAGAAAACAACTATCATAAATAAAGTGTAGGCTTACAAGCTAGTTTGGGGTATTTAGGGTCAAATCTCCATCCCAAAGTGAATAGAGAACTACTCAAACATATAGAGGAGTAGAGTAGAGAGAGAGTGAGTGAGAAGAATCCATTGGAGGTGGTGGGAAGCTTGGGAAAGATGAGCCTTGCTTCTCTTCTACTTCTTCTTCTTCACCTATCTCTCTCCTGTTTTAGTGTCTAGAGGTGTGGAATGTGGAATTAGGAAGAATGCCCCAAAAATCAGTATTTCAAGATTCAGATCTGGGTAGAATTTTCGTTTGTGGGTCGGTCCCGTGGGTCGGTCGGCCCTTTGAAAAAGGAGGCACGTGCTCATTTTAAGTTTGACCGACCCACCCTGGGTCGGTCACCCTGGGTCGGTCGATCCCAGTAGCTTACAAAAAAGTTGGACCGACCCACCCGGGTCGGTCTGACTGGGTCGGTCAGCTCCAGTGAGCTTCCCTTGGCACCATAATAATCCCGATGCTTCCCGTTGGCTTGACATCCTTCCCATAATGTTAGATCATTGATGCAACCTCAATTAAAGCCTTCAAAATGTACTCAAATGAATATTTACCTGTTCAAGTATGTCAAAAGTGTAAGTTCACTAATAATCACAAAAGTACTCTATTAAGTAGTGAAATAGGTCATGAATGCACTAAAATAGAGGTGAATAAAGAACCTAAATTCACATAGTTTCACCACTTATCAACGTCGAAGGCATTTTTCAGGTTTGTAGTGTGGAGTTTAGGGTAACCACAAACCCTTAAAAATTGTTGAGTCAATAACGACAATATAAAGTGTAGAACTAATGCCAAAAATATTACCCTACCCCCTCCCCCCAACACCCTAAAAACCACCCTAGGAAAGCTAAAAACGTCGAATACATTTCTAGGGTTTGTAGTGCAGGGTTTAGGGTCGTTACCCTAAACCCTAAACCACAAACCTAAAAAACTGTCGAATTAGTGACGACAGTATAAAATATAGAACAACTTCAGAAAAGATTACCCTACAACATACACCCTAAAACCACCCTAGGAAATTAAAAACGGAAGGAAGTTGTAGGGTTTGTAGTGCAGGGTTTAGGTTCAATTTTTAACAATCTTTTATTCACTTTTCTTAAACCTCTTATTCACTTTAGTTAAACAATCTCTATTTACAAAATTCTCTTTAAGCAAAATTTTTTTACTTTTATAACTCTAGATTCATTTTACTTAAACATAAGATTCACTTCTGTAACACTATTGATTTATTTTAGGTAAACATAAGATTCACTTCTGTAACACCTCACAATGTAAAACATAAAATTTTAAGTTTATCAAAATATATTCATGACGCATCTTGTTTTGAAGAGCACGAATTATGATGAACAATGGTATATTTTTTTTATTTTTGGACTCATATTTTGTAAGTTATAACACTTTGAATTAAATTTGTTTTTCCTACTCACCCAATAAGGGGGTGACACATGGCACCAAAGGTGGGTGAGTGAGGTGAATTTTCCTTTTCATGCGTGTGTAGGAGATTCGCTTTTATTACATTTTTTCCCAAATTTCTATTATAATGTTATTGCACCACTAATATTATGACATGTGGTAGTGGTGCCACCTTCTAATATGGAGCAAGCTCCAGGTTCGAATTTGCGCCATCAATTAAATACTCAAAATTAGCAGTTGACAGTTTATGCAAAGTCATCAGTAGACAACTTCTCAATTTCCAGTAGTAGGACCTAATAACAGCCTCTACTTTTTAAAACCAACAGAAAGTGTTCCACCAAACACTAAAACCAGCAGCTGGCAGCTTCTGTAAAACCATCAACAGACAACTTCTCAATTTCCAACAGTAGGACCCAACAACAGCCTCCGGCAGCAGTCCCCAAATGAACCCACTACTTCCTTCCACTTTGATCCTTTTTTAGAAATTTTGATAATTCACAAAATTCTACAATTTTTTTAAAAGTTTTTCTGATACCATAAAAAATAATTTGATATACATACCACTAATTATTAAATCTTAATTTTTTAAGACCAAAAAACTTCTACTTACTAATAAACATAGTTTGCATTATACTATATAAATATTTTGAATTCACAATATACCACAAAAATTAATAAAATAGTAAAAATAATTTAATTTATTAATATATATTTTAAATTTGTATAAAATAATAAACGCCATGTATATAATTATTTATTCTAGAAAAATTAAAAAATTACAAAACAATATAATATATTACTTAAAAGATAAAAATTTTGACTACAAATAAAAAAATAGTTAAGAGTATGATATTCTAATTTTTTAAATATCACTTTATATATTTTAATTCAAAACTAGAAAAATATTTAATAAAATATTCAAAAATAAATAACTAGTAAAAGTTTAAGTTTTTTTATATGGTTAAACTGTCTAAAAAAAACACCATATATATATACTAGCACAATCTCTAAAAATATAACGAATTAAAAAAGTATAACATATCATAGAAGCCACAAATATGATTAAAAATAGACAAAAATATTAAAGGGAATCATAATTTAATTTTTTGAAAATATTATGGTATATTATTAAAATACCTATATTACAAATATTATAAAAAAATCAAATTTTGCCAAAATAAAAAATAATAAAAGAATGCAAAAGGACCAACAACGGAGGCACAAACACACCATGGCTACCTACAAGTGCTTCGCCTAGACCCATGTAGTTAGCAAGTGAACTCCTAACCTCATGGCGACTCCGGGTTGGACCTAGAATCGTCTTTCCTTTGTTCAATTCCCCACATATTCTCACCCTCATCTCCTCCATAACTAGTACCTTGACCCTCGAACGGCTTTCCCTTCCCGTTACCCCTAGCCTTTGACATTCACAAATCCCATAGCTCTGTTCTAGATAGTAGTGAGTATAAACCGGCCCAAGTAACAAAGGCCCAAAACACTGTAAATTGTTCATAGTTACTTTTACATGTCCTGTCCATTACTTTACTACATAAGTCTGTAGACCACTACTATAAATACACATGTAAAATCCTATAGTAAGAATGAGCAGTATGAAACTTTTACATTTCCCAAAATAACTACTGGCCACCGTGTATGGTATCAGAGCTTGACGGCGGTTCTTCTCTTGGACGTCATTCTGCTCCATGGCTTAAACTCAGGGAAACACCATATCAATGTCCGCATCTCAGATGGTAGGTGCCCTGACTACTGCTCTGAAGCTAATATGGGATCTGACCCCCAAGCTTTGGTCCAGTACTTGTCAACAGTGATACATGCATGTGCATGTGCTGATAAATCTTACATACTGCTACCACTTCATCAAGGGTAAGAATTTTATCAAATGTTAAGTTAATTTATAAAAATTATGATACTTGTATTATGTATTCGATTGAGTTTAGTTCTGCTTGGGTTGCAATCCATGAACAGCCGACACTGGTCTTTGCTTTGTCTGTGTGTAAAAAGCCCAAGAATCTTGCATCTTGACTCAGCATCTCGGCGTCCCAAGAAGCCAATTATATGTAACATGTTGCTGAGGTGAATTACTTAACTTGATTAATTATCAATTTTGTTATTTCTTAATCATTTGGTTGATAACTTTTACTTTATCTGAAATACCCCAAACTTATTAAACACGGATTAAATATCAAATCATATTAATTAAGGCTTAAACATGCCTTAAAAGTCAACTGAGAACAACAGTGGTCAACACCAAACAAGATGTTGCACCCTTTGACTGTTAAGGGTAAACAAATACCCAATGAACTATGTAGGACCTAAAAATTTGTCCTAAGTCTATTAACATAATATTAAACATATTATAATTGTTGGGCAACACTCCAACACAAAGAAAAAGCACTTTCACGCTTCAAGGTCAAAAAGGGCAAAAATGTGCTCTAAGAAACCTTAAAGGTCTAATGACTTCTAAATGATATAAAATTTAATTACATGATCAAATATCATGTAAGGAACATCAAGACCGTTGTCAAAGAAAACAGAGCTCAGAAACACCAGGCAACACAAATGTGCGCTAAAACTCCTTAAAGCACGTTTTTGTGAAATTGTCTTTTAAATTGGTTTTAAATGGGCTAAAAGGTTATAATACCTTTAAATATAATAAAATATCATATAATATTTATTAGGAATTTAATTCCAAATTTTACATATTTTTACAAATTTAATATTAAAATATTAATAAAACCCTGAAGTGGGGCCCGCATGAGTCAAAATGACCAAGTTTGGTCAATGGGCAGCTAATGACCCATTTGCCCTTGTGGAAATCGGCTGGCATGGAGGTGGGGAGACAGCATAAGTCATTGATTGACAATAATGCTACCTAATACAAACAAGAATAGTAAAAAGCTTAATTTTCTTACCTTTTTCAAATAATGCAAGCCTTTCCACTCATTTCTCCCTTCCTTGTCCGTTCCCACTCATCCCAGCCGAGCTCCTCCCTTCCATGGAAGATCTCAAGGTCTGTTCTTGAGCATGGAAGGCAAATCTAGCTCCTAAGTTCCTAATGTAAGTGTTTTAATGTCATTTTTAGCTCTTTTCTTCATCTCTTCACTACCAACACCTAAATTTCGTGGCTCAACAATTCCCATGGCTTATTCTCAGTGTTCTAAGGTTAGAACAAGAGCTAAACTCGGTTGAGACCAGTAGAGGGACCAAGGTTGTTCAAATCTACATTTTAAGGTAAAAATGTGCTTTAAGCTCATAACTTTTGATTCCCTTCGAATTGGCTGTGAAATTTTGGCCATAGCCTCATCTTCTTCTCTTTTCATGTGGGATCTGTTGGTTAGCCATTTGGAGCAAGGATGGCCGAGATCCAAGAGAAATACTCTCTTTTTGGGCATTTTCCAAGGTAAAACTTAATAACAAGGTAGCATTCGAGATCTAACTATTTCCTATGTCAATATGGTGGATCTACACCTTGTGGCGTGTTTGGTTCAGGTCGAAACCACTTAGAACTTTCCTTGCACTCTTAAGGTAATTTTGCCTTAAATCTTACATTAAATTACTCCTTATGGTTAGATCTTGCTTAGAGACTAACTAGGCCTTGTTTTCTATTTGAAAACATGTAAAACAAGCTGTGGAGAATTTCTACTCAAGGTGGCCGAACCAAACAAGGCTTTACCTAAGCTAACAAGGTATAAATCACTTAAAACCTTAATTTGATACATTAACACAAGTTTAAGTGTGTTTATCAATTGCCGTGAGTGAAGGAGAAAAACAAGGTCTTGTTTGACCTTAAAAGTTTAAGGAATGGTTTAATAAGTTTTATAACTAATTAAACAAGCATAAATGTCAAATTTAAGACATTATGTGGAAGTTTGGTAATTAAACAAGGAATCTATGGTGAGGCCAAAAATTCATATGTATTTTGGGACATTTATGTGTAATTTATTTTGTGAGCAAATGTTTGTAATAAGGCCATGTATTTTAGGCCATTTTATTTATGCATTACAAGCTTTATTTAAGTTTAGGTGATATATAATTATTACCGAAATGAAATGGGGTCTTAGGTGTAATTAAATTAAATTTGAGGGCTTTAGAATAATAAGACCGAAAATTAGAGGTAAAAAGGAGTTAAAATAAAGTTTATAAGATTTTATAAAGTTTTGGGGTTAAATGGTGATTTTTAGAAAGTTTGGGTGTAAACCGTAAATATAAAGAATTGGTGGTCAAGGAAATATTATGGAGGTCAACCTTGACCATATGCTAGGTTTTGACCAAAATAAATAAGTTAGATAACTCATTTAAGGTTTTATAATAAGCTATATATTTTATGGTAATATTTTATAACATATGTGGTAAATGTATTACCAAAATAAAGGGTGTACAATGGTATTTTAAACACCCATGGGCTATTAGGAATTTTTAGGAATTTATTGAGTTGTTTTTTTGGAATTAAAAATAAACTATATATGTATAATATATAGTTATTATGTCATTATGCACTTTGGAGAAAAATAGATGGTGGAATGGTAAATACCAAGAGTATATGGGTTAATAAGGATATTTATAACCCTTTGGTAAAGTTTGAAGATTTTAGAATTATATAAGAGTATTTGTTGAGATATATGTATAATATATAGTTTTAATGATATTATCAAACTATATGTTATAAATTGGGCCTAATGATAATATAAAATGTATATTGAGGTCTGTTCGAAATTTACAAAAATAACCATAGGTTATACTCTTTTATAAGTTAGAAATGTTATATTGAATGGTATATATAACATGGTGAAAAGAAAGGGGTGATTTGGTAAATAAAGGAAAATTATGGTTTAAGGAAAAGTATAAGGTTTAATATATGCCTATGAGGCAATACAATAGTTTTGTATAAAAACTATAGGTTATGAGTTAAAGAAAATAAAAATATCATATCAAATGGCATTAGTATTTCGGTATGACATTACATAATGTTATGTGGTCAAAAGGGGATTTAAATAAATTCAAGGGCTATACCGAATTAATAAGAGTTGGAAAATGAATTTTAGACTATGGTCTATAATGTCATAAATGTTATGACAAAAATATGGTATTAAGGTGGCTTAAGGGAATTAATATAAGGAGGGGTACTCACATAAAATAATGTGACAAACGATAAATAAATGGGATTTATTAACTAAGGTGTTTATAGAATAAACCTTAGGAGTTGTAATTATACAACATAAAATGTTACATAATATTAGGATAATAATCTTAATATAAGTTGTATAATATAATACAACTAATGGGAACAATCATCTAATAAAAGATGATAAAATGTAACATAAAATATAAGAGTTTATGAAACTCATGAGAATTACCTACGTGGTAAAAATATATATACATACACAAGAATAATGTATATAAGGTGGATATATATATTTTGGTTGAAAACCATATGGTTTAATGGTGGTGGTTATTTAAAAAAAATATATAGTTATAAACTATATGCTATGGGTTTTTTGGGATGCAAATACTATTTGCTAAAGATAATGAATTATATATTACATGGTATGATAAGGAATGGTGGGAAAATAATACAATATGGAAAAAAATAATACAATATAAAATAATCATGCATGCATACATGCAACTATAGGTTACGTACCTAAACTATATGTGGATAAGATTAAAAGAAATATAAGGAATTAAACTTAACAGTTGAAATAGTTTTGACGTACGCGTTTTAAGTAACAAACCGACTGTTTTAGAGAAACCCGTAACAACAACTGTAGAAAACAGGGGTGAATTGTCGGGGTTACTTATTATTCGGAAATACCGGATGTGGTTAGTCATGGAGACTGACTTATAGTTTGTATTACCGTTTAGAGTATACTTCTGACAAGGACGCTTGACGAGCTAGCGGACTACACGGAGCGTAGGATCTTGCTGATTCATACTCCACCGTAATACTGTCAGGGTGAACGGTATGTAAAGGGGTTTGCCGAGTTGTCCTAAGGTTGCTCCTTGGGCTCGGATTTGGTTGATATAACTTGTGTGTTGTTATATGTCTCTGGTTGTCTTTGAGGGCTTCCTCAATTCAGGCTTCTGTGTGATCTGTGATAAGATTGTTTGCCTGAATGTGTTAATTGTATATTTATAGCTGCTTATTATTTACTGTTGTTGAGTTAACAGTATTGGTTAGTATATATGAACCTATATATATAAAACGAACTAGCGGCTATGGTGCTATCTTATATGAAAAATAAGGAACGTAAGTAAAACGTTGTAGCACTATGATAATAACACATACATATTATCTGAGACTTTTGTACGGAGCATTGGCCTTTTCTATACGCCGCTCTCGTATCTAACACTGGATCCCGAGTTTACAAACTCTGGATTGGACTAATGACCTTAGTCTGCTGTGTTAGAAAATTTGGTAATGCGATGCGATGCGATGGTATAATTAAAAAAATTAATGAATGGAAGGAAAGCCAAGATGTGGCTCTTGGTGCGCGCTGTGATCACAAAAACGATACCAGGATGTCCGCGTACGGGTCCGTAAGTATCAAGAAAATTCCCGTGAGCTAGAATGGCTCGTTGGTCGGAGACTCTACCGTTGGAGTGGCTACTGCCGTGGGTGACCCGCCATAATATATGGGTAACTAGGACGTGTCGTTTTAACGAGACATTGTCACTAGGTATAACTGAACAACTAAAACAATTGAAACTTATACAGTGGCGAACAATATCATGGACGAGACTTAATACTTGTTTATTGTACTCGTTGTTTCGCTTGTTGTTCATTGGTTATACTTGTGGATATTTTAAGGTGTGTTGATGGTTGGGTGGAGCCTACAAGGCTAAGGTAAATGAAATATGAAAACTGAACGCTACGGCGAATGTACATGGTACATTATTTTGTTAATACTCGATACGTTCGATATATAAATGTTGTGTGGAATATTAAATGAATGTTGGATATTTGGATGGATGGTTGAATGTTTGGATATTTGGATGGATGGTTGAATGTTTGGATATTTGGATGGATGGTTAAATTTATTATGCATGTTTACTACAGTATTGAATATAACTGTAAAAAGGTAAAGCATGAAACCGATCTAATAATAAGACGGTTAAAATGACAAGTGACCATTAGGGTCCAGGCCCGGCATACTCAGCGTCTATCGCTGATACTACGCCATTTCAGGTTGTTGATCATTGTCGGAGCTGAAGAGCAGGAACAGGGTAATTGAAGACGCTGTATAGAAATGAAGATGGTGTATGGTCTTATGGTAAGGTTGTGTATTTTCAGGATTGGGTAGATGCTCACTTGTCGATGTTTGTGACTTATGGATTTAGTGTGATGTATAGGAATTTCTCGTTGTCACTGCGGTTAGCAGTTTATTTATTTTGAAAGTTGGATGTAGTTTGGCTACGTTGCTCGCATGGGCGAGTAATGGCCGGTGACACCCGAGTGAGTTTGTATAGTTAATTGTTTTACCGCTGCGAGACGTTTTTATTTATTGCTACGTGAGGGATTATATCGTGATTATGGAGAGGGGTGTTACAAAAGTGGTATCAGAGCGGAGTACCGCTCTGATGACGAGAAAGCAGGTTAAGGCAGTGAGCTTAGGACTTGGGAAATATTGGGAAACATTTGGAAGGTACAAGACGATTCGTCTTAAGAGATGTGGTGTCTAGTAACGCAAAATGCGTGATAGGATAGCCTTTAAGGCAACTTAATATCTATTGGTTGTGTACGGTAATTTTACCGAGTATTTATGTGACATACTGTACTACAGATGTCTGGTGTAACTAGAGGGCGTGGTACTGGAAGAGGTGGAGGCGGTGACCCCGGCATTCCAGGAGTTGCTGGACGGTTGCAGCCGTTCTTGCACAGCTGGGTACTCAGATAGGAAGAGCACCAGCCCACCCGCCACAGCCCAGGGAAACAAACTGGCTGAAGTCAGTTAGCAAGACCCGACCACCTACATATTCAGGGGAACCAGACCCCGTAGCTTTGGAACGTTATATCGTTGAACATGAGAAGGCCTATGAAGCTTTACAAGTACCTGACGACAAGAAGGTCGCCATCGCTGCTTTCCATCTGAAGGATGCAGCTAGCACTTGGTGGAGGTTGGTCAAGGACCATCACCTGGCTACGCCTGACTTTTCGTGGGCTGCCTTTGTAGAATTACTGAGAGGAAAATACTACCCGGCGCACCTCAAACAGAAGAAGCGCCAGGAGTCCGAGACACTGACCCAAGGAGGTCTGACCGTGGATGAGTATTACCCTCGATTCATTGGTCAGCTGGACTTCATTCCCGATGTGGATTACTCAGTGACCGTGAAGGTCGAGAAGTTCCGGGGAGGACTATTATTTCGCATTCAGATGGCGATGGGTGCTACCCTCTACACTACCATCCAGGTACCAACATGAAAGCCATAAGATTCTTTACCTACTACATTACCAATGAACTTTGTGAGAACTTACCAAGGAGATTCCAGGAGTGTTATGAGGCTGCCTCGAGAACGGAGCTAATGCTCCAGACTCGGGAAGAGACCCTAGGGGCAAAGAAAAGGAAGAACCCTGAAGGAGAGTCTGAGGGTGGAGGAGCATCTCCAGGAGGAGGCCAGAGAAAGGGAAAGTAAGGACTTATCCCACTCTAAACTATTTACCATATTAAATACCTTACGAATGCTGACCCGAAACCTTAAACAGGAAATTCTTTCCAAAGAAAGGGCAACAGGGTCACAAGGGAAAGAAAGGGAAAGAGCCCGTCCTTCAGTTGACCGGCCCAGCTATTGATGCTAAGCCTTTGAGATTTGCACCTCCTAAAGGTGAGAACACCTACCTCTTAAATTCAAATGTAATCTTAATCTTTATACCGCTAGATTTTAACTTAAACTTAAATACTACCGTCAGGCACCGGACAGCCCCAGCGCCATTTTTACTGTAAGCGTTGTGGGAAGGACCATCCAGGGGTCGACTGCGAAGGCCGCAAGGTCGAGTGTCGGTGCTGCCACAAAGAGGGCCATAGGGAATTTGAATGTTGGATGAACCCAGAGAGCCGTAATTACAGGCCACCAAAGAATACTCAGACGACCTCAGCTGGAGGATCTGGAGTACCACGAGGCGGTCAGGATGGCCAGACATCTACTGATGCTGGAGCCCTGAAGGGCAAGGGAGTAGATAGGGCATGAGTACCCTAACTCCATGAGACCGCTGGTGGAAGACTTTTACTTACTAGGTTGTGTGCTTACTTTGAATGTTAGAAGGAGCTATGTTATAAGTATGTGGGAGTGTGTCATTGACCACTCGCCTTTTGTGTAAGACTTGGGAATTAGTTATGTGTACTCAGTACCAATAAGCCTTGAACCTTGAAGGATAATATATATGAACAGGATGTTAATGCTTACATTACCATGTAGCCTATACTCTACGACACAGAGTCAATGAGACCGGAAATTACTGAACCAGAATTTCCACCTGCATGGCGCACTTGCTAATGCAAGCGCTATGACAAGAAAACCACTGAAATTTCCATCTGCCTTGCGCACTTGCTACAGCAAGTGCAGCGACAGCAACGGTAACAGCTACTGGAAATGCAACTGCAACAACTACTACTTTTTAACTTTGTACAAAAAAAAACTATTTTTTTCAAACTTTTCATACAAACCTTGAGATCAGAAACCTGTGTGACCTTGGAAGGACCGTTAGTCCAACCACTGCAACTGGACACATTATACAGCCACTATGACTGTAAAAAAAAAAACACACCAGTTTAAACGTTCGAGGAAGTTTCAGACATGGCTCATTAGCCAAATACCACAGTGTATACTTGCATTTAATGCTAATCACTACTAGTGATGAATGTTTAGTCCTTATGGACAAGCATGACCTTTGTAGATGCACTACCGTCAGTGAGGATGGTTGGGAAGTGAAGAGCCAAGTTGCTCAAACTATTGTGCAATCTGCAATGCATCCAATTACACGGATGAGGGGACGAATATGAATTATGGATGAGATATGATCAGAAAAAAAAAACAGGGAGAAAAGGAATATGTGTTGTACTCAATGAGATAAAAAAAAGGAGAAACAAACTTGCTAATATAGCACGGATTTTACTTACACCGAGTTGAATGATACTAGTCTATGATACGAGTTACCACGGTTGCCACAAAGGCAATAACACTTATTACGGGATAACAGATAACATGAACTATTACACAAAAAAAAAGCAAGCAAAAAGAAGAAAAACAAAAAAAAACAAGAGAAGAAGAAAGCAGAAGAGGAAAAAAAAAGAGGATACCCATCAAAGGGAGATTGACAACAGAATGCTTCACTATAACCGTGTGACAGACATTACCAGTTTACTAAACGAGTCATGGGACGACCGCACTCCGTTAGGAGCATGTGGGCCTGACAGACTTATTTATGAGTTAGTCGGGTAAGTAGTAATGTATCAGTACGGTACCCCATGCAAGTAGACAAGTAGTGTTAGGAACGCGAGAAGTAGTCAACTCCATTCTACGGACAGTAAGACGGATTACCTCGAAGATGGACGAGAAGAGCCGCAGTTAAAACAACGGGCTAGAAAAAAAAAGAGAGAACCTTCAACAGAGAACAGTGGACGGTATACAGAGAAGACAAAGGAACCGTTTAAGAACAGGAAAACAAAAAAAGGAAAAAAAAAAAAAACAGGAAAACCCATTATGGACGAAAAATATGTAGAACCCTCATAAGGATCAAGCAAATGCTTGCAATCCAAAGGAAATCTACCAGATGATATGGACATAAACGCGTGACCACGCGAGGAGAAAAGATAAAGCTATATGATAGCAGATATCTTGCTTAAAGAACAATGGATTTGGAATGTACCACTCACAGGATAATTCACACATCTTATCTGTTTGACTCATGAGATATTAGCTGTTGAGCGTGTACGCCTCTGCATCTGTATGACGAGTGTCTTGGTATTGCACTCGTGCAGTTATTTTCAATGGGAAAGCAGAAAGATAAAGTGGATATCAACAAGAGTGTGTAAAAAAAAAAGAAAAAGAACTACAACAGTGTGTTGCTCCGGAACAAAATACCAGGAGACATGGATGACAAGCATCATCTTTGTGGACATTTAGGCTGGTACGTCTTGGTATTACAAAGACAAGTGCAAAAAGCACTAAGTACTAACAATGGCCAATGTCATAGTATACCTCAACTGTATATCAGTGAGAAAAGACACACGCATGTATGCTAGTGATCCAAACAAGTGGATTCACAGAAATGGAAAAAAAAAGAGGCAAATTGAGCCTATGTTCATGGGTCTGCAACTCAACGGAGCGGGTGGGCCCATTGGAATGAACTTGGGAGAGAGCACAAATAGATTAGTGCCTCACCTGTTATGTATTGTGGAGCCCTGAAGGGCTAGAGTTATACCCGTCTCTCCGATATGAGGATAATCCACGAGTTGGTGAACTCTTCGAGAGCCAAGTATCCAGCGCTCCTTGTTGAGCGGCTGTTGTATACTTGTGGGGTACGGGGGCGTAACCCTTTTTAAGGGGGGTAGAGCCTCTTGGCTGTGCACACGTTTGCACTAAGTTTGTTGTTTTATATGCATTGCATAAAAAAAAAAGAGAGAATTGGTGGTGTGCGGGGCATACGAGGTTTGTTTGGTAGTATGTGAATTATTTAGTATGCATAGCATACAGTGAATTGGTTTTGTTGGTTATGGTTGGTACGCGGGCGTGCGTTGTTTGGGTTGTTTGGTGTGATGTACACTTGTATGTAGTATCTTACGAGATACTGTATGAATGTGTATGTACACCATGTGTGTAACACTTCTCTATGCTATTTGTGATATGTATTCATATTAGCTTTATAGAATGATTACATATGGTATCGCCTAGATACGAAATGAATCATTAGATATGGAATGTGGAACAATGGAATGTTATGGACACCTCAGGAAGGTTGTCAGGACTTGTAGAGAACTGATAGGAAATCATGGTGCTGATGGATCACCTATATCCATAATGATTGAACTAACGCCACAACGTGATGTGCTTGTGTATAGGCACAATACGATGTGTGTAAATGATATATCACATAGATATACATTATGGGAATAATGGGTAGTTATACATTTATATATTTTACCTTTGATTAAGAGACTTCGGGACGAAGTTTTTAAGGGGGGTAGACTGAAATACCCCAAACTTATTAAACACGGATAAATATCAAATCATATTAATTAGGCTAAACATGCCTTAAAAGTCAACTGAGAACAACAGTGGTCAACACCACAAGATGTTGCACCCTTTGACTGTTAAGGGTAAACAAATACCCAAATGAACTATGTAGGACCTAAAAATTTGTCCTAAGTCTATTAACATATTTAAACATATTATAATTGTTGGGCAACACTCCAACACAAAGAAAAAGCACTTTCACGCTTCAAGGTCAGGGCAAAAATGTGCTCTAAGAAACCTTAAAGGTTCTGACTTCTAAATGATATAAAATTTAATTACATGATCAAATATCATGTAAGGAACACATCAAGACCGTTGTCAAAGAAAACAGAGCTCAGAAACACCAGGCAACACAAAATGTGCGCTAAAACTCCTTAAAGCACGTTTTTGTGAAATTGTCTTTTAAATTGGTTTTAAATGGGCTAAAAGGTTATAAATACCTTTAAATATAAAAAATATCATTATATGATATTAGGAATTTAATTCCAAATTTTACATATTTTACAAATTTAATATTAAAATATTAATAAAACCCTGAAGTGGGGCCCGCATGAGTCAAAATGACCAAGTTTGGTCAATGGCAGCTAATGACCCATTTGCCCTTGTGGAAATCGGCTGGCATGGAGGTGGGGAGACAGCATAAGTCATTGATTGACAATAATGCTACCTATACAAACAAGAATAGTAAAAAGCTTAATTTTCTTACCTTTTTCAAATAATGCAAGCCTTTCCACTCATTTCTCCCTTCCTTGTCCGTTCCCACTCATCCCAGCCGAGCTCCTTCCCATGGAAGCTCTCAAGGTCTGTTCTTGAGCATGGAAGGCAAATCTAGCTCCTAAGTTCCTAATGTAAGTGTTTTAATGTCATTTTTAGCTCTTTTTTTCATCTCTTCACTACCAAAACCTAAATTTCGTGGCTCAACAATTCCCATGGCTTATTCTCAGTGTTCTAAGGTTAGAACAAGAGCTAAACTCGGTTGAGACCAGTAGAGGGACCAAGGTTGTTCAAATCTACATTTTAAGGTAAAAATGTGCTTTAAGCTCATAACTTTTGATTCCCTTCGAATTTGGCTGTGAAATTTTGGCCATAGCCTCATCTTCTTTCCTTTTCATGTGGGATCTGTTGGTTAGCCATTTGGAGCAAGGATGGCCGAGATCCAAGAGAAATACTCTCTTTTTGGGCATTTTTCCAAGGTAAAACTTAATAACAAGGTAGCAATTCGAGATCTAACTATTTCCTATGTCAATATGGTGGATCTAACACCTTGTGGGTGTTTGGTTCAGGTCGAAACCACTTAGAACTTTCCTTGCACTCTTAAGGTAATTTTGCCTTAAATCTTACATTAAATTACTCCTTATGGTTAGATCTTGCTTAGAGACTAAACTAGGCCTTGTTTCTATTTGAAAACATGTATGTAAACAAGCTGTGGAGAATTTCTACTCAAGGTGGCCGAACCAAACAAGGCTTTACCTAAGCTAAATCAAGGTATAAATCACTTAAAACCTTAATTTGATACATTAACACAAGTTTAAGTGTGTTATATCAATTGCCGTGAGTGAAGGGAAAAAACAAGGTCTTGTTTGACCTTAAAATGTTTAAGGAATGGTTTAATAAGTTTTATAACTAATTAAACAAGCATAAATGTCAAATTTAAGACATTATGGGAAGTTTGGTAATTAAACAAGAATCTATGGTGAGGCCGAAAATTCATATGTATTTTGGGACATTTATGTGTAATTTATTTTGTGAGCAAATGTTTGTAATAAGGCCATGTATTTTAGGCCATTTTATTTATGCATTTAAAGCTTTTATTTAAGTTTAGGTGATATAATTATTACCGAAATGAAATGGGGTCTTAGGTGTAATTAAATTAAATTTGAGGGCTTTAGAATAATAAGACCGAAAATTAGAGGTAAAAAGGAGTTAAAATAAAGTTTATAAGATTTTATAAAGTTTTGGGGTTAAATGGTGATTTTTAGAAAGTTTGGGTGTAAACCGTAAATATAAAGAATTGGTGGTCAAGGAAATATTAAGGAGGTCAACCTTGACCATATGCTAGGTTTTGACCAAAATAAATAAGTTAGATAACTCATTTAAGGTTTTATAATAAGCTATATATTTTATGGTAATATTTTATAACATATGTGGTAAATATGTTATTACCAAAAATAAAGGGTGTACAATGGTATTTAAACCCATGGGCTATTAGGAATTTTTAGGAATTTATTGAGTTGTTTTTTTGGAATTAAAAATAAACTATATATGTATAATATATAGTTATTATGTCATTATGACACTTTGGAGAAAATAGATGGTGGAATGGTAATACCAAGAGTATATGGGTTAATAAGGATATTTATAACCCTTTGGTAAAGTTTGAAGATTTTTAGAATTATATAAGAGTATTTGTTGAGATTATATGTATAATATTAGTTTTAATGATATTATCAAACTATATGTTATAAATTGGGCCTAATGAATATAAAATGTATATTGAGGTCTGTTCGAAATTTACAAAAATAACCATAGGTTATACTCTTTTATAAGTTAGAAATGTTATATTGAATGGTATATATAACATGGTGAAAAGAAAGGGGTGATTTGGTAAATAAAGGAAAAATTATGGTTTAAGGAAAAGTATAAGGTTTAATATATGCCTATGAGGCAATATACAATAGTTTTGTATAAAACTATAGGTTATGAGTTAAAGAAAATAAAAATATCATATCAAATGGCATTAGTATTTCGGTTATGACATTACATAATGTTATGTGGTCAAAAGGGGATTTAAATAAATTCAAGGGCTATAACCGAAATAAGAGTTGGAAAATGAATTTTAGGACTATGGTCTATAATGTCATAAATGTTATGACAAAAATATGGTATTAAGGTGGCTTAAGGGAATTAATATAAGGAGGGGTACTCACTAAAAATGTGACAAACGATAAATAAATGGGATTTATTAACTAAGGTGTTATAGAATAAACCTTAGGAGTTGTAATTATACAACATAAAATGTTACATAATATTAGGATATAATTAATAATGTATAATATAATACAACTAATGGGAACAATCATAATAAAAAGATGATAAAATGTAACATAAAATATAAGAGTTTATGAAACTCATGAGAATTACCTACGTGGTAAAAATATATATACATACACAAGAATAATGTATATAAGGTGGATATATATATTTGGTTGAAAACCATATGGTTTAATGGTGGTGGTTTTAAAAAAAAATAGTATATATAAACTATATGCTATGGGTTTTTTGGGATGCAAATACTATTTGCTAAAGATAATGAATTATATATTACATGGTATGATAAGGAATGGTGGGAAAATAATACAATATGGAAAAAAATAATACAATATAAAATAATCATGCATGCATACATGCAACTATAGGTTACGTACCTAAACTATATGTGGATAAGATTAAAAGAAATATAAGGAATTAAACTTAACAGTTGAAATAGTTTTGACGTACGCGTTTTAAGTAACAAAACCGACTGTTTTAGAGAAACCCGTAACAACAACTGTAGAAAACAGGGGTGAATTGTCGGGGTTACTTATTATTCGGAAATACCGGATGTGGTTAGTCATGGAGACTGACTTATAGTTTGTATTACCGTTTAGAGTATACTTCTGACAAGGACGCTTGACGAGCTAGCGGACTACACGGAGCGTAGGATCTTGCTGATTCATACTCCACCGTAATACTGTCAGGGTGAACGGTATGTAAAGGGGTTTGCCGAGTTGTCCTAAGGTTGCTCCTTGGGCTCGGATTTGGGTTGATATAACTTGTGTGTTGTTAATGTCTCTGGTTGTCTTTGAGGGCTTCCTCAATTCAGGCTTCTGTGTGATCTGTGATAAGATTGTTTGCCTGAATGTGTTAATTGTATTTATAGCTGCTTATTATTTACTGTTGTTGAGTTAACAGTATTGGTTCGTATATATGAACCTATATATAAAACGAACTAGCGGCTATGGTGCTATCTTATATGAAAAATAAGGAACGTAAGTAAAACGTTGTAGCACTATGATAATAACACATACATATTATCTGAGACTTTGTACGGAGCATTGGCCTTTTCTATACGCCGCTCTCGTATCTAACACTGGATCCCGAGTTTACAAACTCTGGATTGGACTAATGACCTTAGTCTGCTGTGTTAGAAAATTTGGTAATGCGATGCGATGCGATGGTATAATTAAAAAAATTAATGAATGGAAGGAAAGCCAAGAGGATGTGGCTCTTGGGCGCGCTGTGATCACAAAAACGATACAGGATGTCCGCGTACGGGTCCGTAAGTATCAAGAAAAATTCCCGTGAGCTAGAATGGCTCGTTGGTCGGAGACTCTACCGTTGGAGTGGCTACTGCCGTGGGTGACCCGCCATAATATATGGGTAACTAGAGACGTGTCGTTTTAACGAGACATTGTCACTAGGTATAACTGAACAACTAAAACAATTGAAACTTATACAGTGGCGAACAATATCATGGACGAGACTTAATACTTGTTTATTGTACTCGTTGTTTCGCTTGTTGTTCATTGGTTATACTTGTGGATATTTTAAGGTGTGTTGATGGTGGGTGGGGGAGCCTACAAGGCTAAGGTAAATGAAATATGAAAACTGAACGCTACGGCGAATGTACATGGTACATTATTTTGTTAATATCGATACGTTCGATATATAAATGTTGTGTGGAATATTAAATGAATGTTGGATATTTGGATGGATGGTTGAATGTTTGGATATTTGGATGGATGGTTGAATGTTTGGATTTGGATGGATGGTTAAATTTATTATGCATGTTTACTACAGTATTGAATATAACGTAAAAAGTTGGTAAAGCATGAAACCGATCTAATAATAAGACGGTAAAATGACAAGTGACCTTAGGGTCCAGGGCCCGGCATACTCAGCGTCTATCGCTGATACTACGCCATTTCAGGTTGTTGATCATTGTCGGAGCTGAAGAGCAGGAACAGGGTAATTGAGACGCTATATAGAAATGAAGATGGTGTATGGTCTTATGGTAAGGTTGTGTTTCAGGATTGGGTAGATGCTCACTTGTCGATGTTTTGTGACTTATGGATTTAGTGTGATGTATAGGAATTTCTCGTTGTCACTGCGGTTAGCAGTTTATTTATTTTGAAAGTTGGATGTAGTTTGGCTACGTTGCTCGCATGGGCGAGTAATGGCCGGTGACACCCGAGTGAGTTTGTAATAGTTAATTGTTTTACCGCTGCGAGACGTTTTTATTTATTGCTACGTGAGGGATTATATCGTGATTATGGAGAGGGGTGTTACAATACCGCTGTGTTTATGTACGGCGAGCAGAAGCGTGGTGATCTCGCAAGGAAGCTAGTGTTGAAATCAGGTGATGTATTAATCATGGGAGGACAATCAAGGATGTTATACCACGGTATCAAGAAGATCAAATTGAATACCGCACCATCGACAGTGGTAAATGCCACACATCTTAAACCTGGACGTTTGAATTTTACTTTCAGGCAGTTTTGAGCCTTGTGTAATCATGTAATGTATTAAGCCAGTGGTTTGACAAAGGAGCTATATCTAGCCATGTCTACAATGTAACCAACTTATGGTGTAAAGACTGTGTTAATTAATAAAGGAATGTTGTTTTGGAGTGTATCAACGTGTTTTACTACCGTATACTTATGAGTTTGCCAATGAATTAGGCTGTGCACTCGGAACGGGAGGTATACTGAGTGTCTGCAATAAGGCAGAAGCCGGCAAGAGCGGCACAATCCTCACCGGTACCTTTCCAGTGAATGGCGTGGATGCATCGATCTAGTTCGACTCTGGAGCCTCACACACATTTATTTCGCTAGCATTTGCGAAGAGGCTGGGGTTAGACGGTAAAGAGATGCCAGACTTCGTGGTCACTCTCCCGTCGAAAGAGCGGATCAGGTGTACCCGTTACTACCGAGATGCTGTTGTTCGAATCATGGGTGAGGAGTTTCCGATCGACTTGATAGAGTTCGACGGACTAGGTTTTGATGTGATTGTCGGGATGAACTGGTTGGAGCGGTACAAGGGTAGAATCCTATGTGCCGAGCATCAACTACTTCTTAGGAGTCCATCTGGGGTTACTATATCATACCGCCAGAGGCCCAGGGAGCCTTCGACACAGATCATCACCGCCATGGCCATGTATCGTGAGTTGCGACGAGGAAATGATGTATACCTCTGCTATGTCCAGGACATAAAGAGAGACCCTGAGTTTAGCCCAGATGTGCCGGTAGTGTCGGAGTTTCCTGATGTATTTCCTAAGGAACTGCCGGGCATGCCGCCAGCACGAGAGGTTGAGTTTGAGATTGATCTAGTTCCGGGCACCGGACCCATTGCGAAAGCACCTTATCGTATGGCTCCAGCAGAGATGACAGAGCTCAAGGAGCAGCTGAGAGACCTACTCGACAAGGGCTTTATCCACCCTAGTGTTTCACCATGGGGAGCGCCGGTCCTCTTCGTGAAGAAGAAGGACGGTAGCCTCCGCCTATGTATTGATTATCGGGAGCTGAATGCTGTTACGGTGAAGAACCGTTACCCTTACCACGCATCGACGATCTATTTGATCAGCTGAGGG
The DNA here is from genome assembly GCA_023374045.1 of Limonium bicolor. Taxonomy (NCBI): domain Eukaryota; kingdom Viridiplantae; phylum Streptophyta; class Magnoliopsida; order Caryophyllales; family Plumbaginaceae; genus Limonium; species Limonium bicolor. The sequence goes on along the minus strand of CM041778.1, from coordinate 176,018,511 downwards.
GAGCATCAGTATTCTCCATGATAGACCTACGTTCCGGATAGCACCAGATTGCCATCCGTGACAGTGATATCGAAAAGACAGCCTTCAGAACTAGGTATGGGCATTATGAGTTCACAGTTATGCCGTTTGGCTTGTCAAATGCACCAGCAAAGTTCATGGACTTAATGAACCGTTTGTTCCAAGATCAGTTGGACAAATCAGTGGTAGTCTTCATCGATGACATACTTGTGTATTCGAAATCGAGAGGTGAGCATGAAAGCCACCTGAGAGAGGTATTGCAGACGTTGAGAAAGAATCAGTTGTATGCTAAATTTTTTAAGTGTGAATTTTGGTTGAATCAAGTGTCCTTCCTTGGACATGTGATTTCTGAGGCCGGGATCGCTGTTGATCCGGCAAAGATAGATGAAGTGCGCACCTGGCCTAGGCCGAAGACAGTTACCGACATCAGGAGCTTCCTCGGTCTGGCAGGTTATTATAGGAGGTTTGTGAAGGACTTCTCCAGTGTCTCGAAGCCGATGACTTCCTTGATGAAAAAGGATGCACCGTTCGAGTGGACAGTGACTGTGAGAGGGCTTTCACGAGTCTCAAGGATGCTCTGACATCTGCACCGTTTCTGACATTACCAGACGGTCCAGATGGTTTTGAGGTCTATTGCGACGCATCAGGCAGGGGTATGGGTTGTGTGTTGATGCAACACGGGAAGGTCGTGGCTTACGCCTCCCACAGCTGAAGAAGCATGAGGAGAACTACCCTACCCACGATTTAGAATTGGGGGCCATTGTCTTCGCACTGAAGATATGGCGACATCATTTGTATGGGGTAAGCGTGACAATCTATTCAGACCACAAGAGTTTGAAATACTTGTTCACTCAGAAAGAGTTGAACATGAGGCAGAGAAGGTGGGTTGAATTCTTAAATGATTATGACATCAATTTACAGTACAAGAGGGTAAGGCAAACGTGGTAGCTGACGCATTGAGTCGCCGAGCACACTCTCTCCATTCGCTAGTCTCTCATACTGGCTTGGTTGAAGAGGTGCGGAGTGCTCAGATGACGGATCAGTATATGGTGGAGATTAGACAGAAGCTTATTGATGGCACATTCGAGGGTCAGAAGTACGACTTCAGACTCCACGATGATGACCTGATTAGGCTTAATGGCCGATTGTGTATACCGAGGAGTAGCGCTGAGCTGAAGGAGCGCATACTGAGTGAATCCCATTGTTCTACGACATCGATTCACCCCGGAGCTTCAAAGATGTATAAAGGTATGAAAAGATATTTTTGGTGGACTGGAATGAAAAAGGATGTGAATGACTATGTGTTGAGGTGTCTCACTTGTCAGAAGGTCAAGTTTGAGCACCGACGGCCTGGTGGTATGGTGCAGCCAATGCCAGTGCCGGAGTGGAAGTTCCATGACATATCTATGGACTTCGTGGTAGGGCTTCCGCCTACAAGGGGAGGTCTGAATATGATTTGGGTTGTGGTAGACCGACTGACCAAGGTGGCTCGATTCATACCGATGAAGGACACCTGGAAAGTGGCTAAGCTTGCAGAGCTCTTCGACAGAGAGATTGTAAGACATCATGGGTTCCGAAAACGATTGTATCTGACAGAGATACCAGATTCCTATCCAGATATTGGAAGTCCACACGAGAGGCACTGGGTACTGAACTGAAATTGAGCACAGCGTTTCACCCACAGACAGATGGTCAGAGTGAGCGCACCATCCAGACACTTGAGGATATGCTACGTGCATGTGCACTTGACTTTCAGACCAGCTGGATTGATAAGTTACATCTGATCGAGTTTAGTTACAACAACAGTTACCATGCTTCGATCAAGATGTCTCCCTTCCAGGCATTGTACGGTAGACCATGCCGCACGCCTTTATGCTGGGATGAGTCGAGTGAGACGGTCATTATAGGACCAGAGTATCTGGAACAGGTTCAGGCAGAAGTTCGCCAGATCCGGGCTAACATGAAAGCAGCTCAGGATAGACAGAAGTCGTACGCTGATGTGCGCAGACGTGACCTGGAGTTCGCCGTGGGCGATCAGGTATTTTTGAGAGTATCCCCCATGAAGGGAGTATTTCGTTTTGGCCAGAAGGGCAAGTTGAGCCCGAAGTATGTGGGTCCTTATGTTGTGACGGAGCGGATCGGCCCGGTAGCTTATAGACTTGATTTACCCGCCGAGCTGGGCAAGGTACATGATGTATTTCATGTGTCCCAGTTGAAGAAGTATATGTCTCATCCGTCTCATGTGCTTCAGCCGGAAAGGCTAACCTTAGAGCCAACCATGCGATCAGTGGAGACTCCGGTACGGATTCTGGATACTAAGACTCGAGACACTCGCCATAAGTCCGTGAGACTGGTGAAGGTCCTCTGGTCTAACCAGGACGTTGAGGAGGCCACTTGGGAGCTGGAAGAAAAGATGAAGGCGAAGCACCCGTCATTGTTTGCTTCTTAGTGTTCATATGTATAGGGTACGGGGCGTACCCCTTTTAAGGGGGGTAGAGCCGTTTCGGTTATGGTTGTGTACGACATGTATATGTATACATTGTCTATGTTATGTTACAGACCGTTGTGTCTGAATGGTATTATGTGGTTTGGACCTTGAGTCCGTTGTGGTGTAAGAATGATGGTAGTGTTGGAAATGATGTTTTGGAAGTATTGTTTTTTATAAGTGTTCCCCGTGTTCTAATAGTAAGATATGTGGGAAGTATGAACTTTGGGGACAAAGTTCTTTTAAGGGGGGTAGATTGAAATACCCCAAACCTTGGTATGTTGGTTAACATTAAAACATGAATTATTAAGACTAAAAAGAGTCTTAGAAACATTAGTAAACATATTTAAACAAAAGAAAACACAAAATGTGCTTTAAAGTCAATAAGAGCTAAAATGTGCTCTAAGCTTGGGATAAGCTTGGGTAAGACCTAATGAACTTACCAAGACCTTATATATGTATTAATGAACATATTAAATCAATTACCAAAGAAAACCAAGCTTGAAAACAAGTTAAAACACAAAATGTGCTTTAAGAAGTCTTAAAGCACATTTTTGAAAAATTGTCTTGTAAATGGGTTTTGAGTGGCTAAATGTCCATCATTACTCTTAAATATATATGTGTACTATATAGTATCACATTTGGGTGGCTATATTAATGGGAAATCAAAATTTCACTTCTAAGTGCCTTGTTTAGGTGAATAGTGATTTTTATAAGCTAGTTTATAACATATGTTGTATTAAGTAATTAAATTGACAAACAAAGACTAAAATACCCTCATTATAAATAAGGGGCCGGTTTTCTAAGTGTGGTGACTCACCACTCTCTAGTTGATATAATAAGTAAGTAAGAAAACTAATTAAACTTACTTTTTACTTTATAAGCATAAATATCTCTTAAAAGCAAATTCTATCTCATTCTCTCTTTTCTTCCTTCATTTCCCGGTCACAATCTTCTTCTTCCTCCTTCTTGCTGCTCTCTCTCGGTAATACCACTACCACCATAGAAACTCCCACTTTGACCTCTTGTAAAATCTTGCTCACTTGTCCAAATCAAAAACAAACACCACCAATCTCTTCCTCTCATCAAGCTCTTCATTCCTATCTTCTCAAAACTCCAAGACCCCATTTCGGTGCCATGGAGTTCCACCATTGAAGGAGCTTGAGCTTGTATTTTACATATTGTTACTCTCCTTCTCTTGCTCTAGGTAAGGAATCTCAAAAAAATCATTTCCTCCATGTTTTTACCTGGACCGAAAATACACATTGAATAGCTCTTTGTGTGACTTTGTTCTAGCTTCATTTCAACTCTTCATGGACTAGGTGGAGTCCTCTCTTGTTATATATTCAAACTCTCTTCAAAGATCAAGGTAAAACAACTACATTAATGTTTTTGAAACAATGTAAAATTAGGGTTTACAATGAGATGAAGCTCAAAGCTTGAATACTCATTATGGTGTTTGTATATTGTTTAGAACTTGACAAGGAATCAAAATACCATACGGTTTTGTAAGGAAACAAGAAGGAAGTGTTTTGGAAAAGAGGTAAATCTACTAACCAAATGTGTTTTAATGCCTTAGGAGAAATGAGCTTATAAATGCTTATTAAAACTACCTAAAGAGCAAATGGTGAATGACTTAGTAAAGTGTTCTCAAGAGACTAGTAAAGGCATATGTGTTGTTGAGTGTATTTGCAGGTTAAAGGCAAATATATATTGTGGAAATTCAGTGTTTATGATTTATGCATCTTAAGGGCCTAAGAGCCATGCATTTTAAGGGCCTAAGTGCCATGCAATTTAAATTATGCACTATATTGTAATGTAGTGTAAATTTGGTGAAGTTGTGTATGAGAGTGTTCTTGGTGATTCTAGATGTTCTTGTGTGTTTAATGGAGAAAGCAAAGTGTTTAGGCTTAGTAATGTTCTAGGGGAATCCATGTCAAAATTTAGGTAAGAAGTAAGAAGTTCTAAGTGTTACATAAGGTTTGGTGAGTTAGAAAATGTAGGAAATGAATAAGGAGTTCATGATGTTTTAAAGGAACTTTGATGAACTAGGAAGTACTCTAGAGTGTAATAAGGACTTAGGCATGATCTTGAGATTTAGTAAGTACCAAAGTCACTTTGGGACTTAGGTAAATACCTAGGCAAACTTTGGTAAAATAAGGAGAAGTGTACACTAGGAAAAGAGTTTCAAGAAGGATATAAGGAGTTAGTTGTGAGAGATGATGCTTGGGAGATGATGTTAAAATAAGGAGAAAGCTTTTGGGATAGTAGTTATCTTAGGTATGAAACACCACTTGAAAAACTAGGAGAAAACATTGTAAGTGTTAGGAATTTTGTGAAGATATAAGTAAAGGCTTAAGGAATTAGAAAATGAGTTTTATGAGTGTTTAAGGATGTCTTAAGTTGTGTTTGAAGTGCCCAAATGAGGTTAGGGGGTACTAGGTTATATGGGGTGAAGTTTGGAGTTGAATGTAAAAAGGAAAACAAAGATTTGGGGCAGACCGGACTTGCGACCGGACTTGCAAGTTCGGTCGGGCCCAGTTTACCCTGCGAGAATTGGCTTCTGGAATGGACCGACCTTGGGACCGGACTTGCAAGGTCGGTCGGGCTTGTTTGTAATTTGTGTACTGGAATTGACGGATATCGGAATCCGGACATAGACCGGACTTGCAAGTCCGGTGGGCTAAATTTTCAAAGGGAAGAAACTCTCGGGAATAGACCGAACATGCGACCGGACTTACAAGGTCGGTCGGAGTAGAAAATTTTGACGGAAATGTGTTCTGGAATCGACCGGACTTGGACAAGTCCGTCGGCAAGGTCGGTCGGACCTAAACTTGTAAAAAAAAAAACAGAAAAGAATGTGACTTATGTAGTTAACCCTAGGGTGTATAATGAAGGTAACCTAGGGTAAGATAGACATTAAAACATGTCATACAATCATGTTAATACTTAGTAAGTGTGAAGTTAAATATAATTAACCGACATTACTAATGTGTATAGGATTCTCTCAAGGTGGAAACGAAACGAGGCAAGGACCAAGGTATGGTTTTCTTGCAGTCTGTTGCCTACCGGTTTACACCGGCTTGGATGTTGTTTGCTTTTCTGTGTGTTACGACCTTATAAGATTAAGGCATGAAAAGAGTTTACAGTTGTTATACATTAAGATGTTGTAAAGTTGTGACTCCTTCCCTTGGTTGTCTAACAAGACCTAAATGTTTGCTTGTTGTGACTTAACAAAATATTGTGTGATCACTAACAAGTGCTAATCGGGGGAGTGAGGAGTCCGGTTGTTCCGGCCACGCGTGTGATGGATGGGGGTCGATATCATATCCGGTTCGGCTCTCTTGGTGTATGTATAGGTGGTATTCCAATTTGGTTTCTACCTTCCCTTAGCTTATCCAAAGCTAGTTACTGACTCACGTCGGGCCATAGGGGCATACGTATGTTATTTCGGTGTGCTTGGGATTACTATATCCGACACACCTTGGGTATAAGTTAACCGTTCTATATAACTGGACGGTAACGAGGTGGTAACGAGCTTAACATGGGATTGGTAAAAATCTCTAGGCTCACATGGTATACTAACTATGGTGGAAGGTTCCTTGTGAGGACCGACTTTATGGTGTTATGTATTGTTATGATGCTATGCAAATTCCCTTGCTATGCTATGGTGTATATATATATATATATGTTGGATGTTCTAAAATGAATGCCATGTTATTATGACAATTGGTTGCGCGTATCCCGGTAGCCGATGGGCTGCGCGTTAGCCATACCAGCAAAGGTTGCTGACCCCCTCGGGGGCTCCATATTTTATTGCAGGATGAGGATCGAAGAAGCAGAGTGGCTCTAGGTCCTAGGTCGTTGATGTACTTTTGTCTATTTGGTTGTTGAGCCCGGGATGCGCCTGTGCTCCCGAGGCATTACATTTTGGTACCGTTGTTAAACAGTGGTGGATGTTATGTTTGTAGGTGTGTTGTAAATTAAATACTCGGTATGGTTGGTTATGTTTATATATGGATGTTAGATTCTATGCTCGGGAGTCTGATCATCAGACCGATACACTTGTATTTATTCTGCCTAGTTAACCACGTGGGTGGTTAACGGCGTTGTAACACCAAAGCGTTTAGTTATTGTTTGGTTGGTTATTTCCGCTGCGATTTCGGTAGTTGTTAGGGGCGTTGTAGGGGTGTTACAGTACGTTATCAGGTTTGATACAAGTTAATGGTTCTTGAATATCAGTTTATGTCGGAATTGTTGATTTCTATAATATTGACGCTCTCCTGAATCTATCGGAAAGGGCAGTATCTGCTCATGGTAAAAGTTTGGCGCATGTTTTTTCTGTTCATATGATTCTCCTTATTACCATGCCCTTCTAGTTAGTATGTTTGATCTAACCATAACCTCTGTTTGTTTTGGTTTCTCTTTCTGTTTCTTTTATTTTCTTCGATTGGTTTGGTTGCCTCGTTACTCTTCATTTGTACAACATAACCCTATCCCTTTTGATGTTTTTGTTCGATTTCCTTATATCAGTTTTATAAATATTTGCACATATTGGTTTGGAACATTTTGTTTTTTTATCTGATTTTCTGTCCCTCTACTTTCATTGGAATAAAATACAATCATGTGCATTGTTTTCTTTCTCTCACCGGTATTGTGCTCTCGCGCTCAAAGAAGAAAGTCAAGCAAACCCCAAATCAAAGTCAGGTAAATGATGTTCTTATTTTTCAAGTTTTTTCCTCCTTCTTAGTGGTATTACAAGAACTCTAGCTGAGTTTTGTTTCCCTGACGTCTCTATTTGCTAGTCTCTGATGACTCTAGGTTTCTTACATCTGAATAAGGGTACAACGTTAAATTCAGAAACACATCATTCTCTTTTAATATGTATTGAACTTATATTACAAGTTTTGTTCTTTTACTAGATTATCTTTTTCCTTTCCTATCACTGTTGCTATTATTCACTTAAGTGTAGCATCTTTATATGTATTTGATTATTGAGTTGGCTTTGTTGATCATCAAGGGAGCTGAAAAGAATCTACTTGTATTATATATTTGTTGGTGAAACTGATTATGCAGGTTTATTGTTTGCTGATAAGCTCGTATTCATGTTGCCTCATTTGTTGGCTTATCGGTTATTTACTTTTTCTAAGCAGGCTGACAATGTGACTGATCTTCCCCCAGCCTATCATACTTTGAGACAAATTCTGGTGGTAGTTTTGATATTTACTTTTGTTGCTTTTCATTTCTTACACTATTCTTATCTTTTGTTGCAAACCCTTTCTTCAACTATATGATGGTTCTAGGTATGACGATGACCATGGTGATTATGGTCTTGGTGATACTTCTATGCTAGGAACGTTCGAAATATGCAACTAACGTCTGTGAAGATTTTAAGGGCAATATGCAACTCTCCGAGGCATATTCATTTTTGTGCATTGTGGCCCTCTGGTTGATTCTGCTGCAATTAGTTACAAATATTAGTTTCCAGCACATGGTGATCTGCCTTTGCAGTTTCGTGACATTAAATTATTGTTTTTGAAATTCACCACCTCTTCACTCGTAAATAAAAATATCGATAATAAAAAATTAGCATTATATTCCAAAAATTGAGATAAATCCTATTAAGTAGGACAATAGAAAGAAACAAATAGCTACTTATTATAGATTAATCTTAGAAGAAAAACTTCAAGATATTTTGAAGAAAATTTTACTTAGTGTTTTTTATTTTATTTATCAATATAGTATATATCTAATATTTAAATTATATGTATATTTTTATAAATAGATTTCCCAACTATATTTATATAAAAGTTGACATAAAGATTTAGACTTATATTTTAAAAATTGTATTCAATTGAATGTACTATTAAATAGGGGAGAGAAAAAGTAACAAACATTACATAGGGAAATATGTTAATATTTAGTCTTAAAATTTATTGGTAGTATTATTTTTCCAAATATAAATTTGTAAAAGAAAACAATTCATCATTTGGTTATTGTAATATATATTATTTATATAGCTAATGCTACTTTCCAAATATTAAATACTAATATATATATAATAAAATGGTTTGAATATTTATAATATTGTATGTAAGTATTTACAAAATTGTCTATTTACTCATAATGCTATGGTTTATTATTAGTCTTCATGTAATATAGTTTCTATTTACTTTTATGGTAGTTTCAGTATCGATGGTGGGAAGAGACTAACCAAGAGCAAAGGAGAATATAAAAAAACACTTTTGGAAGCGTCGCATTTACAAAAGACAAAAGTTAATAAAGAACGTTTACAAAATACTAGTGCACAAATAAAGAATGATACTCTATTAATGGGAGGAAAAGAAAAAAATTAGAGCAATCGTTAACGTGAGGAAAGGGAAAATATTGAGTAGTGATAGGAGGGAAATTAGTTTATAAAGCTTACAAAATGTAAGTGTTCTTTATAGAGCACGAATAAAGAACGATGCTTCATTGCTGGGAGGAAAGAGAAAACAAATTAGAGCAATAATTAATGGGAGGAAAGAGAAAAAATATGAACGGTGAGAAGAGAGAAAAAGGAAAAAAAGAAAAAATTAGAGTAGTGATAAGTAATAAATAAAGATTCTCCATTAACAGGTTGTGAGAGAAAAAAAATTGAGTAGTGGGAAGAGGGAGGAAAGAGAAAAATGGTAATTAACTATATACAAATTTATTATTATTTTTATATACTTAAAAAAGTAGTTAATTTATTCAACTCCTTTAATTTTTAAAAATGAGTTGATGTCTGCATTTACCTACAACTTACTCTCGTATTACGTGAACGGTTGAAAAGTTTTATTTTACGAATTGTAACAACGTTCTCGGATGACTAAACAAAATGATACTTCAACTTTATCACACGAGCGATTAGATTTAGTAAATGAACCACATCATGTAGTCAATAGTTATAGAAATTTATTCAATATCTTAACTTTGTAAAAAGTCGGTTGATGTTCGTGTTTATCTGCAGCTTACCATCGTATTACATGAACAGTTGGGAAGTTTTTGGTTTGAACTATAACATTATCCTCCAATGACTGATAGACATGATACCTCAACTTTATCACGAGAGCTATTAGATTTGGTAACTGAATCGCCTCATGTAGTCAATCGTTGTAGAAATTTATTCAATATCTTAACTTTGTAAAAAGTATGTTGATGTTTGCGTTTACCTGTAGCTTACCGTCGTATTACATGAAAATTTGAGAAGTTTTTGGTTTGAACTATAACATTATCCTCCGATGACTAATAGATATGATACTTCAACTTTATCACACGAGCGATTAGATTTATTCAATGGTTGTAAAATTTATTCAAACGTCTTGATGTCCACATTTACCTATATCTTACCGTATTCAATAGTTTCTATTTATTTACACGACAACTTTAGTATCGATGGTGGGGGATGAAAAAAGAGACTAACAAGTGCAAGGAAAGAGAATAAAAAAAGGATTTTTGTGCTATGAAGAACGCTTTTGGAAGCATTACTGTCACAAAAGACAAAAGTATAAAGAACCCTTACAAAGTACTTGTAACACCCCTCTCCTTAAACACGTAGTAATCCCTCACGTAGCAATAAATAAAACGTCTTACAGCGGAAGAAATAGTAACAACAATAATACTCACTCGGGTGTCACCGGCCATTACTCACCCATGCGAGTAACGAAGCCAAACTATATCCAACAACCAACATAAACAAACTGCTAACCGCTGTGATAACGAGATAAATCCTATACATCATACTATGTCCATACTCATAAACATTGACAAGTGAGCGTCTACCCATCCCGAATATACATAACTGTTCCACAATGCAAATCCCAGTCTGACATCGTTATACAATAAACTCCATGTACGGTAATTAAAATAAACTCTAGCTACCCTGTTCCCGCACTTCGGGTTCGGCGATAATCAACAACCTGCACAATGAGTGTAGTCTCAGCGATAAACGCTGAGTATGCCGGGCCTGGACCCTAATGGTCACTTAGTCATTTTAACCATCTTATTATTAGATTGGTTTCATGCTTTACCATTTTATAGTTACACTCAATAATGTAATATACATGCATATATATACATAATCATCCATCCAAACATCCATAAACACATAACCATCCATCCAATTCAAACAGTCATAAAATATCACAACAACAACAATTGTTTATCGAACATATCGAATAATAATACTGAGTAAACGCCGTAGCAAACACCATCCTTAGTTAATTCAATTTGGCCTTTAAGGCCCCATCCATCCAACCATGTTAATTAAATACCAGTTGGCGTCATGTTGAGACAACCCGATAACCTCACCATGGACAGTAGTCCTCCCGTACACACAAAGGTGCTCATTTCGCTAGAGGTCCGGAGGCCCTGACTATTCTCTTTGTCTCGTAAGACGTCCATATAAAGGTCGTAGCCACTTGACCCACGATCCAAATAGGGCTTATTGGGTATAAACCTGGAGCGGAACCCGATCGGGAACCCTCAGTGATCACAAATGCGTAACCAGGTAGTTTGTAAACTACACTGGATTCTCACCTCAACTCACACCACCGTCTCTCTCTCATAATGTTTAAGATATGCTCTTAGTCTTATGGAGAATATAATTTATTAATTAGCTGCCCAATAGGTCTCACGCATACCTAGAAGTAATCTAGGTTATATTCATGTTCGAGATCCATGCTCTAGAGACCGACAATGTCGTGACTCGTTCCTAAGTGTTTTACTTAGGTTACCATATACTTAATATTAATACTATGGTATTATATCAAGTAACCGTCTTGTCATCACAATAACGTATATGTCTGTTTATATAAGCCGATCTATAGTCGACGTAGTGTTAGTCCGGTAGGACGCTCGTGCATAAATAATTCATGCAGTAACACATAATCACACACATGTATCCAAAACACTTGACACACAAGTATATCAACCAAATCTGAGCCCAAGGAATTCCTTAGGACAACTTGGATCAAACCCCTTTACATACCGTACACCTTAGACCAAGGATGCGCAATGAAGACCACTAGCTCGTCCAGCGCCTTCGTCTGAAGTATGATCTAAACTGTAATAAACTATAAGTCAGTCTCCATGACTAACTACATCCGGTATTTCCGAATAACAAGTAACCCCGACAGTTCATCCCCGGATTTCTACAGTTATTTGTTACGGGTTTCTCTAAACCGGTCGGCTTTGTTACCAAAACTCGCATGTCGAAATGTTTCGATTGTTAAGTTTAATTCGTTATATTTCTTTAATCTTTTCCATCATTTAATTTAGGTATATAACCTATAGTTGCATGAGTACATGCATTACTTATTATATTGTATTATTTTTCCACAATCCATTATAATACATGGTATTATATAATCCATTATCTTTAGCAATTATATTTGCATTCAAAACTTATAACTTATAGTTTGTAACTATTTTTATGTAATAACCACCACCATTATATTATATGGTTTCCAACCATAATATATATTCATCCTTATATACATTATTCTTATATATGTATATTTTTACCATATATAGGTAAGTTTCATGAGTTATAAAACTCTTATATTATATGTTACATTTTATCATCTTATATTAGATGATCATTCCCATTAGTTGTATTATATTATACAACTTGTATTAAGATTATTATCCTAATATTATGTAACATTTTATGTTGTATAATTACAACTCCTAAGGTTTATTCATACTACAATTCTGGTTTGCTATTCGCAGTACAAAATTATAATCACCGTCCAGTAACAAAATATTTTTAATTCATACTGGCGTTGTAATCATGTATGATGTCGTGTTGTAACGTTTGGTTGTTTTCTAAAATAATTGTCTTGAGCGTAAACAGTAAAAAACACTCGGGTGAAAAACGTTTTTATTGTAATAAAAGACGTTAAACCCTTTTTAATCGCATTTAAACGTTATAATTGTGAGTCCACGTAAGTTAAAGACATTTTATGTTGTGTTTGACTAAATTACAAACATTGTTACACTTTCAGAACGTCGTACTGAAATCGCAGTTGAAAACGTCAATTTTGGGTAAAAAACGCTCGTACTATATATACCCTAACCTTCCTTGGATTACTCATTTCTCTCTTAATCACTCTCTCTCCTCTCTCTCTCTCTCTTCCTTAAGAAGCTCTCTTCTGACTGCCGGAGCCACCGCCGGAGCCGCCGCCCGCCGCCGCCAACCACCATAGGACCACCGCCGGAAAAATTTTCCGGTGAGTTTTTCGAATTTTTTTTTTCCAACTTATAGATTTGGGTGTCCCGAGTATGAATTTGGTGTTAGTTTTTTGAAATTCAACATCAATTGAGCTAGATCTAGCATGGAGAATTCGGATGAAACTTGAAAATTTTGAAAAAAAATAGTACAGGGCGTAGAGGAGTGGTGCGGCTCGATCTGTGCAGGCGCGAGGAGCAGGGGTACTCGATTGGGAGTACGGCGAGGACTGGTGGTGTTCGCCTGGAAGACTCGTGAGGACGAGCGCTACTCGATCGACGCCAGCGCGAGGAGTGTCGCGGCTCGCGACGTCGGTTCTCCAGCGACACAGGGGGCACGAATAGTAGAGCTACTCACCCTCGTCTTTGTAGAGGAGTGCTGCTGCTCGATCTCGTCGGCACAGAGGAGAGGCGCTGCTCGCCTGGGACTGAACCGAGGAGCTGCACTGCTCGCCTGGGACTGAACCGAGGAGCTGCACTGCTCGTTTTGGAAGGTAATTTTTTTTTGAATTCTAATATTGTGAATGATTTTTAAATGTTTTAATTTATTTATTTTTAAATTCTAATTAATATTGTGAATGATTTTTAAATGTTTTATTTTACTCCCTCCGTCCAAAATTGACCGTCCTGTTTACTATTTGGACATGTCGTTTGACTTCAATTTTTAACATATAAGATAAATTAATTTTGAAAATTTAAGTTTTGCATATGATTCCTTACATGATAAACTATATGTTACAAAATTTAGTTTTATAAAATTATTTTATCTTATATGTTTAATATTGAAGTGGAAAAACGTGCCATAAAGCAAACAGGACGGTCAATTCAGGACGGAGGGAGTATTTTATTTTTGAATTCTAATAAATATTGTGATTGATTTATAAATGTTTGAATTTTTTTTGAATTGTAATAATGTGAATGATATGATTATAAATGTTTGAATTTTTATGTTATGAATGAGGAATTTAACTGTGTGATATTCGTATGCAGTGATGGATCGACTGAAAAAAGCAGTGAAAAATGTATACACGAAGAGGAAGAATAAAGACCGGGGTACAAAGCAGCCTATGACGGCCTCGTACCGTCGTGGTGTACATGCTCCTGGTGAAGGGCCGAGTGATCCTGCCCCCCGCATGGAAGCAGCACGCCATTCATCGTTCCATCCGGGTAAATCTTTCAACGACCCGGCATTTGAAGCACCTGCACCACCAATGGTAGCGGAGGATGACAGAGGTGCCAGTTCCTGGCGGTCCACTACTCACTAGTGTTATCACTAGCTTCGGGGGTCATGTAGCGCTTGACTTATGGACCTCGACTAAGGTATGTTCTCTATCTTCTCCTGTATTTGATCATTTAAATCGTACAACGTTTTGTAAGTGTTGAATATTGGTCATTATATAGGATCGTGGGGTTTTGAGTTTCAAATCCCGTAGGGTGATGCTTACATGCTGGCCAACAGATCAAGCAACCTGCAAAAGAGCAAGGAACATGCTTAATTATTCTGGTATAGAGCACCTACAGGATATTACGATGCCTTACAACAATATGTCCCTCATCAGTGCTTTTGTGGAGAGGTGGCAGCCTGATACAAACTCATTCCATATGCCGTTCGGTGAGATGACGATTATCCTGCATGATGTGTGGATGATACTGCAAATCCCCATCGTCGGTCGTCCATTGATAGGGGAGTTGTCGAAGGAGGTAATGGCAGATTGTCTTGATTTTGGAGGAGATGTCGAGACTATGATAGAGACACTGTTTAATACCGGTGCTGTATCGATTGCGAGCTTGTTGGAGCACTGTAGGGATGAACCTGAAGACCCAATGAAGCAGGCATGTGGTTGGTTGTATCATTTGATCGGTACCACTATAATAGCTAGAAAATCAAATGGTCGTCTGAGTCCACAGCTGTTCTCGTTAGTAGCTCCCATGAAGAAAGCTACCAAGCTTTGTAAATATGCATGGGGAGCTGGTACTCTTGCATGGTTATATCGCTAGCTTGGGATAGCCTCTCGTGCCGGCTCCAGTGGGATAGCTGGTTCTATGACGTTACTTGAGGTATGTGTCCTAATGTGCATCTAGTATATGATAACCACTGAGTATTAATAATTGGTACTGCTTAATCATTCTAGTATTTTATATGCACAGTGCTGGATTTATGCGTATTTTCCTACATTAAGACCAGCGATTAGCCCAGACTGGCGCTCTAATGATGATAGACCTTGGGCTCTAAGATGGGTGAGATCTACCTCTCAAGTGCAGGATTATCGTTCACTGCAAGGCTATCGTGAGCATCTGGATGCTTTGACTGCTCTAAATGTAAGTGTTTGTAGTTGCTAACACGTTGAACCATTATTATTTTTGTCTTTCGTTGTTGGTTACATTTTACTATTAATGTTCATTGTAGATTGATTGGTTGCCCTACGGTCGAGATAATGTTAATGTTCATGGAGGGCGTACATGGTATAGAGGTAACATACAGGTTTTGGGGTTGAATGAGCCATACATGCCTGGTCGCTGTCTATGCCAGTTTGGCTACATTCAGGATATCCATGAACCTCCTATTAGACCCAACCCAAGGTCTGAAAAAAGAGGAAAAACCCAACCCTACACCTGTGTATACCCCCCATGTATAGTTTATGGGAAAACACTCCTAAATTGCTGGTTCCAGGGTATACACGCACAAATGCGCGGTTGCATGCTTGTGACCCACTCTACCTAGATTGGTACACAAAGCACACACACCCGAAGATCCTAAACCCTGAGAGTTATCAGACCTCCCTGGTTCATCGTCGAGATCCCTGTCTAGTAAGTCATATTTTCATAGTACTTCATTACATATCACTTTTATTTTTTATGTGTACTTACCTGACCAAGTGTGTTACAGCTACTGTCTGAGGCAAGTGAGCTTGCACGCCCGTACTACCAAGAGAACAATGCATGCGACTGGTCATACTATCGTCAGGGGATGCCAGAAGAAGAACAAAGGGCTGCAACTCATGGTCTTGAGGATGTGTTCAGCTCTTTATACATATGGGATAGTTACCAGCGCGAGCATGGTGCACCCTAGTGGTTGTCATCTTGGATTTGGATGTAATAAACTTTAGTATCATCTTGGAACAATTTGTTGTCTTTCATTTTTACTTGGTGTGTTAGACGCTAGTACAATTTGTTTGGATGTAGTTTTTTTCTGGTGGACTTGGTGATGGTGGAATTATTGCTGACAATGCTGGTGACCTTGTTGATGATCTGTTGGTTAATTTTGTGGAGGTTCTTAGAACCGGTGGAGATAAGAAAAACAGGGGAGACTATGCCAAAAATTTTCTAGAAATGCATCGTTTCTGCAATGCCAATCTGGGTGGTCTAAATTCTTTGTTGGTCGTTGAATGTTCTCAGGAATGATAGTGTCGAAATGAAATATCTAACATGTACCAAAGATTGAATATGTCACGAGAAATAAAATAGATCAAAATGTAGAAATTCCTAAGAAAGAAAAGATGTGTGACCAGCTTCAATTTAAACTTCCCGGAATGCCTTTGTTTCTGTTGTGCTTGCTGCCTGAGAGAAAGAATTGTGATATTTATGGGCCTTGGCAGAACAAGAATTTGGTAGAATTTGGTGTCGTCGCACAACACATGGCTCCTTTCAAAGTTAACGATCAGTATTTGACAAATGTGCTTCTTAAGATCAATGTCAATCTGGGTGGTCTAAATTCTTTGTTGGTCGTTGAGTGTTCTCAGGAATGATAGTGTTGAAATGAAATATCTAACATGTACCAAAGATTGAATATGCCACGAGAAATGAAATATATCAAAATGTAGAAATTCCTAAGAAATAAAAGATGTGTGACCAGCTTCAATTTAAACTTCCCGGAATGCCTTTGTTTCTGTTGTGCTTGCTGCCTGAGAGAAAGAATTGTGATATTTATGGGCCTTGGCAGAACAAGAATTTGGGTGTCGTCGCACAACACATGGCTCCTTTCAAAGTTAACGATCAGTATTTGACAAATGTGCTTCTTAAGATCAATGTCAATCTGGGTGGTCTAAATTCTTTGTTGGTCGTTGAGTGTTCTCAGGAATGATAGTGTTGAAATGAAATATCTAACATGTACCAAAGATTGAATATGCCACGAGAAATGAAATATATCAAAATGTAGAAATTCCTAAGAAAGAAAAGTCCCTGAATCCAAATCCTATGAATCACATAATTGAAAAAAGGAAGCCTGAGCAGATTATTATATTTAGGGATGGTGTGAGTGAATCTCAGTTCAACCGTGTTCTAAACATCAAGCTTGACCAAATTATTGAGGCTTGCAAATTTCTGAATGAAAGCTGGAACCCCAAGTTTGTGGTGGATGCCCTGATAATGTCCCTCCCGGTACTGTTATTGAAAATACGATGAATCACATAATTAAAAGTCAATAACTATAACAACACGTTTATTCCACGTCCAAACATCTACTAAAGATTATAAATCCCAAAATTATAACAACACGAGAACTAACAAGATCAAATACGCAATAACCAATAACCTAATTATTTCCTAACCTTTGTCTCTCTATTCCCCGTGCTATTACATTACGTCTCATCTCATAAATTGGTTCTTGGTGTTGAAAATCATCATCATCGGGCTCAATAGGACCATAAATAACAAGTAATGGAATATGAGCGATGAAATCATTATACTCCATGTAATTCTCCATCATCCGGCGAACTGATGTATCATTTCGTACATGAATAAAAGTCCACTCGTAGTCGCCCTCCAGCCCCAAATACACCATTGTTGTTATGTTTATTCTGCCGAGGAGGGACTGTAGTGCTCGAATTACTCGTCGTTGTAGATCCCGGAGATTACTAGGATATGGCATAGTAACTTCTACGCGTCTGTGCCCCATTCTTCTATCAAATTGTGCTCCATGACGACCAAAAGTAGCTACATAATTAACGTGCAAACAGAAAGGAAACTCCATTTGATTTTGGGAGCGAAATGGGAATTAAGGTGTGAAGAGTTCAAGCAAGATGTAATTAGACAGATTCTGAGAGCACGGGGTAAGGAATGAGTATGTTGGGACACTAATACCCACTTTTATAATATTTGAGTAACACTGACATTTCCAATGGCTAGTTCAACGGCTAGTTCAACGACTACTGAAATGAAGCGTACCAAACACACCATGCGCAGTACAAAGTGAATTCAAAGTTACCATAGGTAATTACTTTTGTCAGGAATGGTACACGTACCAGGTCACTGTACACGTACCAGGTTACCGTTTGCAGTACAAAGTGAATTCAAAGTTACCATAGGTAATTACTTTTGTCAGGAAAGGTACACGTACCAGGTCACTGTACACGTACCAGGTTACCATTTGCAGTACAAAGTGAATTCAAAGTTACCATAGGTAATTACTTTTGTCAGGAAAGGTACACGTACCAGGTCACATTTTCAGAGCATACCAGAGGTCAAAGGCTTATCGGAGACCTTAAAATCAGGAAACATATGAACACCTGCTAAAACACATGAAAACAGATAGTACTCAAAAAGGAATCCCACGCCGCAAACGGCACTCAAAACGGAGCTCAGACGAAGAAGTTATGGTCAAAGAGAGTAGTCCGAACTTGTGTCCGGACGTCGAAGTTCGGACGCAAGTCGAACTCAAATCCGCAGAAAATTTCAAGGTGTCCGAACATCCAAGTTCGGACGGATGTTCGGACGTCCTTCGGAAAACAACTCGTGGGAAGTCCGAACATGTGTCCGAGCTTCAAAGTTGGACACATGTCGAAGAGAAAATCAGAGGGCGCAAAACGGTGTGTCCGAACTTCCAAGTTCGGACGGAAGTTCGGACACAGTGAAACTCTCAGAAAATCTAGACGCAACAGAGCGTGTCCGAACTTCCAAGTTCGGACGGAAGTCGGACGCGCCGAAAAGCTCAATTTCCAGAAGATCGAACGAATCAGATGCGACAGAGTCCTCAAAATAATGTCAAAAATGCAGTACGAAACCAAAGTCTTTAAACCATAACCATGGCAGTTTTAGAAGGTCAAATCCAAGACAAATCAGACAGAGATCGATCACCAAACGTAGGGCAATTAAACAATCCGAACTCTCAAATCAGAAGCACTCAGAGTTCACAAAACAGAAGGGAACCATAGAGGTAGATTCACCATTGTCAAAGCAATACTTACATAACAAAATATGCAAATCAAAACACTACCCACGGGGTTTTAACGCATTAGAAACGCAAATCAGAAATCACCCAAATCACCACAAATCAGAGAGTCAAATAAACATATACGGAATCATTGCTCGAAACCCCCGTGGGCGAACGCACACAACCGAATCCATCTACCACCTACCTCACATCCGTAGCTAAGCCATCTCTGCGAACTCTACGAATAGCCTTCCCGAATCTCCAATCGAACGACAATCCCTCGAGTTGAACCGCTCCCAAAATACAAGAGCAAAATCAGAAAAGAGGAAAGGGAAAAACTCAACGGAGGAGAGAACCAAACTCACAACCCAACCTGATTGACGACTGACAGACGAACATAATTCCATCAGCAAATCTCCAACAGTTAATAATTGAGAGAAAGTTAAAGAAGAGAATGAGCAAAGGGAGGAGAACTTGAACGCGTAGAGAATGTCGAGAGAACCGTCAATGAGAGAGTGGAGAAGTTATTTGATCGTGAATTAGAATAAGAGAGAAGGAGGAAATAAAATAGTTTTAATAAATCCCTCTCTTAAGGAATTAATAAATAACAACAAGGAAGAAGACAATTGTAACCCTCCTTCCTCAAGCTAACATACTAACATTAGAAGAATGTCATAGACTTTCTAATATAAGATTACAAAATAACACAAACTCCCTTTGCGAATCAGAAAGAAGTAAAATAATAATAAAAAAAAATCTGGGGCATAACAACATACCCCCCTTAAAAAGAATTTCGTCCTCAAAATTCGACGAAACCCGGAATATGAAAAAAAATGCACTTCCAGTGCCAAAATACTCCAAAACTCACAAGGAACTAACACTCAGAACAGAACCCACTGCTTGATTGATTGATAGAAGCCTGAACATAAAATTACTAACATAAAGCTCTGAGGCATAGAAGGGATCACTCACAAAGCTAACACTCAGAACACACTGGCTTATTCGCTGACAGAGGAAACAAAGCAGATGATCACTGAAGGCTCAGCACAAGGCACAAAAAGAACACTCACTCATTTCAGAAGCTCTATCCTCAAAGAGCTAACACTCAAGTTTACTGGTTGACTTACTGACAGAAGAGGCGGAACAGAAGGTCACTAACTCCCATCCCAAAAGCACATGAACTCTCAAAAGTTGTCCTTACCCAAGGACCAAACACACTTGCAAGCTCACACCGGAAGGAAACATAGGACATACAAGCCAAGCACATAAACCAAGCTCACAACTGAAGCACACATCATTGGCAACAAGAACTCACATTAGGTCATCCTCTCCCAAAGGACCCGACTCCCTCAGACTCAGACTCAAAGCACAAAAGCACACAGACAATCAGACATTACGCTTCCGCTGCGCTACTCTGATAGTGGACAACCACAGAGCAAACACACTCAACAGACTCCAGGCATCAATCAAATCAAGTAGCAGATAGCAGACAATTCACGCAGCAGATAACCCATAGCACATCACAAGCAATGACACGGAAGCGCAGACATGCAGACACCCAACAAATCCCAACGAAAGCCAAACCTGGCTCTATACCACTAAATGTAACGACCCCAAAACCACCCTAGGAGTTAGGGACATTACACGCCGCGTATCTATTACCTAATAACGCAAGGCTCTAACATACGAAACCCAAAGCAAAGTACACTTTTATTAACTGAAAACAGATTACAAGGTCTATCTGACATTACATACAGAAGCCAAATTACATTACATCACAAAATCAAATTACAAAGGGCCTTAAGCCACAACCACAAGTACAAAGCGAAGGACGAAGCAGAAAGCAGAGCAAGTCTTCAAAGGAAACTTAAACCTGCAAATCAGACGGAGATAGGGGTGAGCAAAACTATTGCTCAACAGGTGATAAACTTCATCAGCTGAGCATGCTCAAAACATAATCAGAAGCTTAGCTAAATCAGAACTTAGCAAAATCCAGAACTTAGCAGAAGATGGTAAGCACACAGCAGACCATCTCAAAACAAATACAGACGGAGCAGACGGGGCAGAGCCCTTACAAATCAGAAATCCACATCAAACAGAAAGCACACAGCAGTCTGCCAGTGTTTGAAAACAGACAGAGCAGACGGAAGCAGAGCAAAATAAACAGAGGCGCTCAAAGGACAGAAAACACACAGCAGTCTGTCAACTACAAAAGCAGAGAGGACAAACAGAAGCCGAACAGAATACAAACAGAAGTGGGACACTAGAAACAAGCTAACACAACAGAAGGACTCACATAATGTCCTATGGATCCGAAGATCCCACAACAGAAGCTGTAGAGACAGCTAACAGACCCGTCGGTCAAATAACGTCCTAAGGGAGATCCTAAGGAGTGTAATCAGAAGGAATTCCTACGCAGCATGCTACGGGACAGCCCGACCCGACTATCCAAGGCTCAGAAGCAAAGTAACTAGGTCCCAAAACCAAAAGCTCACAAAACAGATCTTAAGCTTTATACAGAACAAGACCGAAATCCTTGTCAGAACAGAGCAGAAAGCAGAAGCTTAACGAAATCAGAGCAGAAGCTTACTAACGGGAAGCCTTAGCAAAACAGGAGTCATAACCCGACTAGTAAATATGAAAGCAAAACTGAAGTCAGAGGTTGAATCACATTTTCAGAGCATACCAGAGGTCAAAGGCTTATCGGAGACCTTAAAATCAGGAAACATATGAACACCTGCTAAAACACATGAAAACAGATAGTACTCGAAAAGAGGAATCCCACGCCGCAAACGGCACTCAAAACGGAGCTCAGACGAAGAAGTTATGGTCAAAACAGAGAGTAGTCCGAACTTGTGTTCGGACGTCGAAGTTCGGACGCAAGTCGAACTCAAATCCGCAGAAAATTTCAAGGTGTCCGAACATCCAAGTTCGGACGGATGTTTGGACGTCCTTCGGAAAACAACTCGTGGGAAGTCCGAACATGTGTCCGAGCGTCAAAGTTCGGACACATGTCGAAGAGAAAATCAGAGGGCGCAAAACGGGGTGTGTCCGAACTTCCAAGTTCGGACGGAAGTTCGGACACAGTGAAACTCTCAGAAAATCCAGACGCAACAGAGTGTGTCTGAACTTCCAAGTTCGGACGGAAGTTCGGACGCGCCGAAAAGCTCAATTTCTAAAACGAAATCAGATGCAAACAGAGTCCTCAAAACAATGTCAAAAATGCAGTACGAAACCAAAGTCTTTAAACCATAACCATGGCAGTTTTAGAAGGTCAAATCCAAGACAAATCAGACAGAGATCGATCACCAAACGTAGGGCAATTAAACAATCCGAACTCTCAAATCAGAAGCACTCAGAGTTCACAAAACAAAAGGGAACCATAGAGGTAGATTCACCATTGTCAAAGCAATACTTACATAACAAAATATGCGAATCAAAACACTACCCACGGGGTTTTAACGCATTAGAAATGCAAATCAGAAATCACCCAAATCACCACAAATCAGAGAGTCAAATAAACATATACGGAATCATTGCTCGAAACCCCCGTGGGTGAACGCACACAACCGAATCCATCTACCACCTACCTCACATCCGTAGCTAAGCCATCTCTGCGAACTCTACGAATCGCCTTCCCGAATCTCCAATCGAACGACAATCCCTCGAGTTGAACCGCTCCCAAAATACAAGAGCAAAATCAGAAAAGAGGAAAGGGAAAAACTCAACGGAGGAGAGAACCAAACTCACAACCCAACCTGATTGACGACTGACAGACGAACAGAATTCCATCAGCAGATCTCCAACAGTTAATAATTGAGAGAAAGTTAAAGAAGAGAATGAGCAAAGGGAGGAGAACTTGAACGCGTAGAGAATGTCGAGAGAACCGTCAATGAGAGAGTGGAGAAGTTATTTGATCGTGAATTAGAATAAGAGAGAAGGAGGAAATAAAATAGTTTTAATAAATCCCTCTCTTAAGGAATTAATAAATAACAACAAGGAAGAAGACAATTGTAACCCTCCTTCCTCAAGCTAACATACTAACATTAGAAGAATGTCATAGACTTTCTAATATAAGATTACAAAATAACACAAACTCCCTTTGCGAATCAGAAAGAAGTAAAATAATAATAAAAAAAAATCTGGGGCATAACAACCATGATCTCGCAGAGTGGGCAGAGGGTCATTTTGTGGGAAAACGCCTGACTGAGGCGGAGGAGATTATGATCGATCAGAGAAGCAGAGTCGGTGTGCCACCCTGTGCAATTTATTCCGAGCTCACAACAATCAACCCAGAAACGTCAGCAACAAGGAAAGACATATACAATCGGATTCAAAAAACAAAACTAGTAAATAGAGATGGTCGATCTATGGTGCAGACTCTGCTGAGTGAGCTAGACAAAAACAACTACTACTACGATTACACTACAGATCCAAGTAAGTAAACTCAGTATGTCTCAAATAACTTCAATCATTTAGGTTTCATATTAATTTGATAGATAACATGATTATATTTCACAATTTAGGGGATCAAACACGACTTGGGTCCATCTTCTTTGCACACCCTACATCTAGATTACTGCTCCATGCGTTCCCGTATGTCATAGGCATTGATGCTACCTACAAAACAAACATAGCAAAAATGCCTTTGGTTCAGTTCATCGGGATGACAAGTATAGGCAAAAACTTCAGCATTGCCTTCGCCTTTCTTGTATCAGAATCAACAGACATGTATGTGTGGGCACTTCAACAATTAAGGGACCTCCTCGGGCGGACTACAACCTCTACATTTATCATCAACAGATGTCTGGCCCTGATGAATGCCTTAGAAGAGGTATTTCCTTAATCTCATCATCTACTATGTCGGTGGCACATAAGTAGGAACGTTCAGGGGAAAGCCGAGACTTATATGGGTGATAGAGGAAGGGCGGCGGCTGCAGTCCGAATGTGGACTTCGGTTGTCTACTCGAGCACAGAGCAGGACTACACCGAGAGGTACGAAAATTTCAAGAATACATACCGAAGCTACCCACGTTTCATTACGTATGTTGCATCAGTCTGGGAGAAATACAAGGAAAAATTTGTGGAGGTTTGGGTCAAGAATGTGTTGCACTTCGGCAACACAACGACAAATAGGTAAAATTGTTAATCTTATAATGTTTAAGATAATACAGTGATTGTTATAGATCTATAAAACTTACTTAAACATTTGATAGGGTGGAGAGCGCACATTCTTCTCTAAAGGTGAGATTAAGGAGTGCTAGACTCACTTTGGATGTAATCTTTCCAAAGATTAACGATCATGTGAATACAAGCATCCGGGAGTTAAAAAAGGATTTTGAGGCAGCCAGGACAAAACACAGAAGAGAGCACATGAGGGTTCCAATCGCTGATCTGATCGGGAAGGTTAGTACCCTTTGCTTAGATGAGCTAGTTAAGGAGCTTGGAAGGGCGAATTATGTGCAAATGGACAGCTCAATTTGTGGATGTGACAAGGTAACCTCTCATGGATTACCTTGCGCTTGTAAATTAAACTACATGCTGGATAGTGGTATACTATGCTCGAAGAGGGATATACATCGTTTCTGGTATACCCTAAGCTGGGAGAAACATGAATCGACAATTGATATGGTATCCTACATGGAGGAAGAACAGAATAGATGGCGAGACATAGCTTCTGAGGTAGCACAGTTAGATGATCCTACTCTGATGGCGAAATGTTACAGTCAAATCCAAAAATTCCTTCACCCAGATATGGTGTGCCAATAAGGAGAGCCATTGGAAACAGGTTAGGATTGGCAGACCTACCGGGCCCTCAAGACCAAACCGACGGGAACCTTCGTCTTGGGAGCGTAACCGACCAAGGGCAGGCCAGTCAGAAGGAGCGCCATCAAATACAAGATCACGTAATAGAAGATCATCAAATCCGAGTCGATTCCTGCCCCTAGACAACTTCCCATACTACTAGAATTTCAACCCCAACCTATATCAATATATGACTGGGTATATTGATGTTCGTGGAGATGGGAATTGTGGTTTCAGGGTCATTGCTGACTACCTATATTCAAACGAAGAGAGTGGAAAGATATCAGTGTAGCATTGTACAATCACATGAAGAATCAAGCACCTGCGAATCAACTATACAAGGCCATTTTTAACGAAGGACCGTACAACGGCATGTTAAGAGCGCTTCATTGGAATTCAAGAGAGCCAGCACCTCCACATAAATGGATGCACACGGAAATGGGGTTGGCGATCGCGACAAAGTACACTTCGATAGTAGTTTTCTACTCTACTTTCTATGGGGGTGCGGCAAGTGCCACATACAATATACCGATCGTGATAGCCCAAGAGGAGAGATCCACATAGGAATTTACCCCCAGGGTCATTTCGTAAGTTCGGCATGGTTAATGACTCGCCACTCCCCCTGTCTATCCGTAGTGGTTCTATTATAGAGATCCAAACACTGTCGGACCTTGGATTCATCAAATACAATCTAGGTTTAGATAGTTGGATCAACGTTGTACCTTAGTTTTTCTTTAACTTAGTTGTTGTAACTTAGTCTTTCTTTAACTTAGTTGTTGTACCTTAGTCTTTCTTTAACTTAGTTGTTGTAACCTAGTTTTTCTTTAACTTAGTTGTTGTTTAATCATATTGACTTAAATTTGGTCATTCAATTGTCTATTATTTAAAAAAAAGTGTCTCCCCGTAACATTCAAACTTATTCAACTAAGTTTGGTGAAAAAAAAATTTGTACTGCAAATAGTAAAGTATTTTGCTATTCGCAGTACAAATTAATTTTAAGTCAAATTAATAATATAAACACATAAAAATGTAATCCAACACTTTTATTTACAAAAAAAAGGTTCCTGTATTGATTCCAACAAAAAAGTAACTGGTAAAATTCGCTACTAATCAACTACAAACTACTTCGGTAAATTTACTTTCATATATCATTTTTGGAAAAAAAACACAGCGACACATCATTACATGTGTACAATGTCAATATGAATTAAAAAAATTTGTACTGCGGTGATTAGTAATTTTGTACTGCGAATAGCAACCCCCATATATATAATATATATATATATAAGATAAGTATATGGTATAGTTGGAAACTATATAATATAAAAGAGTAAATGTTATTACATGAGTGAGTTTATAAAGTACAAGTTATTTAGTTTGAAATTAAATATAACTTGTTACAAGCCTTGTATATTATAATACAATGTACTATATAATGGTAAAAATAATAAACCATATAACATTAGTGCATGCATTCATGCAACCATAGATTATATGCCTAAGTTCAAATAAGAATAATATTAATGCATATAATGAATGTATAAATATTAGTATACAAGTATAATATATCACATGAATTAACGTTGCATGTATACGTGCAACTATAGGTTATAAATGTGTACTTGTATACCTAACCGGATTGGTTAAATTTAATACCTAAGTATAAACATAAATGTATATTTATGTACTTGTGAATATTATGGGATACAACGGAACAAATCCTAACATTCGAATACGCTACAACTAAGACGTTTATCACAAAACCGACTCATTTAGTTAAACCCAAATGTACGTAAATACTACGAGTGACGAGTTTTACATAATGGTACTTTAAACAGTTAACTGTTGAAATCCGGGGATGAAATGTCGGGATTACCAGTATTACTCGGATATACCGAGTTTAAATTAAGTCATGTGGATTGACTTATAGTGTTATGTTTGTTTAGATCGTACTACCGACAGAGGCGCTTGACGAGCTAGGGTTTTGCGCATCCTTGGTCTGAGGTGTACGGTATGTGGACGGTTTGATCTGAGATGTCCTGAGGACTTCCTCGGGCTCAGATATGTTTGATGTACAACATGTGTGATGTATGTATGTAAGTATGTGTGAAATGTTATGTGATGTTTAACTGTTTCTTTTCCCGCATTATTTAATTATGTGCGAACGTCCTTCGGGACTAATACTACATCGACTATAGATCGACTTATATAAAATATACATATACGATCAATGTGATGTGACTGATGTTATTTAATATAACACACATAGTATTATAATTATGTATGTAATAACCTAAGTAAAATACTTAGGTACGTGACACGACATTGTCGGTCTTTAGAGCATGGCCCTCGAACATGAATACAACCTAGATTTCTTCTAGGTATGCGTAAGACCCTTAGGTCAGCTAAATGATGAATGAATTCTTGATAACCTAAAATCATACTTTAGGTAATCGATTAACTGCTTAATCACATATTGAAGCATTGGTGTATGAAGAAAGCCCAGTGTAGTCTCGGACTAACTGGCTGCGCATAGAGATCTCTTGAGTGTTTACCCGGATCCGGTTCTACTCTAGTTAAGCCCATACGAGCCTACATAGATCGTTGGCCAGGTTGTACCGCTGTTGGTACTCGGCTTCTTGCCACAAACTAAATGACGCCTTTTAGGCAAAGAGGAAGTCCCGAGATCTTATATCTTTGGCCAGTGTGCACTACTGTTGGTACCACCAGGACGACTGTCCATAAATGAATACAATTACGGGTTGTCCTAACTTGACACCACATACGATGAGTTTGTAATGTAATGAGGACCCGGGGGGTCGTTTGTGATGAATAAATACAAGACCGTTACTTAACGGCTACATGTTTATCGTTGTTATGATTAAATGTGCTATATATGTGTTGTCGTGTGTGAATTGTAGTGACTACCTTAATTGTTTCACATTACCGTCACTCATGTATTTACCGCTTTAATATACCTGTACACCGGTAAAAGCATGTAATGAATCTAATATAATGGCGACCATAACGACTAAGTGACCAATAGGGTCTAAACCTAGCATACTCAGCGTTTATCGCTGAGCCTCCACGGCATTTTTGCATGTTAGTGATTATTGTTGAAGCCGAAGTGCGGGACCCGGGTAGTTAGAGTTTTTATATTGAATACCGCACGAGAGTTCGTATTGTATTATGTTAGGTCTTAGTTTAATTTATGACAACGATGTATACAATCGGGAATGACTAGATGCTCACTTGTCATTGATATTACTTTTGGATTTAGTATGATGTATAGGTTAGTATCTCGTTATCACTGCGGTTAATTATTATCAGCTTTGTTTTATTATTTATTCATTTCTGCTTCTTTACTCGCATGGGCGAGTAATGACACGTGACACCCAAGTGAGGACTATTATTGTTCGACTTCCGTTGTGAGACGTTTTTAATTATTGCTACGAGAGTGACTATTACGTGTTTATGAGTGGGGTGTTACAGTTAATAAATTCCAAAATCCATTTCGTCGCCCAGTAGCGACAACCGTCTTTTTGGTTGGTATCGTAGTGGCCCTTTGGTTAGGTTTTGGAGCAACATTACACAAAATGGAATATCTCACTGTTTCACTTTTCTTATTCACACCAACAGAATGGTGTGGTGGAGGGCATAATTAAACATGTTGTTAATAAGGGGTTGTGTCTTCTATATCAAGCCTTTATGCCTTTGACTTATTGGTTATATGCCTTTACTACTGTTGCCTATCTCATTAATCACTCCTACTAAAGTTCTGTCCTATTCTACTCCTTATCAGCAACTTTACCTCAAGGCTCCTGACCTCAAGACTCTAAGAGTCTTTGGTCGTTCATGTTTTTCCCTGAGGCCCTACAATAAAGACAAGCTCTCCTTTCAGACTCATAAATGCCTTTTCCTGGTTATGACTCTACCTCTACAGGTTATGTTTGCCTTCACTTACCCTCTCATAGAAAATACATCTCTAGAGATGTCACCTTCCATGAAACATTCTTTCCCTTCAGTAAAACTCCACAAAATTTATCTTCTTCTTCTCCTACCAGTACTATTGTGAACCTACAAATTCCTGTTATCACCCCTTCCTCTCTGCCTCCCTTACTATCTACTCCTTGCTCCTCTCAACTTTCTCCTGAACTTTCAGTTCCTATCACTCACACTCTCCCTACAGCTACACCTGAACCTATTTCCTCTCCTTCGAACACTAATATTTCTTCTGCACCCTCATCTTCTACTGAACCTCCCTCTGCCCCTAGAATGATCACAAGAGCTCAAACAAACTCTCTAAAACCTCTAGTGCACACAGATGGTACTGTGAACTAGCTTAACCACACTCTCACAAACTCAGAGTCTAGTGCCCTTAGTGAGATTACAGAGGAACCTTGTTTAACCAAAGCAATGAAATTGCTAGAATGGTGTGAGCTCATTCAGAAGGAGTTTGATGCCCTTTAAAGAAACCAAACATGGACTCTAGTTCCCTAAAGTACAGATATGAATATTCTAGGAACTAAATGGATTCTGAAAACTAAGAGAAAAGTATATAGGACTATTGTAAGACGAAAGGCTTGGCTAATTGCTCTTGGCTACAATCAGGCTTGTGATGTTGATTACAATGACACTTACAGCCTTGTGGTTAAAACTTCCACTATCAGGCTTGTTTTATCCCTAGCTATCTCCTATGGCTGGCCAATCAGACAGATTGATATTGATAATGCGTTTTTACATGGCACTCATGATGAAAAGGTTTTTATCAAGCAGCCTAGTGGGTTTGTTAACAAGCAATTTCCAGATTATGTCTGCTGCCTAAACAAAGCCCTTTATGGTCTTAAGCTCAGCCCACAAGTGTGGTTCTCTAAGCTCAGCAACTACCTTGTTGATATTGGTTTCAAACCTTTTATCTATGATTCCTCTTTGCTTATCTACAATCAAAATGGCGAGAAGGTGTTTATCGTGGTCTATGTGGATGGCATTGTCATTACAGGCTCAACCCCCACTCTCCTCAATCAACCTGTGTCATGTATTGCTCATGATTTTCCTTTTAAAGACCTAGGAAATCTCTCTCAATTCCTCAGTATACAGGTTCACAGATCTTATTCTAGTTTAACCCTAAGCCAAAGCCACTATATCAGAGAGCTTTTATCTTGGGCTAATCTCTCAGATTGTAAACCCACAAACTCACCCATGACCAGTAATATCCTGTTTGGTAACACAGATTCACTAGATTTCCATGACCCACACAAATACAGAAGTGTAATTGAGGGATTACACTCTCTTGGGTTTACTCGACCCCACATTCACTTTGCTATGAATAAACTAAGCTAATACATGCAAAACCCTAAAGAAATTCACTGGGGAGTAAGCGAGCGAGTGCTCCGTTACCTCAAACTTACCATCGACCAGGGTCTCTTTTTCTCTGCCAAACCCTTGAGCGACCTTCATATTTTGTTGGACGCTGACTAGGCCGGCTTTGTCTCTGACCATTGCTCAACCTCCGGGTTTTTTTCATCTTCCTCGACGCTCATCTTCTCTCTTGGCACTCGCGTAAGCAGCGAACGTTGGCCATAAAGCTCCATTGATGCTGAGTTTTAATCCCTCGCCGTCGCAACCTCGGAAGCTCTCTAGTTGCAACAACTTCTGTCAGAACTGGTGTTTTTCTCCTCTCTCCGCTGGTACTGCATTGCGATAATGTTGGGGCGTTGTATCTGGCTTCCAACCCAGTTTTGCATAGTCGTGCAAAGCATATTGAGATAGACTTTTTTTTGTCAGGAAGAGAGTAAAGAATGGATCTTTGCTTGTTGATTTGTCCATTCTCACTCTCAAACTGCTGACACCTACACAAAGCTTTGGATATACAGAGATTTTCACACTTCAAGTCCAAACTCCCTCTCTCGTTTAGTAGTTTGGACTTGCGGCAGAATGATAGATAGTATACATAAGCCCATTTACTTAAGCCAAGTCCACTAGTTTGTATTTAGGGCCTTTGTGTACCCTATTATAAATGGCAATCTTGTAACTACTTTACATACACAAAATACAATCAAAATGCATGAACATTCATCGACTATCTAAGTCTACTATGGTATCAGACGTCTATGTCCTTCTCATCTCCTCTTCGATGGAGGTCACTCCTGGAAGCACCGGCTCCTTCACTAATACTTCTGGCAGCAACAACAACAATGTTCCTGCAACCACCACAATTCTACATCAGGCATTATCGGATCTCGCTCTATTCTATCATCGGTAGTAAATCTAATCAAATTGAAGCAAGATAGCTT
The DNA here is from genome assembly GCA_023374045.1 of Limonium bicolor. Lineage (NCBI taxonomy): Eukaryota > Viridiplantae > Streptophyta > Magnoliopsida > Caryophyllales > Plumbaginaceae > Limonium > Limonium bicolor. Next base: position 175,987,511 of record CM041778.1, on the reverse strand, counting down.
CAGATTATGGAAGGGAACTATACTTCCCTTCATAAGAGGTAATGACCTCTTCAAGTTTGCAGATGAATCTCATGTCTTTCCACCTGAATCTGTTGATGGTGTTTTGAATCTTGAGTACCTGCACTAAATCCAACAGGATCAGCTCATTATTTCCATCCTCCTTACTTCTCTCAGCGATACTATTGTTCCTCAGGTTGTCGGTCTTGAACCGTAAGCCAAGATATGGTCCTATTTACATTCTACCTTTGCCTCACAAAATAATGCTCAGATTAGTAGCTTATTTTTACAACATGCTTCATTAGAAAAACAGGGAACAAAAACTATGATTACCTATTTGAACAGGTCTAAGAATCTGGTTGAATGTCTTGCCATTACCGGTCATTCTATTCCTAATCATAAGTTTCAGTGTTATCTACTGCATGGTCTTCCCTCTGAGTACTCCTCTATTGTGGCTAATATTCTCACTCGACAAGAGGCGTTTGATCAAAGCCAATTATTACATTTTCTCCTCTATGGTGAATCTTGATTTGGTTATAATAAAAAAAGCTCAACCTCAAGCATCTCTGTCGATAACACTACCACTTATGGAAGGGGTAAGAACACTCAGTTTTCTAACCGTACACAAGGTTCTCGAGGAAATCCTTATACTGTGGCAAAGGAAGAGGCCAATCTCAGTCCTCTAGAAGATATTCTACCACTTCCTCTAGCACTTTGTTCAATGGTAATACAAATACTCGCCCTAAGTGTCAAATCTGTGACAACAGGGGTTATGTGTCAAGACAGTGACACCACCGTTTCAACCACTCTTACCATCCAAATCCACCCTCTACTATGTCTGCTAATGTTATAGGGATGACTCCTTCAAATGACTGGATTGTTGATACTAGGGCTACTAATCACTTTTGAAGTGACTTCTTCAAGATGAATCTGTCCTCCTCCGAATATATAGGGAATGATTAGTGATCTTGGGTGATGGCTCTCAGTCGCCTATAGCTAGCCAGGGTACAACCTCTATCTGATCGGCTAACAGACCCTTTCTGTTAATCAATATTTTCACACCCTACTCCACAAAGACATCTTATCTCTGTTAGTGAATTTGTAGAGACAATTCAGTTTTCTTTGAGTTAATACTGACTATTTCTTACTGAAGGATCTTCTTACCAAGACTACTTTTCTTCGGGGGGAAGTTAGAGACGGAGTCTACTACCTTCCATCTACCACTACTAGCCTATCACCACAAATCAATTTTTCTTCTACTGCTCCTACAAATGTATGGCATATGCGTCTTGGTCATCATTCTCTTAGCATTAATATATAGCTTTAAATAATTTTGGACTTCCTATTTCTAATTAAAAGACTCAGTCTCTACCCCATTTTGCTTCCTCCTCTGTTTCTAAGTGTTGTTTTGAATTGTTGTACTTGGACTTATGAGGCCCTTCTCACTACAGATCTGTGGATGGTTATAGCTATTTCTCTTAATTGTTGATGACTATTCTAGGTATCTTGTGTTTCCATTACAAGCCAAGTCAGACACGTTTAAGGTGTTCTTTACCTTATGCAGTTTGGTGAAAAATTAGTTTAAAACTGAGATTAAGTCTGTTCAGCCAGACGGTGGGGGTGAGTTTAAAGCTCTCAACGATTTTCTTGCACAAAATGGAATATCTCAACGTTTCACATTTCCTTATCCACACCAACGGAATGGTGGAGTGGAGGGCAGAATTAAACATGTTGTTTAATAAGGACTTGTGTCTGACTTATTGGTCATTTACCTTCACTACTGTTGCCTATCTCATTAATCAAACTCCTACCAAAGTTCTGTCCTATTCTACTCCTTATCAGCAACTTTACCTCAAGGCTCCTGACCTCAAGGCTCTAAGAGTCTTTGGTTGTTCATGTTTTCCTAACCCGTAGCCCTACAATAATCATATGCTCTTCTCCCGCACTTAGGAATGCCTTATTATGGGTTATAACTCTACCTCTACAGGTTATGTTTGCCTTCACTTACCCTCTCATAGAAAATACATCTCTAGAGATGTTACCTTCCATGAAACATCTTTTCCCTATGTAAAACTCCACAAAATTTCTATTCTTCTTCTCCTACCAGTACTATTGTGAACCTACAAATTCCTGTTATCACCCCTTCCTTTCTGCCTCCCTTACTACCTACTCCTCCATCCTCTCAACCCTCTCTTAAACTTTCAGTTCATATCACTCACACTCTCCCTACAGCTACACCTGAACCTATTTCCTCTCCTTCTAACACTGATCTTTCTCCTGCACCCTCTACTCCCTCTGAACCTCCCCCTCCCCTTCCCATACAATGATTACAAGAGCTTAAACAAACTCTCTAAAACCCTTAGCATGCACAGATGGTACTATGAACTAGATTAACCACACTCTCACAAACTCACAGTCTAGTGCCCTTAGTGAGATTCTAGAGGAACCTTGTTTCACCATAGCAATGAAATTTCTAGAATTATGTGAGGCCATTCAGAAGGAGTTTGATGCCCTTCAAAGATACTAGACATGGACACTAGTTCCTTACAATAAATGTATGAATCTTTTAGGAACTAAATGAGTTCTGAGAACTAAGAGAAAAGCAGATGGGACTATTGAAATACGAAAGGCTTGGTTAGTTGCTCTTGGCTACAATCTGGCTTGTGGTGTTGATTATACTGACAATTATAGCCATGTGGCTAAAACTTCCACTGTCAGGCTTGTTTGATCCCTTGCTATCACCTATGGGTGGCTAATCAGACAGATTGCTGTTGATAATGCATTTTTACATCGCATCCATGATGAAAAGGTTTTTATCAAGGAGCCTAGTGGGTTTCTTAACAAGCAATTTCCAGATTATGTTTGCTTCCTAAAAAATGCCCTATGTGGTCTTAAGAAAAGCCCACGAGCGTGGTTCTCTAGGCTTAACAACTACCTTGTTGAGATTGGTTTCAAACCCTTTATCTTTGATTCCTCTTTGTTTATCTACAAGCTAAATGGCCAGAAGGTGTTTATCCTAGTCTATATGGATGACATTGTCATTACAGGCATAACCCCCACTCTCATCTATCAACTTGTGTCATGTATTGCTCATGAATTTCCTATTAAAGTCCTAGGAAATCTCTCTCATTTGCTCGGTATACATGTTCATAGATCTTCTTCTGGTTTAACCATAAGCCAAAGCCACTATATCAGAGAGCTTCTATCTCGGGCTAATCTCTCAGATTGTAAACCCACAAACACACCGATGACTAGTAATATCCTGTTTGATAACACAGATTCACCAGATTTCCATGACCCTGATAAGTGTCCAAATGAGCATGTTTTATAGGTGTATTTCATATATTATATTAACACTTTTCTTGCTCATTTCTCCACTTCGGTTAGTTTTCCTCTAGTTTATATTTTTATTGTTTATCTCACAAATTTATTGGTTTAACATGAGGAAAACCAAGCTGGGAATAAAGTAGACGAAGAGACGAACGCATAGACGCAAACGGCTCAGAAAACGGAGTACAAACGAAGAATCTAGAGCCGGTCAAAGTTTGTAGAACAAAATAAATCACGACCTCACTCGTGTCCGCGTGAGGACAGGCGGACAGGGAGCGGACTCAACCTTGTGTCCGCGTCTATACGGGCGGACGTGAGGCGGACAGGATCAAGCAACCGCGTCTATGCGGGCGGACGTGAGGCGGACAGGGTCAAGCTTGCAACCGCCTAAGGAACCGCCTAATATGGGGCGGACACTACATGAAGAACCGCCTAGTATGGGGCGGACGTCAAGGCGGACAAGACTAAGACGTCCACATAAAATGAGGCGGACACACACGCAGTCGTGACTAAAAATCAACGCGCGCCAGTTTTCTTCTTCGCTCGTCGACTTCGCCCGTCGACGACTTGCTTCCGCCTACCTTATTTTTTTCCTCACGCGTCATCAGCTCTATCCCCTGCAATTAATGAGCAATCAATGCTCTTCCACCTCTGTCTGCAGTCGATCTTCTTCTTCCTCTCCTCTATAAAAAGCCACTGCTACTTCATCAAAAACCCACTCACGCTCATATACGTTCCACCCCAAACTCAACACTTAAAATCTCTCATTCCATTTACAGAAATCCTACGTACTCGCTCCACTCTTCTTCCTCTTCATTTCTCCATACACCATCCACACCTCCGTATTATTATTATGTCCAACCTCTGTCTGACTTATTACCAGTTAATATGTCAGGCTAAGGAGGATTTACTCCGGGTGAAGGTTTAATTATGTATTTGTATTAATTATGCAATATTTCTACCGGTTAAAATAAATTCAGTTGTTACGATTAAAGTTGTTTCTCTCCCTTTTTAATAAATTTCATCGATTTATTAAAAAGCCTTACTAAATCTGTTTTTAATCTGATCGGTGACGAACAGACAGGTTAATTAAGCTGTAAAACTGTAGGAACTTTTTTCATCGTTTAAGTTAATACAAGTTGCAAGAATAAAATTCCTCACACTCCTCTGCCGTTTACACGCATTTTGCTTGAGTTTTCATCGGACCTTGCATTTCAGGTAAACGAGTTCTTATGAGTTTTCATCGGACCTTAAGAAAATTACAGGAATCTTGCCAAACTATTTTATTAAACCGGTAGAGATAACACAATTAATTAGATCATATTAACCTGAACCCGAAGTTCCGTTTAATTCATCTTCACTTCACTAAATTAATCTGTTATTTACTTTTCAGAAATAAGTCAATTAATCCCCCCTCTTGTGACACGTTTAGGTACTACTTATTTCACTATAAGTCCCACAGTTCGATAATCCGGTCGCTTACACTTTTCTATACTACCACGACTGGGATTTGTTTGCAGCCCGACGTTTAATTTGAGTTTTAATTTCTTTTCTTTTAATTTTACACCAGTTTAACCACTCAGATATACACGTCTACAAAATGGCGCCGTTGCCGGGGACTTGATTTATTCTAGTCCCTAAGCCCCGGTTAATTCACCTGTTATATTATAATAATCTGTTAATATTAATTTGTTGTTAATCTAATTATGGACATCTAACTTTGGACATCGGACTTCTGACTTCTGATCATCTAATTACTAACTCTTTATATTATTTTCATTTAATTTCCATTGTCCTTAACATTTAATTTCCATTGTCCTTAACATTTAATTTCCATTGTCCTTCAATTTCCAGTATACTAACTACTAACTTTAATTTCCTGTCATTTATTTCCATTGTCATTTCAATTTTCTGTCATTTCTTTCCATTGTCATTTCAATTTCTGTCATTTCTTTCCATTGTCTCTAACTACTAACTTAAATTTTTGTCAACTAATTCCTAACATTTTTATTTATTCTAACACATAACAAGTTTCTTTTCTCTGTTTTGAGTGGTGAATGCCTTTTACCAGGTCAAACAGCCTCCCAGAAAATATTAATAATCACACGGTTGGTTACATTCCAGAGATCGAGAGAACCTTTCTGCGCACTCTAAGGCAGAACCGAACTCAACAATACATTACCACCACAGTGAAAGAATCTGACCTGGAAGCTGACATGGCATCTACACCAGCGACAGTTCGAAATATTAACAGGCCGTCTAACCAAGGACAACAGCCTGCTATCATCCTTCCTCACCTTAGCCCATCCGAATACGATGAGTGGCAGAAGCTGAAGCCATATCATCAAATCAGATGTGTGAAAGAGTTGGGCATGTTTGATGGCACCAGTCCAGACGAAGCCCTGTTACATGTTACAAAATTCTTGCAACATGCCAATAGTCTTACTGCGACCGACGCAGTACTCCAATATGCAAGATTGTCATTATTCCCTCACAGCCTGACGGGAAGTGCGAGCAAGTGGTATCATAGCCTGACACCAAGTACCATCGGTACCTGGGACGACATGGCCACCAAGTTCTACGACAAATTCCTACCCCCGAGCCGAACATTGGAGATGATTGCTGAAATCTATAATTTCAAGCAACCTGGGTCGGAAAAATATTTGTGAAACTTGGGATCGTTTCAAAGGACTACTACTTACTTGTCCTCACCATGGTCTGACGAAAGAACAAGTATCGCAATTGTTCTACAAAGTCTTGATCGGTCCGTGCAGAACAATGGTACTGTCCTCGTTAGGGGCCGATATTCCTGAAAAAGCCATGAGCACAATTCGGAATAGCATGGAGTCTCTCTGTGAAGAAATCAGAGACCGGGCCTCCCGTGGATCAAGGAGCGGTACTCCAGGTTTCTACCATGTTGGGAAAGTGATAACAAGTTTTGACAGTGCTGATGAAAAGACATGAGCAACTCATGGAAAGCAATGCTCAGCAGGGCAACACAAGTCAGTACTCTGCAAAAAGTGGTTGAGCAGATGCTATGAACTCCTACCCCCAGCAAGCTAAGTCGATGATTTCCCGATCATCTACAACCCCTCCAGGCTATGCACCTCTGTCCCAATCATCTCCTGTTATTTCTTGTACACAATGTGGTGGGCCTCATGACTTGAACAATGCCCCCAGCTACAAGAATTAAAGCAGCAGAGGAGCAAACTATCTCTCCAACAATTCAGGATACAGACAACCTTGGCAACGTAACATGCAATCCAACCTTCGCTACTCAACACACCGATAATTCCAAAACCCACATACCTTTCAACCCATCTCAAATTACAGACCTCAGTCCAATTTCCAAGGAGGCCAAAGGCAATATCAACAACCAGCCTTATGGCAATGAAGCTCATCGAGTCGACCGACTCAACCTCCTTCGAATCCTGAGTCTGATATGTCTCAAATGCAAGAGATGTTTAAGGCTATGATGGGTAAATCCCGAGATACGCAAGAAGGTCGCAGTTCTGCGCAAAGACCAAAAAGCCTTGTAATCTCAGATTCAACAGTTACTCACTCAACAAAGGCCACCCTGGTCAATTCCCTTCACAGACTAACCCCAATCCAAAAGAACAAGCGAATTCAATCCTTATAGACGATGGCACATTTCAATCAACAAACTTGTGTGCCAGTCTCCTTAAGGAGTGGAAGGGAACTTGCCACCAGAAAAGGAAAAGAAAAAGAAAATCATGAAGAGGCCTATATCAATGATGAGAAATTACCAAACCAAACACCGCTTCACCTCCCTCAGAAATCCAAGTTCCTACTCCTGCAACTCCACCTCCATCTCGAGTTCCATCGACATCCCACTTCCACTCATAAAAACAGTGAACTTCCATTTCCAAAACAGAATGAAAAAAACACCTAGATGAGCAGTTCTCCAAATTCTTGAGTATTTTCAAGAAACTGACCCTCGACATACCCCTGATTTTGCTTTGCAAGAGATGCCTAACTACGACGCCAAATTCTAAAAGATCTCTTGACCAAAAAGAAGAAACCTGGAAAGAAACGTGCCCCACGGAGGAATGCTCTAGCTACGGCCCTTCTTCGAGCACTCCCCCCCAAACAAACAGATCCGGGAAATCCCGTAATCCCGTGTTTTATAGGTGAGGTGGACTGTGGAAGCGGTCTATGCGACCTAGGAGCCAGCATTAATATCATGCCATACGCCACCTTCTTGAAAGTAAAAGGAGGAGAAATGCAACCGGTTCCTTTCAAACTCCAACTAGCAGAAAGATCAGAGATCAGCCCAAGGGCATAGTCCGAGATCTGGTAGTTGGATGTCTCTCTTTATCTTTCCAGCTGACTTTGTCATTCTAGAAATGGATGACATGTTGAGGTTCCCCTGATTCTGGGTCGACCGTTTCTAAGTACTACTGCCAAAGCCATCATTGACGTCCACGATGGGAAAATCACTCTGCGGTACGAGGACGAAACGATCGAATCGACATGCAGAAAATGATGAAGAAGAGTTCTAAACTTTTCTCCTCATGCTAAGACAGTGGGATTAACAGATGATGAGGAGGAGGAAGGCGATTTTTCTACAGATGAGGACATGTATTCCCTATCTTCCATCCCGAAGGTTGAAAGCTGAACCACTAGAGCAAGTATTATTTACTTCTCTAGAAGAAAAGGTGGAGGATCCTGAAGTTAACGCCATGCTGGCGTATGTAGAAAAAGGAAAGACTGGTTATCAGCCTACCGGCCACCAATCGAAAACACTCGACAGAAAACCTCAAAATCATCATTCCATCAATAGAACAGCCACCTGAGCTCGAGCTTAAAGAACTGCCTTCTAAACTCAAGTATGCCTTTTTAGCTGAAAATGACCATTTGCCTGTCATTATTTCCTCTTCTCTGAATTCCGGGGAGGAAACGAGGCTACTCGAAGTGCTAAAGAAGCATAAGACGGCAATCGGGTGGACTATTGCTGATATCAAAGGAATTGATCCCTCCTACTGCACGCATCACATCTATATGGAGGACAATTACAAAACTGTCAGGCAACCTCAACGTCGGCTAAACCCTAACCTCAAGAGGTAGTTCGAAAGGAAGTCCTGAAACTCCTTGACGCGAACATCATTTATCCAATTTCTGACAGTCCATGGGTCAGTCCTGTTCAAGTTGTCCCGAAGAAGGGGGGCATCGAAGCTGTTATTAATGATAAGGGAGAGGCTATCCCTCAAAGAAAGATCACAGGTTGGCGCATGTGTATCGACTACTATCGGCGCTTAAACTTGGCAACCAGGAAGGATCATTTCCCTCCCCCCTTTATCGATCAGATGTTGGAGCGACTAGCAGGGCAAGAGTACTACTCTGCTTTAGATATGGGTTCTCAGGGTATTTCCAAATACCAATCGCACCAGAGGACCAGGACAAGACAACCTTCACTTGTCCATACGGTACCTTTGCATTAGACGAATGCCTTTCGGCCTATGTAATGCCCCTGCTACCTTCCAGAGATGCATGCAAGCAATATTCGCTGATTTCATCATCGAACAGAGCATAGAAGTCTTTATGGATGACTTCTCGGTCTATGGCTCTAGTTTTGATAAATGCTTGGCACAACTTGATTTGATCCTAGGACGGTGTGAGGATACAAATCTCGTTTTGAACTGGGAAAAATGTCATTTTATAGTCAAGGACGGGATTGTCCTTGGGCATAAAATATCAGCTGAAGGAATAGAGGTGGATAAGGCCAAGGTAGAGGTTATCGAGAATTACCGGCACCAACTACTGTTAAAGACATACGAGCATTTCTTGGGCATGCAGGATTTTATCGGCGGTTTATACAAGACTTCTCAAAAATCAGCAAACCATTGACCGACCTGCTACAGAAAGATGCCCCGTTTCATTTTGATGAAAGTGTTCAGCTGCTTTCAAAACTATAACACAAAAATTGGTATCAGCACCTGTTGTCATACCACCACTGACTGGTCTCTTCCGTTGAGATCATGTGTGATGCAAGTGATTACGCCGTGGGGGCAGCTCTATGCCAGAAAAAGAGAAAATTTTGAGAGTGATTGCTTATGCCAGCAGAACACTAAACGACGCCCAGAAGAACTATACGACCACTGAAAAAGAACTTCTGGCTATAGTTTTCTCCCTTGATAAGTTCAGATCGTACTTATGGGGAAGCAAAGTCATCGTGCACACAGACCACTCCGCTCTCAATACTTATTTACAAACAAGAAGCCAAGCCTCGCTTGTTGCGCTGGATTCTTCTACTTCAAGAGTTTGACATCGAAGTCAAAGATAAGAGCGGAAAATTGAATGTCGTCGCTGACCATCTCTCCAGATTGGTAACTCCTACGGATAGTGTGCCTATCAACGAATTCTTCCCTGATAGACTGTCTTTTCAATCACCAAGGTACAGGAGCCATGGTATGCGGACCTGGCCAATTATCTAGTCTCTGGAACAATACCATATGATCTATCTTACTCCCAGAAGAAAGAAATTTCTTTCTGACTCAAAGCATTATTTCTGGGAAGATCCGTATTTGTTCCGAGTTTGTGCTGATGGGTTGATTCGCCGATGTCTCTCGGAAGATGAGGTTTCAAGCGTCATACATTTTTGTCACTCACGGGAAGCCGGAGGTCACCATGGACCCATAAGGACCGCTGCTAAAATCCTGGACTCAGGATTTTATTGGCCGACTCTTCACAAGGATGTTTACAATTCTGCAAACAATGTGATAATTGTCAGAGAATGGGTAACACATCCAGGAGACATGAAATGCCACAACAGGGAATACTAGAAGTGGAGCTCTTTGATTGTTGGGGCATTGATTTCATGGGACCGTTCCCTTCCTCGCAGGGCCACCAATATGTTTTAGTGGCAGTGGATTACGTGTCGAAATGGGTAGAAGCCATACCCTGTCATCATGCTGATGCAAAACAGTAACCAGATTCCTTAAGAAGCACATCTTTACGCGTTTTGGCGTGCCTAGAATTATTATCAGTGACGGAGGATCTCACTTCTGCAACCGTTCATTTGAAGCGCTTATGGGTAAGTACGGGGTACGTCATAAGTAGCTCTACCTTATCACCCCAGAGACAACGGCCAAGTAGAAGTTTCGAACCGTGAGTTAAAATGGATTCTCCAGAAAACGGTTAACTCATCACGAAAGGATTGGGCACTTAAGTTAGATGATGCGCTTTGGGCTTACCGTACCGCATTCAAGACTCCCATCGGGATGTCTCCTTTTAAGCTTGTTTATGGGAAATCTTGTCACCTGCCTGTAGAGCTGGAACATAAGGCATATTGGGCACTCAAGGCCCTAAACTTCGATCTAGAAACCGCAGGAGAAAAGTGGAAGTTTCAACTCTCTGAACTCGAGGAGTTAAGAGATCAGGCATACCGAAGTGCGACAATATACAAGGAACGCACCAAGAAACATCATGACCAAATGATCCACCAACGCGACTTTAAGGTTTGTGATGGGGTGCTGCTTTATAATTCCAGATTGAGAATATTTCCTGGAAAACTCAAGTCTCACTGGACTGGCCCATTCCAAGTTGTTGGAACCACTCCTTTTGGTGTTTACGAACTCCAGAATCAAAAAGGAGAATGCTTCAAAGTCAATGGATCCCGTCTAAAAAGGTATGCCGGAATTCTTGAAAATAATAATGCTCTGTTCACCATTTCTTTCTTACAGGAATACGAGGAGCCTCCACCCCAAAGGAACAGCAGACACACCTCTTTACCTCATAAGTTTACAATAGTGTACAAACTTCTTCACACCAGCAGTTCAGATACCTCGCCCTCAAACTTCTCTCTCCAACCTAAAGCTTGGTCAATACGTCTAGCTAGAGACGTTAAACCCAGGCAGCTTAGTGGGAGGCAACCCACTATCTATCTATCTATCTATCTATCTATCTATCTATCTATCTATCTATCTATCTATCTATCTATCTATCTATCTATCTATCTATCTATCTATCTATCTATCTATCTATCTATCTATCTATCTATCTATCTATCTATCTATCTATCTATCTATCTATCTATCTATCTATCTATCTATCTATCTATCTATCTATCTATCTATCTATCTATCTATATCTATCTATCTATCTATCTATCTATCTATCTATCTATCTATCTATCTATCTATCTATCTATCTATCTATCTATCTATCTATCTATCTATCTATCTATCTATCTATCTATCTATCTATCTATCTATCTATCTATCTATCTATCTATCTATCTATCTATCTATCTATCTATCTATCTATCTATCTATCTATCTATCTATCTATCTATCTATCTACTATCTATCTATCTATCTATCTATCTATCTATCTATCTATCTATCTATCTATCTATCTATCTATCTATCTATCTATCTATCTATCTATCTATCTATCTATCTATCTATCTATCTATCTATCTATCTATCTATCTATCTATCTATCTATCTATCTATCTATCTATCTATCTATCTATCTATCTATCTATCTATCTATCTATCTATCTATCTATCTATCTATCTATCTATCTATCTATCTATCTATCTATCTATCTATCTATCTATCTATCTATCTATCTATCTATCTATCTATCTATCTATCTATCTATCTATCTATCTATCTATCTATCTATCTATCTATCTATCTATCTATCTATCTATCTATCTATCTATCTATCTATCTATCTATCTATCTATCTATCTATCTATCTATCTATCTATCTATCTATCTATCTATCTATCTATCTATCTATCTATCTATCTATCTATCTATCTATCTATCTATCTATCTATCTATCTATCTATCTATCTATCTATCTATCTATCTATCTATCTATCTATCTATCTATCTATCTATCTATCTATCTATCTATCTATCTATCTATCTATCTATCTATCTATCTATCTATCTATCTATCTATCTATCTATCTATCTATCTATCTATCTATCTATCTATCTATCTATCTATCTATCTATCTATCTATCTATCTATCTATCTATCTATCTATCTATCTATCTATCTATATCTATCTATCTATCTATCTATCTATCTATCTATCTATCTATCTATCTATCTATCTATCTATCTATCTATCTATCTATCTCTATCTATCTATCTATCTATCTATCTATCTATCTATCTATCTATCTATCTATCTATCTATCTATCTATCTATCTATCTATCTATCTATCTATCTATCTATCTATCTATCTATCTATCTCTATCTATCTATCTATCTATCTATCTATCTATCTATCTATCTATCTATCTATCTCTATCTATCTATCTATCTATCTATCTATCTATCTATCTATCTATCTATCTATCTATCTATCTATCTATCTATCTATCTATCTATCTATCTATCTATCTATCTATCTATCTATCTCTATCTATCTATCTATCTATCTATCTATCTATCTATCTATCTATCTATCTATCTATCTATCTATCTATCTATCTATCTATCTATCTATCTATCTATCTATCTATCTATCTATCTATCTATCTATCTATCTATCTATCTATCTATCTATCTATCTATCTATCTATCTATCTATCTATCTATCTATCTATCTATCTATCTATCTATCTATCTATCTATCTATCTATCTATCTATCTATCTATCTATCTATCTATCTATCTATCTATCTATCTATCTATCTATCTATCTATCTATCTATCTATCTATCTATCTATCTATCTATCTATCTATCTATCTATCTATCTATCTATCTATCTATCTATCTATCTATCTATCTATCTATCTATCTATCTATCTATCTATCTATCTATCTATCTATCTATCTATCTATCTATCTATCTATCTATCTATCTATCTATCTATCTATCTATCTATCTATATCTATCTATCTATCTATCTATCTATCTATCTATCTATCTATCTATCTATCTATCTATCTATATCTATCTATCTATCTATCTATCTATCTATCTATCTATCTATCTATCTATCTATCTATCTATCTATATCTATCTATCTATCTATCTATCTATCTATCTATCTATCTATCTATCTATCTATCTATCTATCTATCTATCTATCTATCTATCTATCTATCTATCTATCTATCTATCTATCTATCTATCTATCTATCTATCTATCTATCTATCTATCTATCTATCTATCTATCTATCTATCTATCTATCTATCTAATCTATCTATCTATCTATCTATCTATCTATCTATCTATCTATCTATCTATCTATCTATCTATCTATCTATCTATCTATCTATATCTATCTATCTATCTATCTATCTCTCTATCTATCTATCTATCTATCTATCTATCTATCTCTATCTATCTATCTATCTATCTATCTATCTATCTATCTATCTATCTATCTATCTATCTATCTATCTATCTATCTATCTATCTATCTATCTATCTATCTATCTATCTATCTATCTATCTATCTATCTATCTATCTATCTATCTATCTATCTATCTATCTATCTATCTATCTATCTATCTATCTATCTATCTATCTATCTATCTATCTATCTATCTATCTATCTATCTATCTATCTATCTATCTATCTATCTATCTATCTATCTATCTATCTATCTATCTATCTATCTATCTATCTATCTATCTATCTATCTATCTATCTATCTATCTATCTATCTATCTATCTATCTATCTATCTATCTATCTATCTATCTATCTATCTATCTATCTATCTATCTATCTATCTATCTATCTATCTATCTATCTATCTATCTATCTATCTAATCTATCTATCTATCTATCTATCTATCTATCTATCTATCTACTCTCTATCTATCTATCTACTTCTATCTATCTATCTATCTATCTATCTATCTATCTATCTATCTATCTATCTATCTATCTATCTATCTATCTATCTATCTATCTATCTATCTATCTATCTATCTATCTATCTATCTATCTATCTATCTATCTATCTATCTATCTATCTATCTATCTATCTATCTATCTATCTATCTATCTATCTATCTATCTATCTATCTATCTATCTATCTATCTATCTATCTATCTATCTATCTATCTATCTATCTATCTATCTATCTATCTATCTATCTATCTATCTATCTATCTATCTATCTATCTATCTATCTATCTATCTATCTATCTATCTATCTATCTATCTATCTATCTATCTATCTATCTATCTATCTATCTATCTATCTATCTATCTATCTATCTATCTATCTATCTATCTATCTATCTATCTATCTATCTATCTATCTATCTATCTATCTATCTATCTATCTATCTATCTATCTATCTATCTATCTATCTATCTATCTATCTATCTATCTATCTATCTATCTATCTATCTATCTAATCTATCTATCTATCTATCTCTATCTATCTATCTATCTATCTATCTATCTATCTATCTATCTATCTATCTATCTATATCTATCTATCTATCTATCTATCTATCTATCTATCTATCTATCTATCTATCTATCTATCTATCTATCTATCTATCTATCTATCTATCTATCTATCTATCTATCTATCTATCTATCTATCTATCTATCTATCTATCTATCTATCTATCTATCTATCTATCTATATCTATCTATCTATCTATCTATCTATCTATCTATCTATCTATCTATCTATCTATCTTTATCTTTTCCTTTTTTAATTTAATGTTGTTTTCTTTTTTGTACTATATTTCCCTTTATTTTTTATAATAAAATGCAGGTTTTACTTGAGTTCTTCTGGCTGTGTAGAATATTCTTTACAGGTTCATTTCATGACATTCCACAGCTGCACTCAAGTGTGGGGGAGCTCTACACACTCTACGAAATTTGGGGAGTACACTCTTTCCTTTATTAATTGCATGCCCTGTTAATTTATTTAAATCTACGCAATGAGGGCATTGCTTGAGCTTAAGTGTGGGGGAAGAGCCTTTTCAGGGCATTTTGTGCTTAAAATGTTTAAATCTCTCTGCTTATTGCATTGTTTTGTTCAAAAAAATTAAAATTATGTACCCTGCTAATGTAGGTTGTTCTCTTTAAAAACAAATACTATTATGAATTGTGGGATAAATGGTACAAATTTTAAAATTTTGATTACTTTTGAGGAGCATTTTATATGCGGTGTGACCAAATAATCTGCAAATGGTTGGATTTTATTGCTCAGGGTTTCTTTCTGTCTTCTCTCTTAGGGATTGCTAAGGGGTGCTTCTCTGTTTTAAAAAGAAAGAATAATACAAAAAAAAATAGGACTTGCGAGACACCATTGGTAACCAACAAAAGAGAGTTGAGTGTTCTTGAATACAAAGGCGTTATGCCTACATTTTCTCATCCCTTATGCAAAAGTGAAACAAATGCATAAATCTATTCTTCCTTTTGTTTTCTCCTCAATGCCCATTCTTGAGAGAAGTTGGCCATGGTAAAAGTTCTCAGAGTCACCTAAACAAAAAACATTGAAGTACCTTAGATCATACCCCGAAACTCTATATTTTATTTTTACCCTGAGCACACCTAGGCCACCAGCAGTTGATTTTTCACACTCCTCAATAAGTTAAAAAGATCATGTTTATCCTACCCTTCATAATAATATTTGTTAGTATTGAGCATTTCCTACTTACTTAGGTACATGGTTTTGCTTGAGGACAAGCAAAAAGATAAGTGTGGGGGTGTGATAAGTGTCCAAATGAGCATGTTTTATAGGTGTATTTCATATATTATATTAACACTTTTCTTGCTCATTTCTCCACTTCGGTTAGTTTTCCTCTAGTTTATATTTTTATTGTTTATCTCACAAATTTATTGGTTTAACATGAGGAAAACCAAGCTGGGAATAAAGTAGACGAAGAGATGAACGCATAGACGCAAACGGCTCAGAAAACGGAGTACAAACAAAGAATCTAGAGCCGGTCAAAGTTTGTAGAACAAAATAAATCACGACCTCACTCGTGTCCGCGTGAGGACAGGCGGACAGGGAGCGGACTCAACCTTGTGTCCGCGTCTATACGGGCGGACGACGTGAGGCGGACAGGATCAAGCAACCGCGTCTATGCGGGCGGACGTGAGGCGGACGTGGTCAAGCTTGCAACCGCCTAAGGAACCGCCTAATATGGGGCGGACACTACATGAAGAACCACCTAGTATGGGGCGGACGTCAAGGCGGACAAGACTAAGACGTCCGCATAAAATGAGGCGGACACACACGGTCGTGACTAAAAATCAACGCGCGCCAGTTTTCTTCTTCGCTCGTCGACTTTGCCCGTCGACTTCGCCCGTCGACTTGCTTCCGCCTACCTTATTTTCCTCACGCGTCATCAGCTCTGTCCCCTGCAATTAATGAGCAATCAATGCTCTTCCACCTCTGTCTGCAGTCGATCTTCTTCTTCTTCTTCTCCTCTCCTCTATAAAAAGCCACTGCTACTTCATCAAAAACCCACTCACGCTCATATACGTTCCACCCCAAACCACAACACTCAAAATCTCTCATTCCATTTACAGAAATCCTACGTACTCGCTCCACTCTTCTTCTTCTTCTCTTCATTTCTCCATACACCATCCACACCTCCGTATTATTATTACGTCCAACCTCTGTCTGACTTATTACCAGTTAATATGTCAGGCTAAGGAGGATTTACTCCAGGTGAAGTTTAATTATGTATTTGTATTAATTATGCAATATTTCTACCGGTTAAAATAAATTCAGTTTGTTACGATTAAAGTTTTTGTTTCTCTCCCTTTTTAATAAATTTCATCGATTTATTAAAAAGCCTTACTAAATCTGTATTTAATCTGATCGGTGACGAACAGACAGGTTAATTAAGCCGTAAAACTGTAGGAACTTATTTATCATCGTTTAAGTTAATACAAGTTGCAAGAATAAAATTCCTCACACTCCTCTACTGTTTACACGCATTTTGCTTGAGTTTTCATCGGACCTTGCATTTTCAGGTAAACGAGTTCTTATGAGTTTTCATCGGACCTTAAGAAAATTACAGGAATCTTGCCAAACTATTTTATTAAACTGGTAGAGATAATACAATTAATCAGATCATATTAACCTGAACCCGAAGTTCCGTTTAATTCATCTTCACTTCACTAAATTAATCTGTTATTTACTTTTCAGAAACAAGTCAATTAATCCCCCCTCTTGTGACACGCTTAGGTCTACTTATTTCACTATAAGTCCCACGGTTCGATAATCCGGTCGCTTACACTTTTCTATACTACCACGACCGGGATTTGTTTGCAGCCCGACGTTTAATTTGAGTTTTAATTTCTTTTCTTTTAATTTTACACCAGTTTAACCACTCAGATATACACTTCTGCAGACCCACACAATACAGAAGTATAAATAGGGGATTACACTATCTAGGGTTTACTCGACCTGATATTCACTTTGTTGTGAATAAACTGAGCCAATACATGCAAAACCCTAAAGAAATTCTCCGGAAATAAGTAAATCGAGTGTTCCATTACCTCAAACTTACTATCGACCAAGGTTTCTTTTTCTCTGCCGAACCCTTGGACAACTTTCATATTTTCTCGGATGATGAACTGAGCCGGCTCCGTCTCTGACCGTCGCTCAACTTCCGGGTTCTGTATCTTCCTCGGTGCTCATTTTCTCTTTTTTGGCACTCGCGTAAGCAGCGAATGGTGGCCAAAATCTCCACTAAAGCTGAGTTTAAATCCCTTGCCATCGCAACCTTAGAGACTCTCTTGTTGCAACAACTTCTGTCCGAACTGTGTGTCTTCCTTCCCTCTCCGTCAGTACTGCATTGTGACAATGTTAGGGCGTTGTGTCTGGATTTGAACCCAGTTTTGCACAGTCATGCATAGCATATAGAGATAGACTTTTTTTTTGTCTGGGAGAGAGTAAAGAACGGATCTTTGCTTGTTAATTTTGTCCCTTCTCACTCTCAAACTACTTACATCAAAAGCTTTGGGCAGATAGAGATTTTCAGACTTCAAGTCCAAACTCCGTCTCTCGTTGTGTAGATGGAATTACGGGGGAGTGCTAGCCAGTATACATAAGCCCAATTACTTAAGCCCAGACCACTAGTTTGTAATTAGGGCCTTTGTGTATCCTATTATAAATAACAATCTTGTAACTACTTTACATACACATAATACAATTAAAATACATGAATATTCATGGACTATCTAAGTCTACTATGGAGCATATTTGTTTTTCTGTGTAGGGGCGCTTGATAAGCCGCAGACTTATCATATTTTATGTATTAGATTTATAGGTATATTAGTCTAAATAAGGTTACATAGATAGTATTTATGTAAATTATGTATTTAAGTGTTTTACTTGCACATACTTATGTTTTATATGCTTTTTATGCAAGGAACGAATTCCTAGGCAAAAGTTCAAGTGATGCCGGACGTGATGCCGGATGACTCCTGCACGACACACGCATAGAGCAGAAAAGAGGCTCTACCGGGTATGTTGCCAGGTACTTCCCATCCGGCATATGTGAAAAGTCTCCACGGTTGATCAAACGGTGGCAGTTATTTACAACTGATGGATCCAACTGATGCCGGGTACGGTGCCGGACATTCCCTGTTCGGCACATGTAACGTTTTTCCTAACAGTTTTGACCATTAACGGTTAGCCATATTTAACACGTGGTGCCGGATGACTTTGACCCGGCATGCCACCCGGCACAAGGAGAAAAATTATGCTTATAAATAGGCCGATGGGCTGCACTTCTTCATACACTTCAACACCCCTATATACTCTACTCATATCTCTATTTCCGCCCTCATTCCATTGTTGGTGTCCAAGGAAGTCTATGAATCCATCCACGCAAAGAAGAAGAAGAAGATCCTGTTGGGTTAAGGCTATGATCATTTCCTTCTCCCCTTTGTATTCTCTTCTTATAGTTGTGTGGATGGTAATGTAGAATTCTTTGTTAGTCTTTGGTTAGGGATGAGTTCTTCTTTGTAATTACTCTTATGGTTATTAATAAAAGTGCAAGTTTCATCAACTAAGATTCTGATCTTCATACAAGTAAAATGAGATCGCTACTTGCTCTTCTTTCTTCTAAATTCTACTGAGGTTCACAAGACAAAGTAGAATAGGTTGAGGGGTCTTAGTGGTCTTTAAAGGTGTTGTTCTGAAAAGTAGGCAACATGACTTAAGATTGGAATTAATCTGTTTTTCTCCATTATCTTGTTCATTTTCGCGGCATGAGATATGCACGAAGCAAATGTGGATGATGAGTCCTGTTGTCTGATCCAGAAATAGAAAATACCCTTTACAGTTTGAATGTTCCGGGTGTACGTCCGGGTGATTTATGTCCGGCACATTCAAAGCTCTTGAAGGTGTCGTGCATCCCTTGCCCGGCGTGACATCCGGCACAGTCAGTTTTGCCAGATTAATTTTGAAACTTTGTAGTTTGGCTTATGACTATATTTGTTCTTATATTGAGTATCACCCTGTTATACCCAAAATTTCAACCCCCCGGAAGAGAGTCTCTACTAATAGGCTAGTAGCGAGGGTTCCCAGTTCAATCGGCACATTTCAGAGTACTAGGGACAGCTTAGTCATCTCCAGGGGCATTTTCGTAATTTTTTCAAGGCTCCTAAGCCCCCTATAGGCTTTCTCTCTCCTCCGAATAAGGGTCAAATCAATTCCAAATGCTTTAAAATTTTAACCCATGATAGAGGATGACATCTGAAGCATAATGGCGTTGGAATTTTGATTTTTCGAATTTCCAATAATTTTCTAGCAATTTCTGATTGAATTTGACGAGAAATTGAATTTAAAAATATTCCAATATCCAAAAAAATTCGATTCCATTTTAGAAAAATCAGAAATATCATCCTTTACCCATGTGTGAAATTTCATAATCAAATTCCTTTTGGAAGCCCTTGAGCTAAAACGTCGGTAAATCTTGGTTTTTACCGGATTTTTCTATCTTTAAGGAAGCCTATATAAGGAACCTTATCCCATGATCAAAGGAGAACCTCAAGAACCCTAGACTCTCAAAGAAGGCAGCCGTCTCTCTCTCTCCATGTTTTGAACTCCAGAGCCACAGTCGAACACCGAAATCTCACCGAAATCAACACCAAAACACATTTTTCAACTCCCACAACATCATCCATCAAAACCCTCACCAAAATAGCACCAAAACGTGAAGAACATCAAGAACAGCAAGCAGTCAGAAGCTCGGTTCGAAGTTCTTCCGGATCCGCCATCAACGAGGCCTCCGAAGAATCCCGACGTGAAGAAACACCACGAATCTGAAGGTAAAACAGGTTACAATTCTACTTTTCTAACTCTCCACGACCTTATTACTCTATGTCAAATTTTGGGTTCAAACTAACCTTTTTACGCTTCTGTATTGCTAATTACTTTTGTTTCTGCCTTGTTACTTGTTCGTCAAGTTTCGTACATAATTCGACTTCAAACTGCAATCTTTCAATTACTAACGAATTGTACACCTTTCAGGCTACACGTGCATAAATTTTGAGCCGAAAACACCTTCGGGAACCACCATAAAACCCCTGTCCGTGGGTTGTCCGGGATCTCGGACCTATGGTCCGGGACCACGGACGGGTTGTCCGTGGCCTCGGACGCCCACAGACGGCGGCGGGATTTTAAAATTTTAAAATTTAGGTTTTCTAAAATAATGTCCGGGCCCACGGACAGCCTGTCCGTGGCCCCGGACTTTTCAAACTTTTGTTTTTCCTCAAATTTGACTTTTCTGTATAATTAGGTTAACTGGGGTCCGTGGTCTCGGACATGGTGTCCGTGGCTACGGACGTAAACGAAATTTGACCTAATTCTGCCTCCGAAACCCTAGTTTAGGTAGCTTTTAATTTCACTTTAATTTTCTGTCAAAAAATGCTAGAAGACACAAAAAAAACAGAAGCTTGTGCACTTAGGTTAAAACGACTCGTAATAAGCCGTAATTAAACCAAGTAGAGGAAAAGCGACCTAGGAAGGGTAATGAAAGTAATTTGAACCCTAAATAAGTCGAATACCAAGCCCCCGAACCCGAACTCTACCTTTCCTAATTTACCCTAGGTTAAAATTAGGTGGCGACTCATAATAGGTTCCAGTGAGCTAGCTTAGGTTTTAATAATTATTGTTATATGACATAGTTATTAATCTTAGGTTATAAGTGGACCTAAAACCTGGTTAGATCCTAATCAGCTTTAGTCAATACAGGATAGGGTTTAAAATCAAGGCTCACAGACTGGCGACTCTGCTGGGGACAAACTCTTAATATTAACTTGTTTAATTTTAAGAAAGAGGGCTTAACTCGAAAAATGTTTATTTATGGCTTTATTACTTTGTTTGTTTACTTTTGTGCGCACTTTAATTTTCTGCACCTTTGCATCATATGAGAGCGAGGGTCCACCTAAACCGATTTCATCCCGGGACCCGTTTGAGGGTCCCCTGTCAGGGACTCACACCTTTTAGGTGATGTGAATAAGCGGGGAAAAAGAGGAGGATGTCGTCTAACCACATCCCCTTAATACCTGGGCCTTAGCCCCAAGCGTTTTCCTGGCAGTGTCCTTACCTAGCCCATTGTTTGGTCAGTCAAAGACCCGGCCGCAGACGCACACCTTCTGGTGATGTGAAAAAAGTGGGGAAGCACAAAGAGAATAGCGTGCAAGCCCTATTCCTTTGTGGCGACCTGGGCCCAAGCCCCAAGCACCTCTCCGGATCGATCCATACCCAAATTGATTTAACCGTCAAGTGAGGACATGTTGAATTTGTGTGGGCCTTGTTTGCTTGTATGATCGGCCCATTACCCAGCCTATAGATTGATAGGAACTTCTCCTACATTAATCTAGCCCAACCGAATTGGCGGCTCTACTTGTTTGTGGGCCCAGAGGTCCTGTTTGGTTTAATATGTGAGTCATTCGGGCTTCGGCCCAAAAGCTTAGACTTAGGTGATTTCTCTTCTGGCCCAATTTGAATTATCCAATAAGTTCTAGGCCCAAAAAAAAAAAGAAATCCACCTGAACTTGAAATAACCCACAAGTTCTGAAAATAAAATCTTTTTCTGCTTAGCAACCATCTTCTCTGGCCCAAAGAAAGTTAGGCCCATTTGTGATTTAGGGACCATTCCAGCCCATGTGCTTTACCCCTGGCCCAAACACATTCCGGCCCAAGGGCTCATCCTAGACTAGGTAGACTTCTTATTCGGGCCCTAGCCCCAAACCCTAGATCTAGGTGTCACCTCTCAGGCCCAATCAAAGCCATCTGTCTAGATTTCAGCCCAAGTTCCAGTTCATAGTCTGAAAGATACTCCAGTCCAAACACCTCATTCTCTGGGTATCCTGGCCCACTTGCTTTCAGCCTAAGTCTGTTTCGATCTATCTTGTGAAACGTCATGTTTCAGCCCACTTCCTTTTGTTAGCTAATAATGGACACCTCGGACACAGGTAGACTCAAGTCCTAAGTACGGTCCAATCGACATGGAAGCCCAGCTCACAATTTTGGAACAAAAGCACATGGCCACCATTGAAGCCATGGAGCAGAGGCATAGTGCTGCCATGGACGCCGTGGAATCTAACTACGTTGCTGTTGTCGAAGAGTTGAAAGCAAAGGCTCTTTCCCTCGAGTCCGAACGTCAAACTCGGGATGAGTTAGTGGACAGGCTTCTCAACACCCTTTATGACTGCATTGAAGTTGGCTCCATTAGGGTCCGAGGATCGAAGGGGAATGTTAAAAAAATTGCTACAGAACTCACGAAAGTGATTAGGCAACCGGGAGCAGCAAACTTGCATCCAAAGCTGCATGAGGAAGGCAACGATCAACAGTCAAGAGGACCAGGTTGGAGCGTTGGGACAGTAGAACCACCCCGATGGAATTCTCGACAGAGAGAGTTTACAGACATCGGTCGAACACCAAGACAAGCACTTGAAGAGCTTCGAGGAAGATATCCGATGCAACCGCTCGCCCTGAGGCCAGGAACTACTCATTTGGGGGAGGATCTTAATCAATTTTGTCACTTCCATCAGCTGCCCGGTCATGACACTGACCACTGCAGGGCCCTACAACACAGAATCCAGGATCTAATTGACCAAGGGCTCCAATTCTAAGAACATGGTGGAGAGCGCAGAGCACGCATGCCCAAGTGTCATCAGAAATGATTTTTTTTTTGTGTTTCTCATTAAATGCATTCCTTTTCTTGATTATTTGTCTTTCAACTTTTGTAGTAGTTAGTTCCCTTGATCATTTTCGGTAGTTTCCTCTGAGTTTGTAATTTCCAACATTATTCTTTTTGTTGAATAAAACATAGTTCCATTTCCATAATTTTTGTACAAAGCATTATTCATTAATTCAAAAAACTAAAAAGAAGAGCAATCACGTCTTTCAAGGATCACGAAGTAATCATTTTCTGACTATGCAATGGAATACAAAGACTTGCATTTTATTTCTGAAAATTTGAACATGTCCAACCAAACACCACTACTCACCCCAAAACATCCAAGCAACCACGAAGCGGTTCAAGTCTACATTTGTCAAATTGTTGTTATAAACCCTGGATTAATACTGGGGGCAATCTGAGTTTAAGTTCGTCATCTTTCACCTTTCGTTTAAATATGCGAACAAGTCTCTGAGTGAAGATCTCGCGAGAGTGTCTTGAGTGGTAAAACCATGAGTGAACGAGCGTATCATTCTTACACGACTCCGGTGAGACCACATTCAAAGGTGAGGTAAACGGCATAACTCCGACCGAAGGAGATAATTTGTAAATTTACCCTTAGACCTGCGAAAAGTAACAACGAACGGATACACAACTATCAGGAATGACAAAGCACCTAGGTACAACACCACATAGCTAAAAGCTTGTAAACCCTGACATTAAACCCTAGGCACCCCCGCTGAGCCTTTCATATATCCCTTTTCGATGTTGCAAAGCTCCACAGAGCAAGCCAGCCCATGATGAATAACCAACCCGGTGACCAAAGGAAGCGAGGAGCCTGACTCTCAGATAACGTTTTCATCAGTCCAGAGAAGCAAAGCCGCTATCATCATGACGAAGTGATCCGCAAATGGTCCCAAAGTGACACAGGATCAAAAGAGCTCACATCAAAATAGCTCTCAAAACTCAAAACCGGGAAACACAAGAACCCCGAAGGCAAAGTCAAGAAAGGATCAAACAAAGAGGAAAAACCGAAGTGCCTCGAAGAAATCCAAAAGACGAAAAGAGAAATGGTGTAAAGGACAACTTCAAAAGTCCAAGCCCAGAAGCTCAAAAACAACGTCAACATGAAGCAGTTAGACGACTTCAAGACATGGAAGATGAATCTGAGAGAAGACGCAAGTTGCAGCTTTGGTCACCCACTTAAGCTCCACATACCTCAAATATCCCTCCATGGTCCCGTTGTCCTTCATCACACCCCGTGGCCACGTTATAAGCTTTAAAGACTTCCGACTTGATAGTTGTGTGTCCAATCACGTGAAAGTAACAGATCAAATGCGTAAATCCATCAAATATCGAATTCAATGGTCTAGAAGTTGTGACTGTAGGTGAGGAACGAGTGCAAGCACCAACACGCCGAGTGTAGGTTAGGAAGCACCACATAAAAACATAAGCCCTGACCCTGTGAGGGCGAGACTCGTTCGCACGTTTAATAAAAGAAAATACTGGGGGCAATCGATCGGAACAATCGATTGCCACGAACTCTAGCTCATATTGTCTTAAGGGAAAAATACTGGGGGCAATTGTTGGTTCCAACAATTGCTTTGACAACACCAATTGGAACCCAGAGCTCAAACATCACCACCACCATCACACACCACCGGCCCGCATAAGCCCTTACCTCCACATCAAACACCACAGGCCCAGATAAGCCCTTATCTTTACCTCATACACCATACCCCACCGATGGCATGTTCATCTCCTAGGAGATAAATTACAAGTTCGAAGTCTATGGTTAGGAAATGATAATTTCGCTTTCCTTTTCATTAAACAGATTATTCTTCAAAAACTACCACGTTTGGCACCTCTTTCAGCAATTTCTTGTTTTGGACAAATTTCCTACATACACTTTGATCGTATTTTGACATGCACATCCTCATTGCCACCTTTGTCACTTTCATAATTAACTTTCATCATGACCATTGCATCTATTCGTATGAGACTCCTCGTCACAATTCAAGGATACAGATTCTCAGCCGAAGGTACAGATTCTTCAGAGATACAGATTCTCACCCCGAAGGTACATATTCTTCAGAGATACAGATTCTCACCTCGAAGATACAGATTCTTCACAGATACAGATTCTCACCCCGAAGATACAGATTCTTCACAGATACAGATTCTCGCCCCGAAGATACAGATTCTTCAGAGATACAGATTCTTACCCGATCAGAGATACAGATTCTCGCCCCGAAGATACAGATTCTTCAGAGATACAGATTCTCACCCGATCAGAGATACAGATTCTCAACCGAAGATACAGATTCTTCAGAGATACAGATTCTCACCCGATCAGAGATACAGATTCTCAGCTGAAGATACAGATTTTTCAAAGATACAGATTCTCAGCCAAAGATAAAGACTCTTCAGAGATGCAGATTCTCAGCTGAAGATACAGATTCTTCAAAGATACAGATTCTCAGCCCCCAAAGATTAAAGATCCTTCAGAGATGCAGATTCTCAGCCAAAGATACAGACTCTTATCGGAGATGCAGATTCTCAGCCAAAGATTCAGATTCACCAGAGCAGCAGAACTCACTAGAGCAGCATAACTCACCCGAATAGTAGAACTCGACCCAACACCATTTTTCAATCACTGATAGGTAGTCAACGCCTCAGAATAGCTTGACATCATCTCATCATTATAGGTAGTCAACGCCCCTTAGAATAGCTTGACATCATCTCAATTCATACAGGTAGTCAATGCCCTTAGAATAGCTTGACATCATTTCTCCTTATAGGTAGTCAGCGCCTTAGAATAGCTCGACGTAACTTGTCGGATTGCACGTGTGGCCTTTTAAGATCCAAAATTTTGGGGAATCACTCAAGCATCAACTAGCCTTTTCATTTCCATTACAAAGTCTAGTTGACGGGGGGCAATCTGTTATACCCAAATTTCAACCCCCCGGAAGAGGAGTCTCTACTAATAGGCTAGTGTAGCGAGGGGGTTCCCAGTTCGATCGGCACATTTCAGAGTACTAGGGACAGCTTAGTCATCTCCAGGGGCATTTTCGTAATTTTTTCAAGGCTCCTAAGCCCCCTATAGGCTTTCTCTCTCTCCGAATAAGGGTCAAATCAATTCCAAATGCTTTGAAATTTTAACCCATGATAGAGGATGACATCTGAAGCATAATGGCGTTGGAATTTTGATTTTTCGAATTTCCAATAATTTTCTAGCAATTTCTGATTGAATCTGACGAGAAATTGAATTTAAAAATATCCAATATCCAAAAAAATTCGATTCCATTTTAGAAAAATCAGAAATATCATCCTTTACCCATGTGTGAAATTCATAATCAAATTCCTTTTGGAAGCCCTTGGATTAAAACGTCGGTAAATCTGGTTTTTACCGGATTTTTCTATCTTTAAGGAAGCCTATATAAGGAACCTTATCCCATGATCAAAGGAGAACCTCAAGAACCCTAGACTCTCAAAGAAGGCAGCCGTCTCTCTCTCTCCACGTTTTGAACTCCAGAGCCACAGTCGAACACCGAAATCTCACCGAAATCAACACCAAAACACATTTTTCAACTCCCACAACATCATCCATCATCAAACCCTCACCCAAAATAGCACCAAAACGTGAAGAACAGCAAGGAGT
Source organism: Limonium bicolor (assembly GCA_023374045.1). Lineage (NCBI taxonomy): Eukaryota > Viridiplantae > Streptophyta > Magnoliopsida > Caryophyllales > Plumbaginaceae > Limonium > Limonium bicolor. Next base: position 175,960,386 of record CM041778.1, on the reverse strand, counting down.
CACAAGCTCGTCGAAGTTCTTCCGGATCCGCCATCAACGAGGCCTCCGAAGAATCCCGACGTAAGAAACACCACGAATCTGAAGGTAAAACAGTTTACAATTCTACTTTTCTAACTTTCCACGACCTATTAACTCTCTGTCAAATTTGGGTTCAAACTAACCTTTTTAACGCTTCTGTATTGCTAATTACTTTTGTTTCTGCCTTGTTACTTGTTCGTCAAGTTTCGTACATATTCGACTTCAAACTGCAATCTTTCATTACTAACGAATTGTACACCTTTCAGGCTACACGTGCATAAATTTTGAGCCGAAAACACCTTCGGGAACCACCAAAAACCCCTGTCCGTGGGTTGTCCGGGATCTCGGACCTATGGTCCGGGACCACGGACGGGTTGTCCGTGGCCTCGGACGCCCACGGACGGCGGTGGGATTTTAAAATTTTCAAATTTAGGTTTTCTAAATAATGTCCGGCCCACGGACAGCCTGTCCGTGGCCCCGGACTTTTCAAACTTTTGTTTTTCCTCAAATTCGACTTTTCTGTATAATTAGGTTAACTGGGGTCCGTGGTCTCGGACATGGTGTCCGTGGCTACGGACGTAAACGAATTTGACCTAATTCTGCCTCCGAAACCCTAGTTTAGGTAGCTTTTAATTTCACTTTAATTTTCTGTCAAAAAATGCTAGAAAACACAAAAAAACAGAAGCTTGTGCACTTAGGTTAAACGACTCGTAATAAGCCGTAATTAAACCAAGTAGAGGAAAAGCGACCTAGGAAGGGTAATGAAAGTAATTTAAACCCTAAATAAGTCGAATACCAAGCCCCCGAACCCGAACTCTACCTTTCCTAATTTACCCTAGGTTAAAATTAGGTGGCGACTCTTAATAGGTTCCAGTGAGCTAGCTTAGGTTTTAATAATTATTGTTATATGACATAGTTATTAATCTTAGGTTATAAGTGGACCTAAAACCTGGTTAGATCCTAATCAGCTTTAGTCAATACAGGATAGGGTTTAAAATCGAGGCTCACACACCCCGAGTCAAAGATAATTTATTTAGTTAGGATTTTTAGTTGGTTTATTTATTTAGAATCAAATTTCATTTCCCCTTTGTTTTAGAATAGGCTATTACCAGGATTAGGGCTGATTTCTATTAAGTCCCTTGGGTTCGATACTCTTGGTTGTAATTTGCTTACGCTATATCTGACCGGGAATTGTTTCCTACTCGTATAGTTGTAGGTTTATTTTATATTTGCTTCTATTATTCCATTCTTTTGTACATCCTTTTCCCTACAAAATTTAGTTAGCAAAATGACGCCGTTGCCGGGGACTTGGATTAGTCCAACCTAAATTCGATAAGACACCTTATTCTTGATTCTTTGATTCCATGATTTTTTAATTTATTTTGTCCATTTTGTTTATTTCGAGATTGAACAAGCCGGGCACGACGCCGGGTAAATTAACCCGACATTAATGGAGGAAGTCCAATGTCGGATATGCCACGCCCCGGCACTACGTCCGGCATGTTCAAACTTATTTATTTATTTTTCTTGAGTTTCTTAACATTACTATTTTATTGCTTTCGTTCTGTACTTTGTTAAATTAATATTTTGTTTTGCTCCTCCTGAAGTTATTTAAGGTGAATGCTTCTCCGATCAAACAGTCTTCATGAAGATTTATCCAACCTTGATCTGGAGATTGAGAGGACCCTTCTCCGCTCCCTAAGACAACGAAGATACCTACAAAGCATACCTCATACACAAATGGCTACTCCAACCATCCGCAACATTATTGGCCTTCCAACCAAGGCCAAAAACCAGCAATCGACCTCCCTCTCCTTGCACAAAATGAATATGATGGGTGGCAAAAACTTAAGCCATATCATCAAATCCAATGTGTCAAAGAGTTGGGTATGTTTGATGGGTCAAACCCGGACGATGCCTTGCTCCACATTACCAAATTCTTACAACACACAAATAGCCTAACCTCCTTCAATAATGTCCTCCAATATGCCAGACTTTCCCTCTTTCCCCATAGTCTCACGGGAAATGCCAGCAAATGGTACCATAGTCTGACCCCCAGTACTATTTCCACATGGGAGGACATGGCAACCAAGTTCTACGACAAATTCCTGCCACCAAGTCGCACCCTGGAGATGATCGCCGAGATTTACAACTTCAGACAACCGGTCAGAGAACATCTATGAAACTTGGGACAGATTCAAGGGGTTGCTCCGAACGTGTCCTCATCAAGGCTTCAACAAAGAACAACTATCTCAGTTGTTCTACAAAGGATTGATACAAAACGATGATCCTATCCTCCTTTGGTGCTGATATTTTGAAGAAGCCAGGAGATCATTCCTTAGTGGGATTGAATCTCTTTGCGAAGAGGTTAGAGATTGGGCCACAGGTGGCCTAAGGGGTGGTACCGCTGGTCCATATCAAGTGGGCGAGGGTGACAACAAATTTGATAGATTGATGAAAATTCATGAGCAATTGTTGGAGAGCAATGCTCAAACGTCAACGAAAGTTAGTGCTCTGCAGAAGGTGTGGAGCAAATAGCAATGAATAATCTTCTCAGCAGGCGAATGTGGTTAGTGCACGACCACACGCTCAGGGCCCTGAATTGCAAGACTTTCTAATGCTGAGGAAGTCAATTACGTGAGCAACAACCAAGGGTTCAGGCAGCCGTGGCAGCAGGGAACCAACCCCTCAAAATTTCCAAATTCAAGCCGGCTACTAGGGAGGTCAGAGGCAATACATGCACACTCCTTATGGAGTGTCCATCAAACCGACCATCCCAACCTGCATCATCAGAGGCCGAGATGGCTGACTACGCGATATGATGACGGCTCTGATGAATAAATCCCAGGATGCACACAACGAGATCTCGACCATTCGCAAGGAGCACAAATCATTGTAGTTGCAATAACAGTACTTCTGGCACAAACCAACACCCCGGTCAACTCCCGTCTCAAACTCAAACTAATCTAAGGGAGCATGCAAATTCAATCCACATCGTATCCAAGATCTCTGACAATGCCAAGTAGCCAAAAGGCTAAGTGTAGGGTGGGCCCCTCATACATATGTTCTTCCTTCACCACAGGGGAGTCCTTCCTTTCTTCATCTCGTCTTTTTAATTTTCATTTATTTTTTTTTATTTTTGACACTGGGGACAGTGTTTCCTGCCTAGTGTAGGGCAGGGGTCCTCCCTCTTCAAAAAATTATTATTTTTATTTCAAATTATTATCACTATCATTTTATATTTATACGTATATAATTTATTATTCAAAAAACGTTAGTATTGTATTAATAATATGTTAGTTGAAGTTTTATCAATGTTTTCTAAGCTTTTTGCGTGTCTTTGATCAAATTATGATTAGGGAAGAGTAAATGCTTGTTCTCTTAAGAGGTAAGTTTTCTATTACCTTCTATGAGGTAACACCCCTACAACGCTCCTATCATCTACCGAAGTCGCAGCGGAAATAACCAACCAAATAATAACTATCGCTTTGGTGTTACAACGCCGTTAACCACCCACGTGGTTAACTAGGCAGAATAAATACAAGTGTATCGGTCTGATGATCAGACTCCCGAGCATAGTAACTAACATCCATATATAAACATACCCGACCATACCGAGTATTTAATTTACAAACATCTCCAAACCATAATCATCCATAATGTATAACAAGGTATCAAAATGTACGCCTCGGGAGCACAGGCGCATCCCGGGCTCAACAACCTACTTATCCAAAAGTATATCAACAACTAGGACCTAGAGCCACTCTGCCTCTTCGATCCTCATCCTGCAATAAAAATATGGGGCCCCGAGGGGGTCAGCACCTTTGCTGGTATGGCTAACGCGCAGCCCATCGACTAACGGGATACGCGCAACCAATTGTCATAATAACATGGCATTCATTTTAGAACAACCAACATATATATCATATATACCATAGCATAGCAAGGGAAATTGCATAGCATCACAACATCAATACATAACACCATAAACTTGGTCCTCACAAGGAACCTTCCACCATAGTTAGTATACCATGAGAGCCTAGGGGTTTTTACCAACCCCATGTTAAGCTCGTTACCATCCTCGTTACCGTCCGGTTATATAGAACGGTTAACTTATACCAAAGGTGTGTCGGATATAGTAATCCCGAGCACTCCGAAATAACATACGTATGCCCCTATGGCCCGACGTGAGTCAGTAACTAGCTTTGGATAAGCTAAGGGAAGGTAGAAACCAAATTGGAATACCACCTATACATACACCAAGAGAGCCGAACCGGATATGATATCGACCCCCATCCATCACACGCGTGGCCGGAACAACCGGACTCCTCACTCCCCCGGTTAGCACTTGTTAGTGATCACACAACATTTGTTAAGTCACATACAAGCAACATTTAGGTCTTGTTAGACACACCAAGGGAAAGGAGTCATAATAACACAACACATAATATATAACAACTGTAAACTCTTTTCATGCCTTAATCTTATAAGGTCGTAAACACTCAGAAAACAAACAACACCCAAGCCGGTGTAAACCGTTAGGCAACAGACTGCAAGAAAACCATACCTTGGTCCTTGCCTTGTTTCGTTCCCACCTTGAGAGAATCCTATACACATTAGTAATGTCGGTTAATTATTTATTTAACTTCACACTTACTAAGTATTCAACATGATTGTATGACATGTTTTAATGTCTACCTCACCCTAGGTTACCTTCATTATACACCCTAGGGTTAACTACATAAGTCACATTCTTTTTTTTTTTTTTTTTTACAAGTTTAGGTCCGACCGGACTTGCCGACCGAACTTACCCAGTTCGGTCGATTCCAGAATACATTTCCGTTAAAATTTCCTACTCCGACCGAACTTACCAGTCCGGTCCTATGTTCGGTCTTTTCCCGAGAGTTTCCCCTTGTAAATTTAGCCCGACCGAACTTACCAAGTCCGGTCCTATGTTCGGCCTTTCCAGAAAGTTTCTCCCCTTTGTAAATTTAGCCCGACCGAACTTACCATGTCCGGTCCCCAAGTCGGCCTTTTCCAGTAAGTCAACCGTACTCAAAATACAGGCCCGACCGACCTTGCAAGTCCGGTCCCAAGGTCGGTCTTTTCCAGAAGCCAATTCTCGCAGGGTAAACTGGGCTCGACCGACTTGCAAGTTCGGTCGCAAGTTCGGTCTGCCCCAGACCTTGTTTTCCTTTTTACATTCAACTCCAAACTTCACCCCATATAACCTAATACCCCTAACCTCATTTGGGCACTTTAAACACACACTTAAGACATCCTTAAACACTCATAAAACTCATTTTCTAATTCCTTAAGCCTTTACTTATTCCTTCACAAAATTCCTAACACTTACAACATTTTCTCCTAGTTTTCCAAGTGGTGTTTCATACCTATGATAACTACTATCCCAAAATGCTTTCTCCTTAACTTAATCATCTCCCAAGCATCATCTCTCACCACTAATTCCTTATCTCCTTCTTGAAACTCTTTTCCTAGTGTACACTTTCCTTATTTTACCAAAGTTTGCCTAGGTATTTACCTAAGTCCCAAAGTGACTTTGGTACCTACTAAATCTCAAGATCATGCCTAAGTCCTTATTACATTCTAGAGTACTTCCTAGTTCATCAAAATTCCTTTAAACATCATAATCACTTCTTATTTCCTTCTCTATCTAACTCTCACCAATATCTTATTTAAACTTCTCTATACTTACCTAAATTTTGACATGGGTTTTTCTAAACACTTACTAAAACTTAAACACACTTCTTCCTACCAAACACACCTAGAACATACTACCTAAAATCCTTTAAACAACAAGAACATCTAAAATCACCAGACACTCTCATACACATTCACCAAATTTACACCACATTACAATATAGTGCACAATTTAAATTGCATGGCACTTAGGCCCTTAAAATGCATGGCTCTTAGGCCCTTAAAGTGCTTAAATCATAAACACTGAATTTCCACAATATATATGCCTTTAACCTGCAAATACACTCAACACACATATGCCCTTTACTAGTCTCTTGAGAACACTTTACTAAGTCATTCACCATTTGCTCTTTAGGTAGTTTTAATAAGCATTTATAAGCTCATTTCTCCTAAGGCATTAAACAACATTTAAGTTAGTAGATTTACCTCTTTTTCCAAAACACTTCCTTCTTGATTCCTTACAAAACCGTATGGTATTTGTTCCTTGTCAAGTTCTAGACAATATACAAACACCATAATGAGTATTCAAGCTTTGAGCTTCATCTCATTGTAAACCCTAATTTGACATTGTTTCAAAAACATTAATGTAGTTGTTTTACCTTGATCTTTGAAGAGAGTTTGAATATATAACAAGAGAGGACTCCACCTAGTCCATGAAGAGTTGAAATGAAGCTAGAACAAAGTCACACAATGAGCTATATCAATGTGTATTTTCGGACATGACAAAAACAAGGAGGAAACTTGATTTTTGTTTGAGATTCCTTACCTAGAAGCAAAGGAGAGTAATAATATGTCAAAATACAAGCTCAAGCTCCTTCAATGGTGGAACACCTTGGCACCGAAATGGAGCTCTTGGAGTTTTGAGAAGATAGGAATGAAGAGCTTGATGAGAGGAAGAGATTGGTGGTCTTTGTTTTTGATTTGGACAAGTGAGCTAGGTTTAGCAAGTGGTCAAAGTTGGAACTTCCATGGTGGTAGTAGTATTACCGAGAGAGAACAAGGAAGAAGGAAGAAGAAGGGTGGGAAACCGTGTGAGTGAAGGAAAGAAATGAGAGAATGAAGATAGGAATTACTTTTAAGAAGATATTTGTAGTATAAAGTAAAAAGTATTTTACTTAGTGTTTTAATTACTTATTACCTTAACTAGAGAGTGGTGAGTCACCACACATATAAAAAACCGGCCCCCTTATTAATATGAGGGTAATATAGTCTTCTTTTGTCAATTTAATCACTTATACCACATATGTTACAAAATAGCTTGTAAAAATCACTATTCACCTATACAAGGCACTTAGAAGTGAAATTTTTGATTTCCCATTAATATAGCCACCCAAATGTGATACTATATAGTACATATATATTTAAGAGTAATGATGGACATTTAGCCACTCAAAACTCATTTACAAGACAATTTTTCAAAAATGTGCTTTAAGACTTCTTAAAGCACATTTTGTGTTTTAACTTGTTTTCAAGCTTGGTTTTCTTTGGTAATTGGTTTAATATGTTCATTAGTATATAAATGAGGTCTTGGTAAGCTCATTAGGTCTTACTCAAGTTTATCCCAAGCTTAGAGCACATTTTGGCTCTTATTGACTTTAAAGCACATTTGTGTTTCCTTTTGTTTAAATTTGTTTACTAAGGTTTCTAAGACTCTTTTTAGTCTTAATAAATCATGTTTTAATGTTTAACCAACATACCAAGGTTTGGGGTATTTCAATCTACCCCCCTTAAAAGAACTTTGTCCCCAAAGTTCATACTTCCCACATATCTTACTATTAGAACACGGGGAACATTTATAAACACCAATACTTCCAACCATCATTACCAACCTTACCATCATTCTTACACCACAACGGACTCAAGGTCCAATCCACACAATACCACAACGGACTCGAGGTCCAAACCATATAATACCATTCAGACACAAAGGTCTGTAACAATCATAGACAATGTATACATATACATGTCGTACACAACCATAACCGAAACGGCTCTACCCCCCTTAAAAGGGGTACGCCCCGTACCCTATACATATAAACACTAAGAAGCAAACAATGACGGGTGCTTCGCCTTCATCTTTTCTTCCAGCTCCCAAGTGGCCTCCTCAACGTCCTGGTTAGACCAGAGGACCTTCACCAGTCTCACGGACTTATGGCGAGTGTCTCGAGTCTTAGTATCCAGAATCCGTACCGGAGTCTCCACTGATCGCATGGTCGGCTCTAAGGTTAGCCTTTCCGGCTGAAGCACATGAGACGGATGAGACATATACTTCTTCAACTGGGACACATGAAATACATCATGTACCTTGCCCAGCTCGGCGGGTAATCAAGTCTATAAGCTACCGGGCCGATCCGCTCCGTCACAACATAAGGAAACCTACATATTTCGGGCTCAACTTGCCCTTCTGACCAAAACGAAATACTCCCTTCATGGGGGATACTCTCAAAATACCTGATCGCCCACGGCGAACTCCAGGTCACGTCGGCGCACATCTGCGTACGACTTCTGTCTATCCTGAGCTGCTTTCATATTAGCCCTGATCTGGCGAACTTCTGCCTGAACTTGCTCAAGATACTCTGGTCCTATAATGACCGTCTCACTCGATTCATCCCAGCATAATGGTGTGCGGCATGGTCTACCGTACAATGCCTGGAAGGGAGACATCTTGATCGATGCATGATAACTGTTGTTGTAACTAAACTCGATCAGATGTAACTTATCAATCCAGCTGGTCTGAAAGTCAAGTGCACATGCACGTAGCATATCCTCAAGTGTCTGTATAGTGCGCTCACTCTGACCATCGGTCTGTGGGTGAAACGCCGTGCTCAATTTCAGTTCAGTACCAAGTGCCTCTCGTGTAGACTTCCAATATCTGGATAAGAATCTGGTATCTCTGTCAGATACTATCGTCTTTGGTACACCATGATGTCTAACAATCTCTTTATCGAATAATTCTGCCAATTTTGCCACTTTCCAGGTGTCCTTCATCGGAATGAATCGAGACACCTTGGTCAGTCGGTCAACTACCACCCAAATCATATTTAGACCTCCCCTTGTAGGCGGAAGCCCTACCACGAAGTCCATAGATATGTCATGGAACTTCCACTCCGGCACTGGCATGGGCTGCACCATACCACCAGGCCGTCGGTGCTCAAACTTGACCTTCTGACAAGTGAGACACCTCATACATAGTCGTTTACATCCTTTTTCATTCCAGCCCACCAGAAATATCTTTTCATACCTTTATACATCTTTGAAGCTCCGGGGTGAATCGAAGTAGTAGAACAATGGGATTCACTCAATATGCGCTCCTTCAGCTCAGCGCTACTCCTGGGTATACACAATCTGCCATTAAGCCTAATCAGGTCATCATCGTGGAGTCTGAAGTCATACTTCTGACCCTCGAATGTGCCATCAATAAGCTTCTGTCTAATCCTCATGTACTGATCCGTCATCTGAGCACTCCGCACCTCTTCAACCAAGCCAGTATGAGAGACTAGCGAATGGAGCAGAGTGTGCTCGGCGACTCAATGCGTCAGCTACCACATTGCCTTACCCTCCTTATACTGTAAATCGATATCATAATCATTCAAGAATTCAACCACCTTCTCTGCATCATGTTCAACTCTTTCTGAGTGAACAAGTATTTCAAGCTCTTGTGGTCAGAATAAATCGTCACACTTACCCCATACAAGTGATGTCGCCATATCTTCAGTGCGAAGACAATGGCCCCCAATTCTAAGTCGTGGGTAGGGTAGTTCTCCTCATGCTTCTTCAGCTGTCGGGAGGCGTAAGCCACGACCTTCCCGTGTTGCATTCACACACACAACCCATACCCCTGCCTGATGCGTCGCAATAGACCTCAAACCATCTGGACCGTCTGGTAATGTCAGAAACCGGTGCAGATGTCAGAGCATCTTTGAGACTCGTGAAAGCTCTCTCACAGTCGTCTGTCCACTCGAATGGTGCATCCTTTTTCATCAAGGAAGTCATCGGCTTCGAGACGCTGGAGAAGTCCTTCACAAATCTCCTATAGTAACCTGCCAGACCGAGGAAGCTCCTGATGTCGGTAACGTCTTCGGCCTAGGCCAGGTGCGCACTGCATCAATCTTTGCCGGATCAACAGCGATCCCGGCCTCAGAAATCACATGTCCAAGGATGATACTTGGTTCAACAAAATTCACACTTCAAAAACTTTGCATACAACTGATTCCTCCTCAGAGTTTGTAACACATCTCTCAGGTGGCTTTCGTGCTCACCTTTTGATTTAGAATACACAAGAATGTCATCAATGAAGACTACCACTGATTTGTCCAACTGATCTTGGAACAAACGGTTCATTAAGTCCATGAACTTTGCTGGTGCATTTGATAAGCCAAACGGCATAACGGTGAACTCATAGTGCCCATACCTAGTTCTGAAGGCTGTCTTTTCGATATCACTGTCACGGATGACAATCTGGTGATATCCGGAACGTAGGTCTATCTTGGAGAATACTGATGCTCCCCTAAGCTGATCAAATAGATCGTCGATGCGTGTGTAAGGGGTAACGGTTCTTCACCGTAACAGCATTCAGCTCCCGATAATCAATACATAGGCGGAGGCTACCGTCCTTCTTCTTCACGAAGAGGACCGGCGCTCCCCATGGTGACACACTAGGGCGGATGAAGCCCTTGTCGAGTAGGTCTCGCAGCTGCTCCTTGAGCTCTGTCATCTCTGCTGGAGCCATCCGGTAAGGTGCTTTCGCAATGGGTCCGGTGCCCGGAACTAGATCAATCTCAAACTCAACCTCTCGTGCTGGCGGCATGCCTGGCAGTTCCTTAGGAAATACATCAGGAAACTCCGCACTACCGGCACATCTGGGCTAAACTCAGGGTCTCTCTCTATGTCTGGACATAGCAGAGGTATACATCATTTCCCCGTCGTAACTCACGATACATGGCCATGGCGGTGATGATCTGTGTCGAAGGCTCCCTGGGCCTCTGGCGGTATGATATAGTAACCCCAGATGGACTCCTAAGAAGCAGTCGATGCTCGGCACATAGGATTCTACCCTTGTACCGCTCCAACCAGTTCATCCCGACAATCACATCAAAACCTAGTCCGTCGAACTCTATCAAGTCGATCGGAAACTCCTCATCCCTGATTTGAACAACAGCATCTCGGTAGTAGCGGGTACATCTGATCTGCTCTTTCGACGGGAGAGTGACCACGAAGTCTGGCATCTCATCACCATCTAACCCCAGCCTCTTCGCAAATGATAGCGAAATGAATGTGTGTGAGGCTCCAGAGTCGAACAAAATCGATGCATCCACGCCATTCACTGGAAAGGTACCGGTGAGGATTGTGCCGCTCTTGCCGGCTTCTGCCTTATTGCAGACACTCAGTATACCTCCGTTCCGAGTGCACAGCCTAATTCATTGGCAAACTTAATAAGTATTGGGTAACAACACGTTGATACACTCCAAAACAACATTCCTTTATTCATTAACACAGTCTTTACACCATAAATTGGTTACATTGTAGACATTGCTAGATATAGCTCCTTTGTCAAACCACTGGCTTAATACATTACATGATTACTCAAGGCTCAAAACTGCCTGAAAGTCAAATTTAAACGTCCAGGTTTCATGTGTGTGGCATTGATCACTGCCGACGGTGCGGTATTCAGTTTGATCTTTCTGATGCCATGGTATAGCATCCTTGATTGCCCACCCATGTTAATACATCCCCCGATTTCAGAAGTAGCTTCTTTGCGAGATCAGCACGCTTCTGCTCGCCATACACAAACACTGCGGTATCACCAATGGACCAAGACACCACGGGTACTCCCTTACTTAGAGACTCGGGTGACTCGTCCTTGTCTTGGTGCATACCCAAACCGTCCACCTTTCTGGTAGAAGTTTACAATGCATAGATCTGTTTCTACACTTGGAATTGATTCCGTTTCAACTTGCTGAGCAATTCCCACGGCGTGGTTAACGACCGCGTGGAACTCCTCTGGTATGCTTGCTACTGTTGCTCCATCTTCAGCTCGTACTTCTTGATATGACTTGGTGTAAGGGTTCCAGTCCTTACCCATGCACATCATCTTCAATTGCATCCTTGCTCCGTTCGGGTATTCGGGTGTGTAGAACCCTCCTGGTTTTGCTCCAAGTTCGTCGCATCGTCTGATGATGTGGATTTGTGCTTCCGGTGTCAGGTATCCATTTAAGAGTATCATACCTGGCTGGATAACCTGACATTGCTCCAATGGAAAGTCGGTGATGTTGATGGTGGTTTCTTCAGGGTTTGGTGCGGGTGGGATTGGATAGCAGATATTGAAGGTTCCTAAGTTTCAAATTGCCTAATTTAGGTGTTTTCCACATTATGTTCTAACTCTTTACTATATGTTTATACCCTTAGACTGCTAACACTCATGCATGAAATGCGGTAAGCAATCACTTTTTCATTTATCAGTTTAGGCGGTACCTGGTCTCGAAGAGGATCCTGGTGCCTCTGACCGGTCCACCACATTCAGGGTGGCCTTGCCGGACCCCGTAGCCTTCCCCTTCTGGGATTCAGTGTACTTCTTGTCAGAAGTCTGCTGAGTAATGGCCTTCGGGCCTTCAGTGGTCGTGGTAGTGTTACCCTTCCACTGTCCCTTTGGCTTATAGTTTCTGCCATTGGGATTCGTCCAACACTCAAACTCACGGTGCCCCATCTTCTGGCAGTGGCGGCACCTCACATCATTCCCCTTGCAGTCTTTGCCGGGTGGTCTCCATTGCACCACTTACAGTAAAAGTGGCGCTCCGGTCCAGAACCCGCGCTAGCTGCTATAACAACACACAATCAATACTCACTTCCCATCTCAACAACATACACCTCAACTAGATACACATGGTTAAGTAATTACCCTTAGGCGGGTAGGAGCGTAGAGGCTTCGCCGCATACGCGTACGTGAGCTTCAGTGGCTCATCAGCTGTGGTGGTCTGGGCTTGGCCCTTGTCACCCTGGTACTGGCCCTTCTGGGGCTGAGGGTAGGGTTTCTTCTTTCTTCCCTCCCCCATACCCTTGCTGATTCTGGCCCTCGTTGGTGGCCTTGCGCTTGTGCGCATTTTCCTCGTCCCTCAGACGGACGGTAATTTCAACCTTAGCAGCGGCATGATAGCACTCCTGTATTTTAGGATGTCAGTCATGCCCCGCAAAACAACTTACCAACTCACATTAACATTCACTCATGGTATAAATTGATTCACAATAAGGTACTCTAATTACCTGCAAGGTGGTATACTCAGCTGGCCCCATCCCATAGCGGAGACGGTGGCTTAGTCCATTGTAGAACCGGTTCACCAACACCCGGTTCGAATACCCAAGGTCTGGTAACAGGTGGATAAGGCCGGTGAATGCGGTGTAGTAGTCATCAACCGACATCTTATCCCCCTGCTTCAGACTATCCAACTCGAGGCGCTTGGCCTCCTGCACATGCACCGGGTAATACTTGGCTCGCAGCAGTGCCGTGTACTCCCTCCATCCAAACTCAGGATCAGTCATCCTGTCCTCCTCACCAGTTTCCACCAACTCTGTGCCGACCCCTTCAAGTAGTAGGCGGCAAGTCGGACCTTAGCCTCAGCAGGTACGGCCAAAGTCTCGTAGGCGGTCTCCAACTCGGAGATGTACGCCTCTAGCTTACGGGGATCGGTCTCCCCATGAAATGATGGCGGCCTCAGATCAGCCAACGCCTTGACCCAATTGGTCTCTCGTGGGGGTGGTGGCGGTGGCTGAACTCCGGGCTGTTGCCCTTGCTGTATAGCAGCAACCAACTGGGGTACCATCTGGGCTACGGCGGCTGCAACTGCCTCAGCCATAGTCTGGGCCGTAGTATCATCGCCCTGGTCACCCATATCTCCAGTACCGCGTCCGCGGCCTCGACCTCGCGGTCTACCTGACATCTGAATTCATATGAATATTCATTAGCATTATGCTTGCACACTTATCGGTCCAATGGTTATAGCATCTTCCCGACAACCAGGTAATTCCACACTTAGTTAGTGGTTAACCTTTCCAAGTCCGCTCACTTAGGTAACTGTAGTTAGGTTTCCTAACTCGGTATATTCCTAAGCTCGGTATTCTAGTCATCAGAGCGATACTTCGCTCTGATACCACTTTTTGTAACACCCCTACAACGCTCCTATCATCTACCGAAGTCGCAGCGGAAATAACCAACCAAATAATAACTATCGCCTTGGTGTTACAACAACGCCGTTAACCACCCACGTGGTTAACTAGGCAGAATAAATACAAGTGTATCGGTCTGATGATCAGACTCCCGAGCATAGTAACTAACATCCATATATAAACATAACCGACAATACCGAGTATTTAATTTACAAATCATCTCCAAACCATAATCATCCATAACTGTATAACAAGGTATCAACATGTACGCCTCGGGAGCACAGGCGCATCCCGGGCTCAACAACCTACTTATCCAAAAGTATATCTACCACCTAGGACCTAGAGCCACTCTGCCTCTTCGATCCTCATCCTGCAATAAAAATATGGGCCCCCCGAGGGGGTCAGCACCTTTGCTGGTATGGCTAACGCGCAGCCCATCGACTAACGGGATACGCGCAACCAATTGTCATAATAACATGGCATTCATTTTAGAACCACCAACATATATATACATATATACCATAGCATAGCAAGGGAATTGCATAGCATCACAACATCAATACATAACACCATCAACTTGGTCCTCACAAGGAACCTTCCACCATAGTTAGTATACCATGAGAGCCTAGGGGTTTTTACCAACCCCATGTTAAGCTCGTTACCATCCTCGTTACCGTCCGGTTATATAGAACGGTTAACTTATACCAAAGGTGTGTCGGATATAGTAATCCCGAGCACTCCGAAATAACATACGTATGCCCCTATGGCCCGACGTGAGTCAGTAACTAGCTTTGGATAAGCTAAGGGAAGGTAGAAACCAAATTGGAATACCACCTATACATACACCAAGAGAGTCGAACCGGATATGATATCGACCCCCATCCATCACACGCGTGGCCGGAACAACCGGACTCCTCACTCCCCCGGTTAGCACTTGTTAGTGATCACACAACATTTGTTAAGTCACATACAAGCAACATTTAGGTCTTGTTAGACACACCAAGGGAAGGAGTCATAATAACACAACATCATAATATATAACAGCTGTAAACTCTTTTCATGCCTTAATCTTATAAGGTCGTAAACACTCAGAAAACAAACAACACCCAAGCCGGTGTAAACCGTTAGGCAACAGACTGCAAGAAAACCATACCTTGGTCCTTGCCTGTTTCGTTCCCAGCTTGAGAGAATCCTATACACATTAGTAGTGTCGGTTAATTAATTATTTAACTTCACACTTACTAAGTATTCAACATGATTGTATGACATGTTTTAATGTCTACCTCACCCTAGGTTACCTTCATTATACACCCTAGGGTTAACTACATAAGTCACATTCTTTTCTGTTTTTTTTTTTTTTTACAAGTTTAGGTCCGACCGGACTTGCCGACCGAACTTACCCAAGTTCGGTCGATTCCAGAATACATTTCCGTAAAAAATTTCCTACTCCGACCGAACTTACCACGGTCCGGTCCTATGTTCGGTCTTTTCCCGAGAGTTTCTCCCCTTTGTAAATTTAGCCCGACCGAACTTACCAAGTCCGGTCCTATGTTCGGCCTTTCCAGAAAGTTTCTCCCCTTTGTAAATTTAGTCCGACCGAACTTACCATGTCCGGTCCCCAAGTTCGGCCTTTTCCAGTAAGTCAATCCGTACTCAAAATACAGGCCCGACCGACCTTGCAAGTCCGGTCCCCAAGGTCGGTCTTTTCCAGAAGCCAATTCTCGCAGGGTAAACTGGGCTCGACCGAACTTGCAAGTTCGGCCGCAAGTCGGTCTGCCCCAGACCTTGTTTTTCCTTTTTACATTCAACTCCAAACTTCACCCCATATAACCTAATACCCCCTAACCTCATTTGGGCACTTTAAACACACCTTAAGACATCCTTAAACACTCATAAAACACATTTTCTAATTCCTTAAGCCTTTACTTATTCCTTCACAAAATTCCTAACACTTACAACATTTTCTCCTAGTTTTCCAAGTGGTGTTTCATACCTATGATAACTACTATGCCAAAATGCTTTCTCCTTAACTTACATCATCTCCCAAGCATCATCTTTCACAACTAATTCCTTATATCTTTCTTGAAACTCTTTTCCTAGTATATACTTCTCCTCATTTTACCAAAGTTTGCCTAGGTATTTACCTAAGTCCCAAAGTGACTTTGGTACCTACTAAATCTCAAGATCATGCCTAAGTCCTTATTACATTCTAGAGTACTTCCTAGTTCATCAAAATTCCTTTATAACATCATGAACTCCTTATTCATTTCCTACATTTTCTAACTCACCAATCCTCATGTAAACACTTAAAACTTCTTGCTTCTTACCTAATTTTGACATGGGTTCTCCTAGAACATTACTAAGCCTAAACACTTTACCTTCTCCTTTAAACACACAAAAACATCTAAAATCACCAAGAACACTCTCATACACAATTTCACCAAATTTACACCACATTACAATATAGTGCACAATATAAATTGCATGGCACTTAGGCCCTTAAAATGCATGGCTCTTAGGCCCTTAAAGTGCTTGAATCATAAACACTGAATTTCCACAATATATATGCCTTTAACCTGCAAATACACTCAACACACACATGCCCTTTACTAGTCTCTTGAGAACACTTTACTAAGTCATTCACCATTTGCTCTTTAGGTATTTTTAATAAGCATTTATAAGCTCATTTCTCCTAAGGCATTAAACAACATTTAAGTTAGTAGATTTACCTCTTTTTCCAAAACACTTCCTTCTTGATTCCTTACAAAACCGTATGGTATTTTGGTTCCTTGTCAAGTTCTAGACAATATACAAACACCATAATGAGTATTCAAGCTTTGAGCTTCATCTCATTGTAAACCCTAATTTGACATTGTTTCAAAAACATTAATGTAGTTGTTTTACCTTGATCTTTGAAGAGAGTTTGAATATATATCAAGAGAGGACTCCACCTAGTCCATGAAGAGTTGAAATGAAGCTAGAACAAAGTCACACAATGAGCTATATCAATGTGTATTTTCGGACATGACAAAAACAAGGAGGAAACTTGATTTTTGTTTGAGATTCCTTACCTAGAAGCAAAGGAGAGCAATAATATGTCAAAATACAAGCTCAAGCTCCTTCAATGGTGGAACACCTTGGCACCGAAATGGAGCTCTTGGAGTTTTAAGAAGGTAGGAATGAAGAGCTTGATGAGAGGAAGATTGGTGGTCTTTGTTTTTGATTTGGACAAGTGAGCTAGTTTAGCAAGTGGTCAAAGTTGGAACTTCCATGGTGGTAGTAATATTACCGAGAGAGAACAAGGAAGAAGGAAGAAGAAGGGTGGGAAACCGTGTGAGTGAAGGAAAGAAATGAGAGAATGAAGATAGGAATTACTTTTAAGAAGATATTTGTAGTATAAAGTAAAAAGTAGTTTTACTTAGTTTGTTTTTAATTACTTATTACCTTAACTAGAGAGTGGTGAGTCACCACACATATAAAAACCGGCCCCCTTATTAATATGAGGGTAATATTGTCTTCTTTTGTCAATTTAATCACTTATACCACATATGTTACAAAATAGCTTGTAAAAATCACTATTCACCTATACAAGGCACTTAGAAGTGAAATTTTTGATTTCCCATTAATATAGCCACCCAAATGTGATACTATATAGTACACATATATATTTAAGAGTAATGATGGACATTTAGCCACTCAAAACTCATTTACAAGACAATTTTTCAAAAATGTGCTTTAAGACTTCTTAAAGCACATTTTGTGTTTTAACTTGTTTTCAAGCTTGGTTTTCTTTGGTAATTGGTTTAATATGTTCATTAGTATATAAATGAGGTCTTGGTAAGCTCATTAGGTCTTACTCAAGTTTATCCCAAGCTTAGAGCACATTTTGGCTCTTATTGACTTTAAAGTATATTTGTGTTTCCTTTTGTTTAATTTGTTTACCAAGGTTTCTAAGACTCTTTTTAGTCTTAATAAATCATGTTTTAATGTTTAACCAACATACCAAGGTTTGGGGTATTTCACAAGGTCTCCTTCCTCAGTCTGATGCTCCATCTCATGAACCATTTCATTCTCTGGTTGTTGCTCCTTTCTAGCTAGTGTAATGAGCTGGTCCATGTCGATGGTGTTCATTCTAGCGATGAGATCTCTAGAGTGGGTGAATCAACCCTTGCCGTGATCACATAACAGTGAGCACTCTCGTGGTCTCCTTCATTCTCTTGGCACATGATCCGTTGGTTGATGTCTTGTCCGGTAGGGTTTGGATTGGCAGTAAATAATTGGTCCTTCACATGAGCCTCTAATCTAGCGATAAGGTCCTCACAAGGAGGCCACAAATGGTAATACACCCTTGACAGTCAACATCCCGATCGTAGGTTGTACCATCCTACACTGTACCATAGGAATGACCATACCACCCTTCTGCTTGATCATAATGACAGTCCATCAGAATTAAGTTCCTAGAAAGAAAAAAAAAAAAATTATACACAAAAGACCAAATAAAAAGAGATGAAAAATATGCACAGAAACTAAATAGATAATAAACCAATAGTTGGACCGAAGTCCCCGACAACGGCGCCAAAAACTTATTGTGCAAAATAGTGGTGAAACTATCTTGCTAACTATGGGCAGTGAACCCAATCATTGTAGTACAACAAGGTCGTATCCACAGGGACTTCGTAACTATCTAGTTAATTATAAGCTTAATAAATGTGCAAGAAGATATATACAAAAGTGCATAAATGTAAATTAGGGGTTTTGGGGTTTTTGGTTGTAGGAGATTTAAAAGGAAAGCAATAAAATTAATCTAACTAAACTATGATAGGTGTAGCCCGAGATGGATATTTGCACCCGTCCTCCCCTTACTACCAATTGTCGACCCTTGAACTTATAGCTAAACAACAGAACAATTAATTAATTAATAACCCAATCATGGTATACTAATCCTAACCAATTTAACCGGGACTTCTCAATTAGCTAAACCCCAGGTCAATCGACAGCACTAAGATCAAGTTCACCCTAAGTTGCAATGTAGTCTAATCTCAAAATCATCAAATTAGAGTACACTATTCTAGTCCCCAACGGTTTAGGTTTGTATCTCAGAATATCATTTTGATAGAATCCCATAATAATGCTAAACTAATTGGCAATGTTAATCCAACCAATTTTAGCAAAATGACAATTAGTTGAGCAAACCTTAAACACATCCCCAAATCATGAGCAACAAGTTTAGAAGCAATAAACACTCACTAATTATCTTCATTAAGCACAAGGACTAAAATAATGCATGAAAACAAGTTCAAGGTTCAACAATGGAGGTTTTAGGGATTTTGGGGTAAGATTCCCATCCCAAGCTACAAGGAGACTACACAACCATTAAGGAACAAAAATGAGAGAAGGGAGAAGAAATAGCCATGGAAGGTTGAAGAAGAGCTTCAATGGAGGTGAGCCTTCTCCTCCTTTTCTTCTTCTTCTTCTTCCTTTCCTTTCTTCTTCTTCCCTCATTTTTCTTTATTTCCCGTCGTTTTTGGTCTGTATCAATGCCCCCTCCCCCTCCCTCTCCTTCTTTCTGCTTTTAAAAACGCAGATCTAGGCAAAATTTCGGGCATGCTTTTAAGTCCGACCGACCCACGGTGGGTTGGTCCTAGGGTCGGTCAAGACCAGAAGCCATTTAGGCCCCCAGAACGAGCGTTTCCGGCCTCCGGAACTGCCGACCGACCCACCCAGGGTCGGTCCTGTGGGCAGGCTAATCTTCAAAACGTTGTATCTTCTTCGTTTTAGCTCCGATTTTGGATCTGTTTGCGCCCACACATTTGTCTTTTTGTCTAATTTATTCCTAGCTATGTTATTTCTCCTGTTTCCGCAACAATTGTGTAAACACCAATAAAACACAAAAGTAGAGGAAAATTAGCTAGAGTGAAGATATGAGCATGAAAAGTGTTGACAAAACATGCTCATTTGGACACTCATTAGGCGTTCCCCTGCCTAGGTCTTCGTGTCCCAATCGTTGGTTTGTCACCCGGGTACATGCGATCATAGTAAGGTGGTGTGATTAGCATTCTTAATAATATGGTTAAGGTATGACTAATTATACCATACCAACACTATCGCTTGGTAAAGAGGCATTTGCTCAGTCTTATATCAATGACTCTTGGAATAAGCCACTTCTCTCCCTCATTCCCAAGTGGATTCTTCTTCATTTATAAATGAGTTTAGGTCGTTGTGTGTACATTGTGGGTTACGAAATTGTGTATGAGTAGATTGTGAACAGACTCACATGTATACTTCCAAAGGTTATCTCCCTCAATCTGGGTACAAGTTTCATTAGAGGTAAATAGATAACCTTCAATGTTCTATCCAGGGGTAGGGGTGAGCATTTGGTTATTCACTTCTACCTGAAAAACTGAATTAGGTATAATAGTTTGGTTTTCGGATTTCGTTTGCTTATAACCGAATAACCGACTTTCAGTCTGAGAACCGAAATAAACGAGAAGCGAATAACTAAAATTTTCTTAAGGCTGGAACAAGAACCGATCCGAAAACTGAAATCAGTTAGAACCGAATTATAAGAAAGAACGAATTTAGAAAATAACCGAATAATAAAAAAGAACCGAATTACGGTTGCAAAGCTAAAACATAGAATTTAGACATATATGTTATTCGAAAACTAAACCGAATTATATTTCAGTTTTACCTAAAAAACCGAATAACAAAAAAGAACCGAATTACGATTGCAAAGCTAAAACATAGAATTTAGACATATATGTTATTCGAAAACTAAACCGAATTATATTTCAGTTTTACCTAAAAAACCGAATAACCAAATTTTTTTTAGAACGGTTAAAAATTTTTGATTAAAAAAGCTGAAATAATTTTATTTCTCGGTCATAACCGAAACCGAATGCTCACCACCTATGCAGGTAGTTCATTTTAAGAGGAGGACCTATGCAACTAATGATATAGTGACTATCAAGATCGATTGAACAAAGTTTATGATAGATGGGAGTGAAGTGGAGTTTTTTTTAAGATACCATAGTAAAACTTAAGCTCCCTTTTGAGGTGGTTTGCTTGATAATGAGTTGTGTCTCATTAGTTTTTGTGAATGTGCTATGCAACTAGAGGATACAGTTTTTTTTTCCTTACCACAATACGGTGGGAATAAGCCTAAATATTTATATTTTGTTATTGTCCGATATATCAAACCCAGTTAGCCTTTAGGTGCAGAAGCAACAAAGCCTAATAATTGAATACAAGTATTTAATTTCAAGGAACGAGCACTGATTAGATGATATTGGGGTTACGTTTTTTAAGCACCAACTGAACCCGTCTCATGACTCTATAAAACACTAGTAGTCATGATCATCAGAGCGCATCTCACTACGACGATCTTCATCTTCTAGATACCAAAAAAAAAAAAGTCAATAGTGGCCTTGAATCTAAATGCCCAAAATAAAAATCAAAGACGCAAATAAATCCAGCGCTCTACCACATTGTAGAAACTGTTACTCCATTACTGATGCACTTCCTGGTTAAAGGAGCTAATTTCAAAACAGTGCTTCGCACCAATCATATTACCTTGCTCTGCTTTGTCAGGTTTCTTACCAAAACTGCAAGGCCTGCCTGAAGATAGTACTGACGAATTGGGTCTCATCTCAACTTCGAGTAGTATTAGTTCTCAAAAGGTATCTATCGCCTCGCACAACCCTCGAATAATTATAAACACACACTTCCCTAAGATCCCTCGCTGCAGCAAGGGCTTGTTTATCTCACAAGAAATCAGTAACATCGCTCAAACAAACATCAATGGGATTGGGATTGTTCCCTCAAGTCAGCAATTGCACTCACTTGAGACAAGATTATCAAGTCAGTCCCAATGAATGCTCTTCAGGACTTGGGCATTATGTTCAATGACAAGATTCCCGTTTCTATCTACTCTTTACTCGAGCATTTACCTGACCTTGAGTCTATCTTTTCACCACAATCAGCGGCAAACCGTTTCTTTCATCTCAACCTGCTCCGTTTGCTCACGGAACATTAATGTGACAGATGTCAATCTTGGATTGGTAGATATCATGGTGGGACCATCGATGGCTCCAACATAAATAGCTTTAGGTGCGGTAAACGCCGTGATCGAATACCCATGATTAATGAAAACGGCGCCCTACCCGACCACTCTAGTAGATGGATTCAGTTTTTGAAAACGCAACAAGACCACATACGCACTTTTAACAAGTTAGACCAGATTTTTTACACAGAACTGCGGAGGGAGTAGTTAAAACATAACCAAGAGCCACGAGCAATCCCAGAAGAAACTAATAACATTGTAGGCCAGCTACGGTACTTCACTGAAAATTTAAGTGAGAAAAGCAAGCAATTTCCAACATTTTTCGACAAATACAACACTGGCAAAAGATATCCTATAAAGCCAATTATTTCAACGCGAACAAACATGTTACTCTATTTCAAGCTCGCTCACATCAGGCAAATATCAAAAGTTGGAGCTTTGAGGCATAAAACCTAGTAGGAGGATGCCAGCACTAACTCAATTATCAAAACCAAGAAGGATACATACTTCAGGTACAATCTATCAAAACATATATGCCTATGCAGCAGCAACAATAGTTGTCTTGTTGCCAGCTACAATAGCTGCCTTGTTTTCAGATGTCTGAGACAACTTTGCAGACGACAAAAACAGATTCAAAATATCAGAATGGTTACGGATATAACTTGGGCATATCGCAAGCAGATTCTGCGCTTCCTTCTTTCTCCCAGCCTTGAAATAACCTTCAAAGACTTGAATAAACACAGTATTTGATGGGTACTTCTTTGATGTCATTGCTTTTAAGAACATCAAAGCTTGGTTGGCTTTCCCACGTTTTGAAACATACTCAATGAAAGGATCCAAAAAGGGAGGGAAACCGTGACCTCTCATCAGACCCAGAAGATGCAGGGCTTGATCAAATCCACCATGGTGTATCAGCTCCACTATCAATTTCTTGTATGTTGAATGTCGAGGCTCTACTTTCCCATCCTTGACCAGATCAGTTAAGATCTTGCACACTTCCACAGCCATGCGTCTATTACAGTAAGCAACTACTAGCACTTCCAGAGCGTAACCTGAAGATGAATTTGAAATTCCTTCCTTCTCAATTGATTCTTGGAAACATTCAACCGCTTGTTTGAGATCCCCAGATTGACAATATCCTTCAACCATGGATACCCAAGCTTTCGGATCTGGACCGCACCTGGATTCTTCCAAATCCCGCATGAATTCTTTCGCCTCAATATCTTTCCCAATCTTACTGAGTTGGAATGCAACCTTCCCTTGTGTAGCAGCATTAGGTGACCTTACCACTTCAACAGACCGCATAGCTTTCATAACCTTATTGAACTGGTTTAATCTATCAACACTTGCAAGAGACTTGAACACCGACTGGACAGCGGTATGGGGCAAGACACTGCCACTCTCAGCAGCTATTTTCATAGTTCTACAGAAAAGTTCCATATCAAACTCCTTTCCTACAGCGACTTTCTTTAAAAGAAGAATACAATCCCTGATCCCGGGCTTGGTTTCTCCTCCATTGGTCATCACAAATTCATATAGATCAACTGCGTCCTTCATCAACTTTCTCTTGATAAACCTACTCAGCACCTTCACATACACGGATGCATGAATACGGTACCCAGATTCCCTCATTTCAGCAAGAATGTTCCAGAACCGATCAATGCAGTCTTCTCTGCCCAGAGTGACAGCCATAGCGTTATAAGTCTGTTCATCATGTTTCCACAAACTGCTCTCCTCAACCCACCGAAAAAATATCAAGGCTTTAGAGGGGTCGGTTTCGAGATTCTCTAGCACCATTCTAACTAAATCACTAGTAAAATTAGCCCCTCCACCAAGCTCCTGTATTCTCTTTTCGACATCACCACTCCATACCTCTTCCCTAATGATCTTAACAATCCTGGACGAAACTGCTTCCGGTGAACTCTCAGGTTTTCTGTAGTCAAATAATCCGTCTAGCCTCTTTAGATCGTCATCCAATTTCAGTTCCTCAAACTTTTGCGATACCTTAACAACGGCGCCCCGGTGCACACCATACCCTTTCTTCTTCATCGCATCAACCATATTCCAGAATCCTTCGACACGTCCATTCACGCCGAGAATTCCGAGCATGAAATTGTATGATCTGGAGCTCAATCTCTCCCCGGTCGTTTCTGAAACCCAATCGAAAAACTTAACAGCAACATCGGGATTTGAGTTAAGGTTTCTCAAAACATCCAAGACCAAGTCGTGGCTAATGATTATATTTTTCGATTCCAGTTCGCGCTTAATCTCGTCGCCCGCAATCGATTTCGAGAAAGTGTTAATCACAAGGGAGTGATTTGAATGAGATGGGTCTAGAGCGGTGGGTTCGGCCGAGAAATATCGAGGGTGGATGAGAGAAATCGGAGTGGACGGAGAAGGAGAAGTAGCGGAAGGGTATGCAGTGTCAGGATGAAGAAGTGAAGACAAGGAGGATACCTGGCGGTGGTGAAGTACAAGTGGTCTGGAAACAATATTGGACGACACAGAAGCGTGGCTCCGGAGGAAAAGCAGACGCCATTGGCTCTTCATTTGAGATCTAACTCCGGTGAGGGGAGACAGAGAGGGAAAGAAGAGTGCTAGGGTTTAGGGGGTAGACGGACTGGGATTCTGCCTCTAGCTCTGGTGGGCGGGCGAGTGCGCGGTTGCTACTCGAACGGCTCGGCTGATTTGGAATCGACACGTTCACCGCTTTCAAAAAATGGTACAGTAATGTGCAGATTATGGGGACAAGAGCGGTGGAGGATAATCCTTGAGACTGTAAAAATTGAATACCTTCTTTCACTGCACCAAGTTCACAGTATTGTCTAATACCCGAAGAACTTTGATCTTCTTGAAGAATTGTAGTTCAACCAGATCAAGAAAATCCTTTATTATATAAGCAAAGGAGTCAGACTCGTTCTTAACAATTTGATCCATAGACATTTTTATCATCAACAATAATCAAATTCATCATATCTAGTCTTTGAACATAGACCCCAAACATCAACATGCATAACATCAAAACTTGCACAACTACAGGTGGGAAATGGAAGTCTATGCCCTTTTACCCTATTACAAGCATCTCACACAAAACAAAGGGAATATCCTTCTTATTGATTATTTCTAGATGCACTAGTTTCTCCAAGGGAACATGTCCCAATTTGTAATGCCAATATAGAACTTTATTTTTCATCAAAGAACTACAAATCAAAGTATGCTTTATTGTTCTTCTTGTTCAAGCTTATGTACATCTTCAAAAAATTGTCTAAGAGCCTCTGTATCCAGCCAATACAGACCTTTATCTCCTTGCCAATGATACTTAAAATGCTCAATGTCGGGTCCTCTAAAACACAACATTTGTCATCAAATACGATGTTACAACTGATCTGCTTCACAAACAGACAACAAATTATAGCTGAAACTTGGGACAAAAAGAACATTAGCAAGGAAAAGTTGTAGCCTAGATGAATTTTTCCCATGGTTTGTGTTGAGATCTTCCATTTGGCATGCTAACTGTATGACCACCATGCACACTAATGATGTCATGAAAAATACCCTTTCTTTCACTTAAATGATCAGTGGCAACCGTAAGAGTAATCCAAACATCAGAAATTTTATCTACCTTATTATCTTTGCTAAAACTAGCACAAAGACAATAAGTAGATTACTCGATATTAACCTGCAAATTACAACTCGTGATTCTATCACTAGAGCTCATCTTTTACAAGCAATAGATGAGCATACTTATCTGCTCCTGGCTCATCCCACTGTTGTGTTGTTCTTTCTGACCATGTTTTTCAGCAATGTCACTCATGACGTTAGCAGCAACCTTCTTGTTCTTGCCAAAATTCCAACCAGATGGAAAACCATGTTTGACATAACAAGTATCTTCAGTATGGCCATGCTTTTCGCTGTATTTGCAGAAAGCTTTCCCAAGGATTCCATGTTTTAGATAACAACTTTCTTATACATGACCTGGTTTTCCACAATGAGTAGATCCTTTCATCCCTTTTTATCATTATTCTACGACTTGATAAACTACTGTGGTCTGTATGCCCCATCAGCAGCATTAGCAAAGCTTCATAAATTGAAATCTCCTTTTTTCATTTTCCAGTTTCTCTCTGTCTCTCTTCAAATATAATTAATAATAAAATATCAAACTCTGGTAATGTTTCATCTTCATCATGTTTCCAATATTCAAATATTGATTTCCTAGCCCCATAAGAAATACTAGAACCCTATCTTCCTTGAAAATCTTGTCAATTTTCTCACGCCAACCACACTTACAACAATCGCAAGTACTTACATTGACTACAGAGGTTAACTCGTCCCATATGTGCTTAAAATTGTTGAAATAGACACTTACAAAGTCTATCCCTTGTTAAAGATTACACAGATCCTTCTTGAGATTGAATCTGCAAGTGTTGTCGATGTCATCATGTCAAGCTAACAGGCCTTTCCAGATATCTCTTGCAGTCAAGTGATAAGAGTCTTTCATATGTCTTTTCTAAAGCGTTCAAGATCCAGACCATCACCAAACTGTTGCATCTATCCCATGTAGCGGCTTTAACAACATTATTGATCTGCCTAGTGACAATACTGTCAATCATTCCAACCTTATTTTTGATATCTAAGAAATCAACACGGTGTGTTCCCAAGTTTATAAACCACTTCCATTGAACTTCATGCAATTACCATTCCCGAATGTTCCGCATTATACATATAGAGAGGATTTGATGGTTTAGCACCAGAACTATTCCTCGCATTGCTTAGGGACTCAATGAGTTTCTCAAAACATGACGTGCTTTCTCCCGCCATCCTTGGCTAGAGAAGAAAGGCGGCGCAACTCAAGAATAGAATAAGCTATAGGCGTGATCGATCTAAATGAATCACTGCTCTTTTACCAAGTTAATTTGCTCTAGATCAAAGGAGGACGACGATGAAAGGAAGAAAACATGCTCAAGAGAAATCGAGAGTGGAGAAGGAAGAAAACTGAACTTTCTTATTTCATCGAGAATGAGCTAATTGCAAAGTACAAGGAAGAAAATAGTATATATATACAAATTAGCAAAATAGAAAAATGACACCGTTTTGTAAGACCAATACTCTATTGTAGTAGCTTCACTAGCGAATACCCCACTCGCACTTCCCGACCAATTTCCCCAACCGGCTTCGACAGCCCTACCACATAGAGCACTCATGACTTGACACACGCGGCGCCGACATTCAGTCCCATCAGTCTTGTCAGACAACCCATTGCTACCATTTGCTCACCTCTTTGACACTTCATTAAAAGCCCCAAGATTAATGTATTCTTCTTTATAGTTAGTGAGAAGCCAAGAAGCTTCATCCCTAGCAGGGCTACCTGGTTGATGTCAACCGTACTTCACGTAGAAGTAGCCCACACTCACTTATGATTATGCAAGACACATAAATGTTCTTTGTTCTCCTCTCTGTATTCTCCCAATCATACTGAAACTTCTGTCAACCCCTGAGGACTAGATCATTCAAGATCAAACCATATAAATTCTAAATGTGGTTTTATTTGTTCCTAATCTCAGTTGCACAACTATAATCAACAACACCAAGAGATTATCTAAATTTATACCACATATTACACTCTAACATTTGGCGCCGTCTGTGGGAACTTCCTTACAATCACCATAAAGTTGTCTCAACCCACCACCTCCTCGAGACGGAAAGAACAACAAAAACAAAAAATGGCACACGACATCCACACCATCCCAAGACCAGGACAATGAATAACTTCTCTTCATCAACACCTCCAATGGTCAACAAACACTGTCCTTGGAAACGTTCCTGGCATTATAACAACAGACGACTGATTTGGCTGACCGCTTCTCCCTTCAACAAGCAACTGCGGACATAAACAAGGGGAAGGTGGAAGATCACAATCCCTTCTCTGAGGAAATAACCAGACTTTCCTCCTTACCAACACTACCAAAAACATCCCGGTATACGATGGCTCGGGAGAACCCGTGGAGCACTTGGCACGCTTCAAGTATGCGATAAGTGGGGATTTATCTATACTTATGTGCTTTAATTGTTTATTAGTTTAGATATCATGCTATAATTTTCCCCACTTAAGTGCTCTTTTATGTTAAATATTAATAATTTCCCTTACGTGTGGTTTTGTGCTTTCAACAGGTTAGAATGCCCAGAGAAAGGTTTATGAGCGTGTGTCCAGAGGCTAAGTATCAAAACATGACCAAACGGAAGTCAGAACAGCCCTTCTGGTGTATTTTAGGGTTGGTCTTAACATGTGTCCGGACTTACATGTCTGGACCAACCTTGAACAAAACTCTTTATGTAATTGTGACATGGTCCGGGTTTATACTCTACATATATTCCCGGACCAAACTCATAAGTTCTTGTGTTTTGCATGGTATAAAGAGATGCATGTGAGGAGTCATGATGGGTCGATTCTTTCATCTTCGAATGGACGATAGAACTGACGACCACACTTCATCATTATTAACACCCGCATGTGCAGATTTTTTGGGCCTAGATTTTTATGATTAGAGTTATAGCTTTCAAATAGAGAGGATGGAGGCCACACCATTTATTATAAACCAGATTTTGTTACATTATTTATAAAGTCAGTTGCTTTTATTCTAAAGTTGGATTACCCTACGGTATATCAGTTGGGAAAAGGCCGGGGCAAGGAGGTCTTTCGCTCTTCAATCAATTAAGGTAATTAATTATTTTGCTAATAAGGAAAAGCATTTCCTTATTTCATTTCCATGATCTATTTCACGTCAGTTTTGCTTAATTGAGAGCGTCTATTCCTTCGAAGTTTTGAGCGACAATTCTTCTCCCTCTCTCTCTCTAGTGTTTTTCTCGCTGGTGATTTGTGAGCCGCTGTTGATCGAGTGCTGCTTTAGATTTCGTCTCTCTACTACTGTGTGGTCTCTCTTCCGTTAGTTTAAAATTTAGATTTGTGCTTCGAGTATAGTTCCCCCTCTACAGTTTCTAATTTTGGTAATTGCCCTTGTTGGAATTCAGTGGCTGTTGTTCTGCATTCGAATTGGTGGATTGTTCGACGCTGCGTCTTCTTCAGATCTCTGAGGTTCATGCGCTCAATCGAGGTAGTTGGTTACTCGATTCGGTGTGGAAGTTCACCCGTGGGGAGTTAGTTTGCAAGGCTTGAATTGTGATTTGTGTGTATGGTTTCGATACTGTTTTGACAATGTTTTGGCTGCGTTTTGGTTGCTTAAACCCCACGGTTTATTATTTACTAAATTCTGTAACCATTGTTGATTTTGGTGTTGATTTGGATTGATTTCGTATGTTTTCTATCGCTTTGGAAATTGTAGTTTTGGCAATGTCTGGACGTCTGTTCAGACATGATTGTTCTCTATTTTTGTTGTGTCCGGACTTCCTTCCGGACATACATGTTCGGATGGAGTGCGAGGACGTATTCTGGGTTGCTGTCTTGGGTGATGTCCGGACTTGCAAACCCGGACACAAGTCTAGACACACCTCTATTGTTTTTAGGTTTTAACTCTCGGCATGTGTCTGAACATGTAAGTTCGGACACATGTCCGGACTTCACCACGTAACTTTTTCCAAAACTCCGTCCGTACTTGCAAGGTCAGATGTAAGTCCGGACAAGCCTCTGTTACTTCCGTGATTTCGATTTCAAACTTCCGTCCGGACTTGCAAGGACACACAAGTCCGGACGTCTCTCTGTTTTGGTCTCGCACTATGTCCGAACATGCAAGTTCGGACGCATGTCCGGAGACCCCTCTCCTTTTGTCAAATTATTCGGTTTAGCTCCGTTTGAGATCCGTTTACGGGGTTAAACGCCCCTAAGTCTGTACTACCTATTTAACTGTGCTTTGGGCGTGTTCACACGCATAATTACTTCGGATTTGCAATTATTTTTTTTAGGACCTAGTGCTTTGCTTCTGAGCCATGAATGGCTGGGTTGAGCTATTCTTTGGTATACCATGTAGACGTCTATTTGAGTGTTGGATCATACTCATTTCTGTATTGTGGGGTCGACGGGCCCTTTTGCCTTTTGGTCATTTATGCTTGCCGAGGGATCTGTTAGATCCATGGGTCTCTGACCCTTTCTGAGTGTTATGCTTGGTGCTAGTGTCTCCTCTATTTTGTGGAGCTTCTAAATAAATGTTTCTGATCTGGGAACTTGTGTGTTCCATTCTGTTTATTGAATCTGCTTCTCCTCTATCAGTTTTAGAACTACCAATATGATTACTTTGCCCTGCTTCTGCTTCTACTTTCAAATGTTTTGAGCGACCTCATTGATGACGGCCACTGCCTGCCTGCTGAGCTGTGGTTGCTCACCCCTTTCCACAATATATACTTTGCACATTGATCAACTAATGGCGGTCACTTGAGCTTGCAGCTTACTAGTTTTGCATTTACTTCTTTTATGAATTTGACTATGGATTTTGGATATCGTGTATTTGATCTCCCTTGGTATATGTAGCCTTCAGGCATTAGCTATTATGGATATACTTTGGGTTCAGACTTTGTAAATGTTGGTCCTTTAATGCAATTCGGGTTACTCTTTTGGTTTTTGATCATTCTGGAATTGAGCCTTGCGTAGCTTAGGTAATATAGCGTGCGGCGTGTAGCGAACCTAGAACTAGGCCGTGTTTGGGGTCGTTACAACATTGATGAACCCACCATTCACACATGATGGCAGCATGCACATAAAGAGTTTAAGAGGAATATAAAAGGCATACGAAGGCGATCAATCAATCTTTTTGGACCTATCTTTGGACGGTCGAACACATTGATCTAGCCGCACAACATTAGAGAGATTGGAAAGAAGCAATCCATTGGAGACAGAGAGCAGCACGAAACAGGACTGGATTTCATCATCGGTTCCTGTGAGCCCAGGTTTTTATACCATATCCTATGTTGATTAGGATCTGATCAAGTTCTAGATCTACTTATAACTTCAGGTTAACAACTATGTCATAAAACGATAGCTATTATAACCTATGTTAGCCCACTAAAACCTATTAGAAGTCGTCACCTAAGTTTTAACCTAAGTAAACATGGAAAGGTAAGAGTTCGGGTTGGGGGTTTGGAGCTTGGTATAGCTTTTCCAGGTTCAAATTACTTTCACTACCCTTCGAAGTCATTTTTCCTTTAATAATGTCATGAAAGACTTATTATTAAGTTTAATTACCCTACGTGTGCAAGCTTAGGTTTTTTTTTGAATTTTTTTAACCTAAATTGAAAGTGAAAATCAAACCTACGTAATTAGGGTTTCGGTGGTTTGGACGAATTTGGTCGAATTTATTTGCCTTCCATGACCGCGGACCTAATGTTTGTGACCATGGACCCTAATTTATCCATTTAAATAGAAAGTCAGAAGTTTCAAAAGGTAAAAATTTTAGGTGTCCGGGGACACCATTCGTGGGCTGTGTTGGGGCTTCGGATAGTGCGTCCGAAAACCTAGACATGGCGTCTGTAGGCGCGGACATCCACCGGACGGACGGCGGCGTTCTTTGTGTTTCCGGTGGTGTTTTCGGCTCAAATTTTATGGGTGTGTTCCTTATAAAACACTGAACAAGTTAGTGATTAACAATTTTCAAATTGACTTCAAATTTATGACGAAACTTGATGAACAAGTTAACCACACAGAAAGTTGTAAGAACTAAGTTAAACATGCCAAAAGACTTCAAATTTGATGGAATTTCAGGTAGTGATCATGTTATGACAATAAGGTTATGCAAATTAAACTTCAAACATCCTTTTGATGCTCAATTAGATCGCTCCTTTGTATTTGAAAACTTTGGTTGGTTAGTTGATGGCCAATCTGGTGGACCTTCGACCTCAGCTTCTGGTTCCTCCTCCTAATGGTTGTCCTTAACGAACTGGGTGAGTTTCTATGACTGATTTGTGTTTAGGATCTTGTGGGAAAAATAAAGATTGTATTTTGAGGGTTTTGAAGAGATTTTGGTAGGGTTTTGCTAGCTATCAGCTTGAAACTTTGTGGAGAGTGTTTGAGAAGGTTTAATTTGACTTTAATGTGTCTCCAGGTCGTTCGTGAGGGCTATTTTTATAAGGAAGGGCGGAGCTTAAAGATAAAGAAAAATTCTTATCAAAGTTTTTAAGTGTAACGACCCTAAAACCGGCCTAGTTCTAAGGTCAATACACATCGCACACTTATTACCTAAGATACACAAGGCAACTAAATTGGTACCCAAAACTGACATTCTATTACTCAATAAGTATAAATAATGCTTACAAACCGTTCATACAATCTTATAAAATGGAAACTAACAAAACATAAAATAAGCTCCAAGGCTCCAAAATACAATTAGACCATAAGGTCGACAAATACAGATACAAACTTAAACGCTAAAATAAGAATGTAGGAAACCTCCAGCCAATCGACTAAACAACCTGCAAATCAGAGGATATAAATAGGGGTGAGCAAACCACAACTGAGCAGGTGATAAACTTCATTAACATGAGCATGCTCAAAATATTTCACAGAACATAGCTTACATATACATATGTTTCGCACATCAGATCAGAATCGGAAGCTCTTCAAAACACTTAAAGTCAAAAACAAACTGAGTGAAAGGAAGTCACAAAAGAATACGACAACTTAATAGCGGAAGAAATTTACAGAACCCTAAAGTCTTTCAAAAATTGGAAGTCACTGATCAAAGTATTAGAAGCAGAAAACATAATAGAAACAATGTTCATAACGACGCTCGTTTGCAATACAGATCACAATTTTTGCAAAACATAAACCATAAACCAAGACTGACAAAAACATAGAAGTCAAAATGAAACAGAAGTCACATTTTCAGAATGAGACAAAGCACAAAGAAGGGTCTCTTGTCAAAAGATGCCAAAACTCAAAACTGAACAGAAACAAATGTCAGAATACACTTAAGAGAACTTATCAGAATTCACAAATCAAAGTGTTCACAAATCAATGTGGGACATTAACTTAGAGCACACACATAAATGGTCAAAGACCAATGGGTGTCGGGACATGTTTCCAAACACGTATGTACGGACACATGCCGAGACTCAGAAATACATGTGTCCGGACTTGTGCCCGCAACTTACAAGTTCCGACAACGTCTGAAGAAGAAATTACAAGGTGTCAACCTGTGTTCGGGCTTACATGTTTGGATAGAAGTCAAACTGTAAACCCCGAATCCGTCCTCGTTTATCGTCCGAACATGCATGTCCAGACACAGTAGAACATCAAAAAAACAAGGCATCCACACATACTGTCCGAACTTACAAATGTCCAGACAAGGCAAAATATGCAAAATCAAAAGCAAAAACAGACGAGTCCCAAAGCCACAAAACCACCATTGATAACACATAACTTTCTATATCAAATTAGGCAATTAAACACAATACCAAGGGGGTTTAAGCGAACGAAAATATAAATCAATACCAACTCAGGAACACATCAAATTCAGAGAACATTACGAAAGCATTCAAAAATGGAACAAAATTTTAGAATCCACATGGGTGAACACCCATACTAAATCCATCTATCACCTACCTCAAATCAAACCCCAAAAATCTACATAATCCACACTACACACTCTTCAAATCCAACTCGAAACTCAACAAATAACTGATCGAATTAACTAGAAGTTGGAACCAAATCAGAAATGGGGAGGATACGAAACGAAGAACTAACAAAAAACCAAACCCACAATCAAACCTAGAATCAGAGGGAGTGACAGACCAGAACTCTCACAGAGAACCATACAACGATCGACTCCGGAAGCAGAATAGCAGATCGGAGAAGGAAGAACAAGTGAGAGTAGAATGAAGAAGGAGAAGAGCAAAGAGAGAAGAAAGCTAAACGGAAAGAGAATGAGGAAAAATGAAATAACAATGAGGAAAAATGAAATAACATGAATTAGGAAATCCCTTCCTAACTCTACTGATTACAAACCAAAAGACTATTTTACCCCTCTTTATTTCCAAGATAATAAAATCAGCCACTCATGTCATACTGTAACACCCCTACCGCTAATACCGTCATTACCGTACAATCACAACGTACTTACATACCTTCGCAGCGGATACTTACTTACACAACGGTGGGTGATACAATGTCGTTAGCCACCCACGTGACTAACAAGGCTACTACTACTACATACAACATCGGTCTGATGGACCGGAATATCCGAGTGCTACACAAATACAATCCTTACTACAAATACAACCGGGTACTACAACTTCCCATTCAACACAATACCCCATTACTGTACCATACAATATAATATACATACCGAGTTTACTAAGTTCCAAATGCAAATACAATACTTCTTCCAAGTTCATACATACTCACTAAGAGTCTACATCTACCCATTCCTCACAACTACATACTTCCAATACTTAAGGTGTACCCCTTGGTACACTTCTACCTCAAGGCTACAAGCCTTATACAATTACTACTTTCTACATTTCCTTCCTAGCTGTCAAACGTAGCTGTCGGTCTCTTACTGTGTTCATGCCCGCTTCGGGTACCTGCACACTAAAAACGTTGCCCCTAGGGGCTCAGCTTTCGCTGCATATGACTTCCGCATACCCCGCGTACTAGCGAGGGTACGCCAACCACTTGGTCGAATACATGCAATTCATTTTACAAATACATACATACATACATGCTTTCATTCATACTAATACAATACTTCACAAGGTCTACATACATACACACCGTACTTTACATACAAGGAAGGCAATACAAGTCAACCAATACTTACTTACCTTCTTCCGGAATACACATACACAATACATACACATTACATACTCAATACGCAATACGGAGATACACTTCTCCAATTCCTACATAAGGCTTGTTAGCTTCTTTCCACACCCGGGTTAATCGGGTGTACAATACTCTTTTACTCAAGGTCAAGACTTACGCTAGTCAAGACCAATACACATACAATACTTTACTTCTTACTTATTTTACTCAAGTCAAGTTGGTATGACCTCCGGGCAGGGACTACTACATCCCACCACCGGGCTTTAGGGTGGCCCACTAATCCAGGATGCTACCCATTCAAGGGGGTTGGTCCATGGAAAAGATTACAGCCAGGATTCGGATCCAACCTCTTGTGTTTCCTTATCCTCACGCGTGGCCGAAACTATATCGGACTTCTACTCATTCCATTTTACTCATTACTCATGTTAGGAGTTAGATGGTTAGGAATTAGTAGAAGTCATTACTTTCATACCATACATCAATACACTACTCAAGTACACACCATATACACATACTCTTCATTCTCATTCATATATTTCATGAATTATACAAACTAAATGTTCAAGAGAATGCAACAAGAACAATATAGTCCAAAAACAATTAAGTGCAATAAAGGTCCGATTCGTGCATTTATCTTATTTGAGTGATCACATAAGCACACAAATCAGGGTAACCAGGTTAGGATACAGAGTATGAGGACATCATACCTTTCACCGGGATTTACTTCACCGGGTGTTCCTTTGTTCCTTGGTTCACACTTGTTCCTCGAATCTTATTCTCGAACCAATGACTACATGCCAAATGATTCTATTAATACTAAGCATTACAGTACATACATAATTACTACTCCCATACTTACCCCGTTATTTCGGTTTAATTTAATGTTCTTGTACTCACTACTTTCTTACTTGTTTTCTTACTCATATGTGTACTTCCTTACCATTTCATTCGATTAATGATGCACTACTACATATATAGGCATATGTATATATATCCATATGATAACTATAATCATATTTTTTTTTTGTTTTTTTTAAGTTAGGGCCGACCGACCCACCGACCGACCCAACCTCTTGGGTCGGTCCATTCCAGTAAGTTTTCCGTCCTCCAGACTTACCCGACTGACCCACCGACCGACCCAACCTCTGGGTCGGTCGAAGTCAGAAACTTCGACGTTCAAGAATTTTTGCCCGACCGACCCACGGCCGACTCACGGCCTCTGGGTCAGTCCATTACAGAAAGTTTCGTTCCAGTTGTTTATGCTCCGACCGACCCACCGACCGGTCCAACCTCTGGGTCGGTTGGTAGCAGATTTTGCCTACATACTTTGTTTTTCATTTCTTTCCTTACCCATTTCATCCCCAATCTTCTTACATGTAATCCCACATGTTTTAGTGCCATTTAGGCTTCCCAAAATACCTTAATTCATCCACCAACACATTACTAAATTCCTTTTCCGTTCTCATATTGATTTACACAATTTTCCTCCCTTTTCATTCCTGCACACATAGAAGTTTTTGTTCCTCTTATGCTACAGATTTTGAACCAACTTCCACCATTCAATACTCTTACTACCAATACCATTACTAGTATCCTCATTACATTATCTTCCACTCAATCCTCCCCTTTATCAAGCTCCTCTCCAAATCTGTTACAAAGTGGTTTACTACACACTTTAAGCTCTCCAAATACACCTAGTTCCTCCTAGTGTCTCCAATGCATTTTCAACACTTCTTGATACAGATTTTACATCTTTTCATTCTCTTACTACAACTACTACTCCATGGTTTCTAAACATCTCTACTAAACCCAATACACACCTTGGTTCTCCCATTCACCAAGTCATCCAATAATGCACAATTCCTACTAGAATTTTGCCATAGTTTACCTACAATTCTAACTTCTCCACACACATACTTTCTTACCAAATTCATTCCTATTCTAGCCACACCCATACAAGGGTCCTACCAGCAATCAAAACAATATCTCAATACATCAATACTCCATCAAACTACGATACCAATACACATACACAATTTACTTGGCTCTAAGGCCTACAATACACATACTAGCTCACAAATACTCAAACTTCCACACTACAATACCAATACAATATTTTGGGTTCTTTAATTAGTTTACCCATTCCCATTACTCTAATGCATTAAAATGTAGCATTAAGAAGGAGCTCTTACCTTAAGCTTATAATTCCTTCATTCTTTTCCAATTCTCCTCCTTCTCTCTTTCTTGCACTAATCGGCCATATGGGGAATGGAGTTGCCAAACTCCATTCCCATCACCCAAAGCACACAAAGCAAGTGTAATTAAAATACTAACCCTTAGATTTATACTAATTCATTGAAGTGTTTAAAACAAAAATTCTAGGGTTTACCTTTTGAAGCTTTTAAGAGGGGTTTTAGCCCTTGGTTCAAGAAGGTGATTCCACCACCATTGCAAGGTTGAATTGATGTTAAAAAGAGAGAGAGAAAACAGGGCATTACAAAGGGGTAGAAATCGGTTATGAAGGAAGATGAAGAAAACATGAGTTTTTCATGTAATATTTTACCTTCATGGAGAGAGGAGACTCCAAGCTACCCATTGATGCTATTTTCTCTTTGAATGGGGAAAACCCATGGAGATGAACTTCCCCATTTTTGGATTTTGAAAGAGATAAGTGTAGAGAATGATGAGGGGAACAAGAATATGTGGTTATTTTTGCATTTGGAGTTCACATGGAGGTAGAGTATGGAGGTAAAGTGGAGAAGCCATTGAAGCTTCTTGAGAGAGTGTGGGGGTTACTTTTGTACTTTATTATTTGTCCTTTAGCATATTAGGAAGTAAAGGGGGCGTGTGAAAGAGGGGGCTGCCGACCAACACACACACATTCACATTTTTGCTTTTTATTTACAAAAGTGGACACACTAGTTTTATTTTATTACACTCTCACCCCACTACTTCCCGGTTGTTACAGTTTTTTTAACCGGATCCGTTTTCCAGAATTTTCTCGTTTAATTAATCTTTTATTGGTTCTAAACCTTCATTAATGTTTATTAATGGCTATTTGGTTGACCAAAATTGTTACGAGTCTATTTGACCCGCTTAAAGTCGCGTTTCCCGGGTTTCTTGAAAAACGCGCTTTAAGGTTCGTTTATGCTTTTAATCCATTTTAAGGATCCGTTTTCTCCGGAGTTATTCCCATATATTATTTAAGCCTTTAGAATCCATATAATACGCTAACCGATGTCTCATACCTCCTATGGTTATTTAACGCTTATTTAGCGTTTTCGCTTTTAAGCGTTTCTTTATTTCTTTTGGATTTATTTTTCCTTACCAATATTACTTTAGCATTATTAGGCTCTTAAATACGGATTAGAATAATCTTAATCGCTATATTTAAGTTTGGGGTATTTCAATCTACCCCCTTAAGAACTTTGTCCTCAAAGTTGTTCGAGGTTATTGGGTTACTATACTTACTCATTTATACTTGTCAAATATTAACGCCATACATTCTTCCTCCTTACAATTTCCCAAATCCGTTACTCGAGATCTCCACATACCATACCATTCAAGCATACTACCATCATTCTGATCCACACTACTACCAACCATTTGGTTCCACATTACAAGGTTTATACATACATACAGTGCAAAGCTATCCCCAAAGCAATGCAATACACATTACAATCCCGCAGGCATTCAGGTCCTCTAGACATAAGACTCCTCTATGTCCCGCTGCCCTTGGAATAATACGATATGATACCCTACTATCTTCTCCGGTATAAGCTTCCAACTAATCCTTATTCTCAAGTCTAAGGAAAATCCTTCCCAATAGCTAATTAGAAATCTTTCTAAAGCATACAACTCCAAATTCCAATTTATATTCATTACTTCTAAAATCCTATGCGTGATTCTTGTGACCATTTGAGGGGAGCTTCAAGAATCATTGACCCTGATGTGATCAGCATCAGTGTCGAACTATCTTTCCAACCCCATTTGTGTTCAGTTTCCCTGATCTGATCAGGATCAAGTTCGACTTCCCACATCAAGTTCAAAACAAAAACAAATACTTCGATTATTTCCATTTTCTATCTTTTTACTCTTCCAAATCATAATTACAAATTCATACAACTCCAAGGAATAGAATTCAGTCCATCAATCATCCTCACTCTACTTCCCAAATACTTTACTTCAAGCTTCAATACTTAAGTGCTCATTTCATCAACCTTCGCTACTTTCATCCATTACTCTCCATCATCTTAAATATTCTAACTAAGAAATACAATACTTATGAAATTCGGTCGTTCTCACTTTACTTCCAATGACTCACCTACGAATACATTACTTATGGGCTCCATTCATCAACTACTCTTAATCATTTCATACTACATCTTCAAAGAATACAATACTTGTGGAGCTCCGTCCACTACTCATTCTCAATTCCTCAAAACATTTACCTAGGAAACTCAATTTCCTCTAGGTTATACATCGGTTTTATACCGACTCATGCTATGTATTTGCATCTCTCGTGCTTAATTACCACAATTACAATATGAATAAATACGTAGTTTATTTAACATAGGTACCACTCATCAATTCGATTCTCATTTGTGCTATGCACATTATAGTTTATGTGTTTTATTCATGAAACTTACACTAAGCGATTTTCGCTCTACCCCCTTAAAAGGGATTACGCCCACGTAATCTACCATATGTTATGATTGAACATTGGTTCACTTGATTTGGGCATCCTGGAGTGTTTAGCTTCTATACTTTCTATTATACAATGATTCTGGTCCAAGGGTCTTAACCGTACTAATGGTTCAGTCCCTTCACCAAGAATTCCTATAGGAGTTTATTTAACTCATAATTAATTCGGTTCTAGCCTATCAGGCTTCAAGGCATTGATAGCCATTCTTTCATACTTACTGGGTACATTTACCTCTTAGCTAGGGCCCACTAGCTTCTGCTGCGCGACCCTGATAACCTTAGTGCTTAATTCGCTCTTTGGTTATTCCATATGTGCTATATATCGCCTGTGGGAATAAGGTTTATTAACAAGTGTGGTATTCTTTTACCGTGCTTGAACTGAATGAGTTTAGATTTATGTCCAGCTCTCTGGAAATCTATTATACATACTATTCGTACTCCCGCGATTATTCATTAAGCTCCTCCGACTTATTGTCGGGTGAGGTTAAGTCACCACTTAAATGTAGTGCTTCCTCTGTTGTCAATAGCTTCTGAATTATACCAGTTCTTCTGGTTCAGTACAAGTATTCTTTACTTGTATGACCTTGCACTTTGTATGCGTTGGTCCTAGTGACTTTCTTAAGTCTCATTTCACCTTTTACTCCAATGGAATTCACATGTTGTGATTGTTAGTGTGTTTTACACTCTTCGTGCTTCTTTGGCCTTAGGCCGCACGGTTTGTTGCTAAGCTTGCTTAACTAGCTTATGTCATGTTCGTCGGTGAAAAGAAGAGTTTACTACGGTTTACATTTCCATATTCCTAGCTATCCCACTTGATCATTACTGCGCAAGTGCAATACCAAAACACTCAGTCATACAGAGTGCAGAGGCGTAAATGCTCGGCAGTAAGGCACTTATGTGATAGGAATGAATATTTCTGCCTATCTTCTCATACTTATACTCCGTGTCATTGTCTATTACTTCCTCATAGCGGTCGCTTGTTGCGCACCATCGTACTCATTATACAACATCATTTTCACTGTTTCTGTTACTGTGGTAGTTTCTATTTACTCATTGTCATTGTCATTGGCACCATTTCTTTATGGTATGAATACCCTGGGGTTTCCAATGTTCGTGTGTATGACGGTTGTCGTAGCATACCGCAATATTAATATCTTCCCAATGTGGAGATGTTTTATTTCAATTTAGGTTTCCATGTGTAGGTTAGCTTACCTCACATTTCTTCACCATTTATGATACAATTTACCAAGTATCTTGGTTGACAATGGATGAAGTAATTTACCAGGTTATCAGCTCTCTTGAGCGTTGGTCATTTGTGGTGTCCAATGTGCATTAACCTGGACTGTTTTTGACAATCATTGTCTCCTTAGTGCTGAGCATTAGTTATAGGCTCTAGCTGTGTAGTTTTACCTTTGTGTGTACATCACCGGAACATCCCAAGAAACTTCAAGGGTTTTCTGGTCCGGTTCTCCAACTGCGGAGTATTCTATCATTGATAAATGAAGTTCTTGGTGAGAGGCTTGTTTCCACTCATAGGTTTCATGACAAAGTTTACCATGTTGGTGTTTACACAATGGTTCACCACATGCTTGGATGCATATGGAGTATACTTACTCCTCTAAGTCGTAATGGTTTGGAAATCTCATTTCCTTATCCCATCGCCCCTTGGCAATATCTATATGCGTAGGCTTTATTGTTATAGTAGATGGAAGCCTCTTTCTAAGGGTTCACATCATCACCACATGGGTGGTTTTCTGTTAACGAGAGGTATCTTCCCTCAAGTTTTCTCGTAGTGTCCAAGTGTGGACTAGGCCATTATTGGCGTTATCACTTTTCTTATGCCTCTGTGCTACCATTGCTACAGAAGGCATGAAGGGCAATTAAAAGCTTCGTCAACTACATACTAGACTGATGCTCTAGTGGCAGTGACACTAAGGTAGGTATTACTCCAAGCCACTAATTATGCTGAGTTCGAATTGAGCGATTCGATTGTCGCTCTACTCATCGGTAGTTCTCCTATTATTCCATGTGGTTCTACAACCATTTAAATCTACACATCGTGGTTGGTTTATAGCTTTTGGGCCTTACTGCTGCGAGCTATGCTCCTTGCAAGCTGCTTATACACGTTTCCACTCTTTGTATACCATTATATGGTTGGAGGTATTTACTGGGCTCCATGGCAAGTTGCGGCATCACGCTTCTGTTCATAGGAGGCCCTTTAGGCATTCTGATGTAAATCAGTGCCTTTCGGTGGTTGAGGGTATTTCCTGTTAAGTGAAATCCCCCCGGTGTCCTAACCGAGTGTTCGTCCTAGCTCCCGTGCTCTTATCATAACGCTTTGTTCGACTATGTTAACTCAGACCCCTTCAAGGATCGCTCCTAGGTGTTGTGAGGTTACACCGTTACATCCGGCTATTGTTTATGATATGTCGTGCCTACTACACCGCCTTGTGGTATTGTATTTGAGCTATCCCCCGTAGGGTTATAACGTCTCCCGTTCTTGGGTAGACTGTTCATACTTTCTCCTAGTGCTTAAGACTAGGTTTAAATATCCTTTGATGATGGATTATGCTCCATGGTAATCTTGTGATTGCTCTTGGGAACTCCGTCCCGTTTGTTGAACATTTTGGTGTTCACATTAGGCATTTGCCTTACCGTGTTCAGGCTGGGTATACTTTCCAACTGTCATGTATTTGCTTGAAGTCTTTGAGACTTATCCAATGTCTATACTTACTAGTCTGTGCTCCTTGCACCTTCTAGTTCTTATTCCTTACCTTCAAATGGATTCTCTGAGTTCCTTTATAACTCATTACTTAACTGAGTTCCTTCTCCTTGATTGTCTGAGGTGTCCAGCTGATCTGCTTTACATTTACTCATGGTCTGTAGAACGGAGTTGACTACTTCCCGTGTTTTGTACACTACATGTATACATACGTGGGGTACCTTGTTGATACGTTACCACTTACCCGACTATATGTCAGGCCCACAAGCTCCTTCGGAGTGCGGTCGTCCCACATCCCGTATTTGGGTACACTCATCGTGCTCGTCACACGCCTAGGTGAAGTATTCTATTGTCAACTCCTCTTGTATCACTCTATGATACTCACCGTAGTTCTGTTGGTTTGTTTTAAAATCCAAGGTTTCAAAAGAAAGGTTTGTGGTTTTGAAAGAGAAAGTTGTGTTTTGAAACAATGGTTCGATGTTAAACGAAGTTCTTCATGGCATAGCGATCTTCAAGGTCTTGACCAAGTCCAGCTTCTCATTGACTGGTATGTCCTTTAATGCAATGGTCAGGCCGTCAGGCCCTTCCAAGGTTTCGTGCTTCCAATTGTTAGGAAGTGTGATCCTGTGGTTGCTTCATTGCAGTTACGGTACGTCACTATGCACTTTTGGTGTGTTAGTGTTTCTTCTACATGTTTGGTCTTATGCTTGCACTTGCCGTGGCAAGTGTGTGGTACTGGTGGTTTTTAGGCAAACCTATACCGGTCTTGGTATGGTTTCCACTTGTATTTGATAGTCTTGTTGACTCTTTCCTTGATCTTATTGATCTAAGTTGGGATACTCGATCTCTTAATTAACTTCTCAATGATCTTGACATGGCTGTCGTTGATCGGGGTATTTCTCCAATCCTTGGAGACTCCCATTTATTCGTCTTATGTTTTTCCTTGTTGCTCGTTCCCACTGGTTTGCCATGGTTATTGAGCCCTGGCTTGTTTAGGCACTACTCTTGTAGTCCTATCGGATTATATCCCGTGGATGTTCTTGTAGTTGTGTAAGCTATGTCGGCCAGGTGTTGTAACCTTGTGGCATTGTAGTTTCGGAGTCAACCACTCCTGACTATGTCCTTAGTCAGTTAGCATACCGTTGGTGGTATTAGTTAGCTATTACTGTCCCGTAGACTTATGTCTCGGGTTTGTTACTGTTCCTTTTTCCGTTTCGTTGCACACTTAGTGCCTCTTTTCCTGCTGCTGGCTGACTAGCCTTGTCCCGCGACTACTGAGCATGTCGCCTCATGCTGTTGTAAGTTGTAACCTCTTTATGGCTGGAGAAGAGCAAAGAGAGAAGAAAGCTAAACGGGAAAGAGAATGAGGAACAATGAAATAACAATGAGGAAAAATGAAATAACATGAATTAGGAAATCCCTTCCTAACTCTACTGATTACAAACCAAAAGACTATTTTACCCCTCTTTATTTCCAAGATAATAAAATCAGCCACTCATGTCATACTGTAACACCCCTACCGCTAATACCGTCATTACCGTCCAATCACAACGTACTTACATACCTTCGCAGCAGATACTTACTTACACAACAGTGGGTGATACAATGCCGTTAGCCACCCACGTGACTAACAAGGCTACTACTACTACTACTACATACAACATCGGTCTGATGGACCGGAATATCCGAGTGCTACACAAATACAATCCTTACTACAAATACAACCGGGTACTACAACTTCCCATTCAACACAATACTCCATTACTGTACCATACAATACATATACATACCGAGTTTACTAAGTTCCAAATGCAAATACAATACTTCTTCCAAGTCATACATACTCACTAAGAGTCTACATCTACCCATTCATCACAACTACATACTTCCAATACTTAAGGTGTACCCCTTGGTACACTTCTACCTCAAGGCTACAAGCCTTATACAATTACTACTTTCTACATTTCCTTCCTAGCTGTCAAACGTAGTTGTCGGTCTCTTACTGTGTTCATGTCCGCTTCGGGTACCTGCACACTAAAAATGTTGCCCCTAGGGCTCAGCTTTCGCTGCATATGACTTCCGCATACCCCGCGTACTAGCGAGGGTACGCCGAGCACTTGGTCGAATACATGCAATTCATTTTACAAATACATACATACATAAATGCTTTCATTCATACTAATACAATACTTCACAAGGTCTACATACATACACACCGTACTTTACATACAAGGAAGGCAATACAAGTCAACCAATACTTACTTACCTTCTTCGGAATACACATACACATTACATACTCAATACGCAATACGGAGATACATTCTCCAATTCCTACATAAGGCTTGTTAGCTTCTTTCCACACCCAGGTTAATCGGGTGTACAATACTCTTTTACTCAAGGTCAAGACTTACGCTAGTCAAGACCAATACACATACAATACTTTACTTCTTACTTATTTTGCTCAAGTCAAGTCGGTATGACCTCCGGGCAGGGACTACTACATCCCACCACCGGGCTTTAGGGTGGCCCACTAATCCAGGATGCTACCCATTCAAGGGGGTTGGTCCATGGAAAAGATTACAGCCAGGATTCAGATCCAACCTCTTGTGATTCCTTATCCTCACGCGTGGCCGAAACTATATCGGACTTCTACTCATTCCATTTTACTCATTACTCATGTCAGGAGTTAGATGGTTAGGAATTAGTAGAAGTCATTACTTCCTTACCATACATCAATACACTACTCAAGTACACACCACATACACATACTCTTCATTCATTCATATATTTCATGAATT
Source organism: Limonium bicolor (assembly GCA_023374045.1). Lineage (NCBI taxonomy): Eukaryota > Viridiplantae > Streptophyta > Magnoliopsida > Caryophyllales > Plumbaginaceae > Limonium > Limonium bicolor. The sequence goes on along the minus strand of CM041778.1, from coordinate 175,915,441 downwards.
ATACAAACTAAATGTTCAAGAGAATGAAACAAGAACAATATAGTCCAAACACAATTAAGTGCAATAAAGGTCTGATTCGTGCATTTATCTTATTTGAGTGATCACATAAGCACATAAATCGGGGTAACCAGGTTAGGATACAGAGCATGAGGACATCATATCTTCACCGGATTTACTTCACCGGGTGTTCCTTTGTTCCTTGGTTCACACTTGTTCCTCGAATCTTATTCTCGAACCAATGACTACATGCCAAATGATTCTATTAATACTAAGCATTACAGTACATACATAATTACTACTCCCATACTTACCCCGTTATTTCGGTTTAATTTAATGTTCTTGTACTCACTCACTTTCTTACTTGTTTTTTACTCATATGTGTACTTCCTAACCATTTCATTCCATTAATGATGCACTACTACATATACATATACATATGTGTATAGGCATATATATATATCCATATGATAACTATAATCATATTTTTTTTAAAGTTAGGGCCGACCGACCCAACCTCTTGGGTCGGTCCATTCCAGTAAGTTTTCCGTCCTCCAGACTTACCCGACCGACCCACCGACCGACCCAACCTCTGGGTCGGTCGAAGTCAGAAACTTCGACGTTCAAGAATTTTTGCCCGACCGACCCATGACCGACTCACGGCCTCTAGGTCGGTCCATTACAGAAAGTTTTGTTCCAGTTGTTTATGCTCCGACCGACCCGCCGACCGGTCCAACCTCTGGGTCGGTCAGGTCGTAGCAGATTTTGCCTACAAACTTTGTTTTTCATTTCTTCCTTACCCATTTCTTCCCCAATCTTCTTACATGTCATCCCACATGTTTTAGTGCCATTTAGGCTTCCCAAAATACCTTAATTTATCCACCAACACATTACTAAATTCCTTTTCCGTTCTCATATTGATTTACACAATTTTCCTCCCTTTTCATTCCTGCACACATAGCAGTTTTTGTTCCTCTTATGCTACAGATTTTGAACCAACTTCCACCATTCAATACTCCTACTACCAATACCATTACTAGTATCCTCATTACATTATCTTCCACTCAATCCTCCCCTTTATCTAGCTCCTCTCTCAAATTTGTTACAAAGTGGTTTACTACACACTTTAAGCTCTCCAAATACACCTAGTTCCTCCTAGTGTCTCCAATGCATTTTCAACACTTCTTGCTACAGATTTTACGTCTTTTCATTCTCTTACAACAACTACTACTCCATGGTTTCTAACCATCTCTACTAAACCCAATACACACCTTGGTTCTCCCATTCACTAAGTCATCCAATAATGCACAATTCGTACTAGAATTTTGCCATAGTTTACCTACAATTGTAACTTCTCCACACACATACTTTCTTACCAAATTCATTCCTATTCTAGCCACACCCATACAAGGGTCCTACCAGCAATCAAAACAATATCTCAATACATCAATACTCCATCAAACTACGATACCAATACACATACACAATTTACTTGGCTCTAAGGCCTACAACACACATACTAGCTCACAAATACTCAAACTTCCACACTACAATACCAATACAATATTTTGGGTTCTTTAATTAGTTTACCCATTCCCATTACTCTAATGCATTAAAATGTAGCATTAAGAAGGAGCTCTTACCTTAAGCTTATAATTCCTTCATTTTTCTAATTTTCCTCCTTCTCTCTTTCTTGCACAAATCGGCCATATGGGGAATGGAGTTGCCAACTCCATTCCCATCACCCAAAGCACACAAAGCAAGTGTAATTAAAATACTAACCCTTAGATTTATACTAATTCATTGAAGTGTTTAAAACACAAATTCTAGGGTTTACCTTTTGAAGCTTTTAAGAGAGGGTTTTAGCCCTGGGTTCAAGAAGGTGATTCCACCACCATTGCAAGGTTGAATTGATGCTCAAAATAGAGAGAGAAAATAGGGCATTACAAATGGGTATAAATCGGTTATGAAGGAAGATGAAGAAAACATGAGTTTTTCATGTAAATTTTTACCTTCATGGAGAGAGGAGACTCCAAGCTACCCATTGATGCTATTTTCTCTTTGAATGGGGAAAACCCATGGAGATGAACTTCCCCATTTTTGGATTTTGAAAAGAGAGAAGTGTAGAGAATGATGAGGGGAACAAGAATTTGTGGTTATTTTTGCATTTGGAGTTCACATGGAGGTAGAGTATGAAGGTAAAGTGGAGAAGCCATTGAAGCTTCTTGGAGCTCCCAAAATCGCCCAACAGAGGAGGGAGAAGAGAGAAATCGGTGGGGAGAAGGAAGAAGAGAGAGATGAGGGAAATGAGAGAGTGAGGTGAGAGAGTGTGGGGGTTACTTTTTACTTTATTATTTGTCCTTTAGCATATTAGGAAGTAAAGGGGGTGTGTGAAAGAGGGGGCTGCCGACCAACACACACATTCACATTTTTGTTTTTTATTTTCAAAAGTGGACACACTAGTTTTATTTTATTACACTCTCACCCCACTACTTCCCGGTTGTTACAATTTTTACTAACCGGAACCCGTTTTCTGGAATTTTCTCGTTTAATTAATTTTTTTGGTTGTAAACCTTCATTAATGTTTATTAATGGCTATTTGGTTGACCAAAATTGTTACGAGTCTATTTGATCAGCTTAAAGTCACGTTTTCCCGGGTTCCTCGAAAAACGCGCTTTAAGGTTCGTTTATGCTTTTAATCCATTTTAAGGATCCCTTTTCCGGGAGTTATTCCCATATATTATTTAAGCCTTATTAAGCCTTTAGAATCCATATAATACGCTAACCGATGTCTCATACCTCCTATGGTTATTTAACGCTTATTTAGCGTTTTCGCTTTTAAGCGTTTCGCTTTTAAGCGTTTCTTTATTTCTTTTGGATTTATTTTTCCTTACCAATATTACTTTAGCATTATTAGGCTCTTAAATACGGATTAGAATAATCTTAATCGCTATATTAAGTTTGGGGTATTTCACATACTCACACTATCTTAAGTTAGAAATAACATAACAATCCCTTTGCAAACCCTCGACAAAAGAAAAAAAACTGGGGCATAACATTATCCCCCTCTTAAAAAGAATTTCGTCCTTAAAATTCGACAAAAACCAAAGCTCGAAACTTACGCACCTCAAGTGCCAGAATTATAATGACACTAACTCACGCGAAGAGGAATCTTACATCATAAACGCTAGAACCTAACCACAAGCTACGACTCGGAAACACACTGCTGAAGCACCGACACACAAAACCTAACCACGGGCTCGAACCTAACACAACGAAATTCCCTAACAACCTTACCCAAAGCACATACAACTGCAAAACAATGCGCAAACAACCAAATCATATCTAAAAATCACATCAACATGTCATCTCCAGAGAAATGAGAACCAACATACAAAACTCAATCTCATAGAAGATAACCTCTCCCTAAGGACTGACCTCACTCAAACTCATGTTTGGAAACTCAACGGACACCGAACTAAGACACCATGCTTCCACTGCACTACTCTGATAGCAATAAACACAAGCAGACAACAGATAAACACATGACAAACAATAATTCAACACAAACAGATAACAAACAGTAGCCAACACGGAAGCGCGGTCAAGCAGATACACACACGCACACACCCAATAAATCCAACCTGTCTCTAATACCACTATATGTAACGACCCTAAAACTGCTCCAGTTCTAAGGTCGATACACGCCGCACACTTATTACCTAAGATACGTAAGGCAACTAAACTGATACCCAAAACTAACATTTTATTACTTAATAAGTACAAATAATGCTTACAAACCCGTTCATCCAATCTTACAAAACGGAAACTAAAAAAAACATAAAATAAGCTCCACGGCTCCAAAATGCAGTTGGACCATAAGTTCGACAAATATGGATATAAACTTAAATGCTAAAAGAAGAAACCAGGAAACCTCTAGCCAATCATTTAAACAACCTGCATAGCATAGGATATAAATAGGTTTGAGCAAACCACAACTCAGCAAGTGATAAACTTCATCAGCATGAGCATGTTGAAAATACTTTTACAGAATATAGCTTACATATACATATGTTTCACAAATCACAATCAGAATCGGAACGAAAGCTCTTCAAAACACTCAAAGTTTAAAATAAGTTGAGCGAAACAGAAGTCACAAAGGACAACTTAACAACGGAAGACATTTATAAAACCACAAAGCCTTTTAGAAACCGGAAGTCACTGATCAAAGTATCCGAAGCAGAAAACAAAACAGAAACAAAGTTTCATAACAAAGCTCATTTGTAATACATATCACAATATTTGCAAAACAGAAACCATAAACCAAGACTGAAAAAACATAGAAGTCAAAACGAAGCAAAAGCCACACTTTAAGAATGAGATAAAGCACAAAGCAGGGTCTCATGTTAGAAGTTGTCAAAGCTCAAAACTAAATAGAAACAAATGTCAAAATACACTTAGTAGAACTAATCAGAATTCATAAATCAGAGCGTTCTCAAATCAGAGCATTCACAAATCAAAGCGGGACACTAGCTCAGAGCACACATAGAAATGGTCAAAGACCAATGGATCATAAGATCATCGATGACGTTGAAAGGGTTAAAGACCCATGGATCAAAAGATCCCTGACAACACAGAAATGGTTTGAAGACCAATGGACCCGTCGGTCCCATAACAAAAACAGGGAGGGTACCCGTTGACAAAAACAGAAGGACGTCCTACGCAGCATGGTATGGGATAGCTAGACCCAGCCATCCACGGCTCATAAGGCATAGAAACTAGGTCCAATAGAAGTTTAACTTTCAGAACAGAAGGTGTTATGAAGAGGAGACAACACAGCACAATAAATATCTTTACATAACTAAACCGAAGACTTTGCAAAACCGAGGTCTTATGTCAAGACTAGCAAAGCACGGAAAACTAAACGGAAACAGAAACCGAAATCACACTTATCAAAGCAATTTAGATATCACACCGAAAGGAAAACTTCAAGTACATTTATGTGTGCAAACTCATACTAAAACATGTCAAAATAACTTATAACTCTCAGAGGATCATAACCTCACAAATAGAGATCAAAACAGAAGCCAAACAAACATTTTAGCCAAAAATATGGGGTTTTCGGATATGTTTCCAAACATGTATGTTTGGACACATGCCGAGACTCAGAAATACATGCATTTGACTTGTGTGCGAACATACAAGTTCGGACAAAGTCAGAAGAAGAAACAACAAGGTGTCTGAACTTGTGTCCGGGCTTACATATTCGAACACAAGTTAAACTGCAAACCTAGAGTTCATCCTCGCTTACCATCCGAACATGCATGTCTGGACAAAAATTCAGGACACAGCAGAAACAGTAAAAAACAAAGGCGTCCGCATATACTATCCAAACTTGAATGTTCGAATAGATGTCCGGACAAGGCAAAATATATAAAATCAAAAGCACAAACAGACGAGTCCCAAAGCCACAAAACCACAATTGATAACACATAACTTTCTATATCAAAGTAGGCAATTAAACACAACACCATGGGGGTTTAAGGGGAGCGAAAATGCAAATCAAAATTAACTCAGATACACATCAAAATTAGAGAACATAACGAAAACTTTCAGAAATGGAATAAAATTCTAGAATCCCCATGGGTGAACACCCATACCGAATTCATCTATCACCTACCTCGAATTGAACCCCCAAAACTATATAGAATCCACACTGCACACTCTTCAAATCCCCACTTGAAACTCAACAAACAACTGATCAAACTAACCAAAAGTTGGAACCAAATCAGAAATAGAAAGGAAACGAAATGAAGAACTAACACAAAACCAAACCCACAATCAAAACTGGAATCCGAGGGAGTGGCAGACCGGAACTCTCACGTAGAACCATACAACGATCAAACTCCAGAAGCAGAATAACAGATCAAAGAAGGAAGAACAAGAGAGAATGTAATGATATAGGAGAAGAGAAAGTGAGAAGAAAGTTGAACGGGAAAGAGAATGAGGAAAAATGAAATAACGTGAATCAGGAACTCCCTTTATAAATCTACTAATTACAAAGCTAAAAGACTCTTTTACCCCTCATTCTTTCCAAGATAATAAAATCAGCCATTCATGTCATACTCACGCTATCATAAGATAGAAATAACATAACAATCCATTTGTTATTCTCTAAATGGGATTATTCTCTAAATTTACCCATAGTATTCCAATGGGGTTATTCTCTAAATGTCATCCTTATCATGTGTTAAACTTTCATAACAAGCCATTCATGCCCCCATAGTATTCTAATGGTGTTATTCTCTAAATGTCATCCTTATCATGTGTTAAACTTTCATGTCATTTTAACTTGATTTAGGTATTTTTTAGAGGAGAGAGAAAATTGCAAGGATGTTTGAATTTCTCTTTAAAATTTTGGGTTAAGGCTCCAGATAAAATTTGTCAGGTTTATGACTTTGTGTAGTCATGTTTAACACGTGACAATTTTTATTTTAATATTTGAAGACCTTTTATTTCTATTTTGAGGAAATTCCATATGTTAATTATTAAGGAAGTTAGCTTATAATATGAATTAAAAGCTATGTTTCCAGAATAAAAATTGTCTGAAAATCATAAAATGCCTTTCATAATGACTATGGTGTTTGAAATTATGTTAAGATGATGAACAAGTCATATGAACTATAGAAAGTCCTAAGAGTATCCTTGGAAAATCTCAACTTTGTGCATTTCGGCCATTTTGCCCTTGCCTTCATATTTGTCCACTAGAACCCTTCCCGAGGGTCAAAACTTTAGGTATAACAGATTTCTCCCCATAAATTAGACTTTGTAATAAAGATGAAAAGACTAATTGATGCTTGAGTGACACCCTAAATTTTGCCCGACCTTGAACCTTCTGCTTCCCAACTCGAGCTTCCATAAAAAATTGCTTAGTTGTGCCAAGCTATTCTAAGACGCTAGCTACCCGAAGGAAAATTTTGAGTGTTTTTTGGCTATTCAAAGGCACCAACTATCTTGAGTGAAATGATGTGGGTCTTGTCGAGCTATTTTAAGGCGCTAACTTCCTGTAATGAGGATTGAAAGTCATCGAGCTACCTTAAGGTGCTGACTTCCTATAATGAGAAGAAAGTCGATGCTTCCCAGGCACTTATAGGGGCCTCGACATGTCCCAATGAAATATGGTGATAACTCGGATGCTTCTAGGGACTGAAATCCGTCCATGCGAAAACATGAGTGACCTGGATGCTTATAGGGACCAAAACCCGTCCAACTCGGATTGCTTATGGAAACCGAGACCTATCCATGAAGAAAATACTCGGATGCTTTTGGGGACCGAAACCCATCCAAAGGTGCTTGCCACCTGAAACTTAATTAAATAAACTTTGACGAGGCTTGAGGCATCTAGAACTGAAAAATCACTAAACTCTGCCGAGCTTTGAGGCGTTGAGACCCTAAATATGAATAAGCTACATTAAGCTTTGAGGCATTGGGAACCTAAAACTCAATAAACTACATCGAGCTTTGAGGCATCAGAAAACTAAAAATCAATAAACTACGCCAAGCTTTGTGGCGTCAGGAACCTAAAAAACCAATCAACTACACCAAGCTTTGAGGCGTCAAGAACCTAAAAATCAATAAACTACACCGAGCTTTGAGGCATCGGGAACCTAAAAATCATTAAATTACACCGAGCTTTGAGGCATTAGGAGCCTAAAAATAAATAAACTACGCCAATCTTGAAGGCGTCAGAAACCTAAATATCAATAAACTACGCCAAGCTTTGAGGCGTCGGAAACCTAAAATTCAATAAACTACGCTGAGCTTTGACACATCGGGAACCTAAAAATCAATAAACTATGGTAAGATTTGAGGCGTCGAGAACATAAAAATCAATAAACTACGCCGATTTTGAGGCGTCGGAAACCTAAAAATCAATAAACTATACCGAGCTTTGAGGTGTCAGGAACAAAAAAAATCAATAAACTATGTCGAGCTTTGAGGCGTTGGGACTTAACGCTCCTGGTTGGTATACTATGGGGACTTATTGCCTTTGTCCACCAACTGGGGTGCAGGGATAACTTCTAGTCTACCAAAGGGACTTATTGCCACTTCTCACTAGTTGTTACACCCTAAATAGTTGACACAAAGATAGGGGACTTATTGCCACTGCCCCGCCAACTCTACCGAGCATTATGAGGTGTCGGGAACCTAAAACTTCACTGAGCATTCTTAGGTGTCGGGAACTTAAAACGATTGGAAAGAGGTGGGATATATGGTGAGATTGATGCAGGTTGTTTGAAGAATGTAATATGTTTGATGATGTGTGCAAGCGTGATTAGTGCAGAATTTATCCATATTTCTATGCTTAATATGATTAATATGTTATTGAATTATGTAATAAATTCCCTTACTTATGTGTTAAATTATATTAAATGCAAAGAAACTCCCCTTGTGGTTTTATCCTTAAACAGATGAAAATACTGAAGAAAATGGTTTAGAAACGCGTGTTGAGAACTTAACGATCAAGACGGGCTAAACGGGAGTCAAAACATTCATTCTGGTGCATTTTGGGGTCGGTCCAGTCTTTGTCCAGACCAATAGATCCGGACCACACCAGAGCATAATATTCTGCGTAATTTAGAGCCTGGTCCAGGTCTGCATCGTGGAAATAAACCTGAACCAGGCTCAAAGAAACGCAATCATATTTTCGTCAAGCCCAAACGTCCAAATCCAGACGTGAGACAAGTTGGTCTAGGTATTTTACCCGGACACAAACCCGGACCATGCAAACTTTGTCGCGTGGCCTGACTCTCGTGAGACGTCTGGGCATACAACCCGGACATAAACCGGACGCAGTGAATATTACAACTGGCACCCCGTTTCACTAATGTAGTAGAGTGTATATATATATATGTTTGATCATCCGAGCAATAAAATCTTCTAATCTTCATTATTCTTTAACTTTCAAAATAGTAGCGGTCAAGAAGAGAGAGTAAAACAAAGAAAATAGAGAGCAACTTGGAAATGAGAGCAGAAGACAGAGATTGGATTCATCATCGTTTTACAACAATTAGATGATGTTTTCTAATCTCTTTATCATTGTTAGTATTTCTTTGTCTCCTATGTCTAAATAGTTGTGCAGGATTCTGGTTTATTATGTATTCCTAGTTTGAGATTTCTTCTTCCTTTTGTGTTTACAAATAATTCTATACAAATTGTAGTTTTATTCCTTGCTTTGTTTATATTTCTTTGGTGATCCGTACGGCTGCTAGAGAGACTTAGTTTGTTCGCTTACAAGTGAGAACTACGGCATACAATAGAATATAGGAATACTACCAGTGAAACTTGAGACGACAATTACTCAGGATTAGCTGACTAGACACCAGATGAATCTTGAATGCTACTAGTTAATTAATAAATTTGTAACGAGAGTTAGGATTTAGGAATTGCTAGTAAGAATCTATCTTGTGGAAGACCTGTTTTAGATTAATTTAGATCTGAGGTAGCAATCTAGAATTAAGAAAACACATAGGAAGGGAATTGAAGAATTAGGAAGAAGCAGTAAACAAGGATTCCTCTGTTTAGCTTGTCAACAAGATCATCTTTTATTGTTTTTATTTTAGTTTATTTATTTTTTAGCAATTCAACCCCTCAATTTCCTATTATTTGATTTCTTCAGTTTATTAGTTAGATTAGAATAGAGATTTAAACTAGATACTGCATCGTTTGGTTAGATAACCTGAAGGGATATTTTAGGAAATCTGACTACAGTAGACCGTACACTTGCCGAATTAGGTTTAACACCGTACAAGTTTTTGGCGCCGTTACCGGGTAGGCACGGTTATTTAGTTTAGTCCTTATTCTATTTTTCTTTTATTTATTTTGTTATGTTTTGTTATGTTTATTTTATTCTCTTTTGTTTATTTTTATTTAGTGTTATTTTGTTTAATTGTTATTATTTGGTTTGATATTAAATTTATTTGATTGATTGTTTTTTTATTTTTTTATAGTTATTTCAATTTTTAGGATTTTTATTTTATTAGATTAGTTTATTTATCAATTTGTTTAGTTTTCCTTATATTTATTTTTATTTTTTTTGTTCTCTTTAGTTTGATTTTAGTTTTTTATTTGTATATATTTTTTGGGTTCAGTTCATTTGGTTTTTATAGGATTTTTTTAGTTTGATTTTATTTTTGTTTTCGATCATTTTTATTTCTGTCTAGTTTAGCTTAATTTTATTTGATAATATTTTGTTTTGTTTTTAGGATTTGTTTTTCTGTTTTGTCTATTTTGTTTTTAGTTTATTTGGATTTAATAGTTCTCTTAGTTTATAGTTCTTAATTATTGTGTTTTGTTTCTTTTAGCTTTTCTTTTCATACATGTTTGATCTAGCCAAAGACGTTAAAGAAGGACATCTGACTAGGAGGCAACCCAGAGTTAAATTTTATTAGATTTTATTTTCTGTATTAATTTCTTTGTACTTTTTTACCCGGTTTCGTTGTCTATTAATATTTAACTTTGTTTTGTAGTTTCTGTTGCTTCTGGTGTCTTTGAAATACCCCAAACCTAGCTATGGTGTTTAGATGTTAAACTAAGATATAAGAAGGCTAAATTATGCCTTAGAAACATTAGGAAACAATTTAAACCAAAGAAAACACAAGGAAACGCCATAAGAGCAGTTTAAGCAAAAACATGCTCTAAGCTTGGAGTAACTTTGGGTAACACCCAAATATCATTCTTAGACCTTAGTAACATTCTAATGGACATGTTAAACCAATTACCAAAGAAAACCAAGCTCAAAAACAAGTTAAAACACAAATTGTCTTAGAAAGAGGTTTTGAGTGACTAAATGCCCATGATTACACCTTAATCAACTTGTGTAATAATTAGTATCACATTAGGCTGCCTAAATCAATGGGAAACCAAAAATTTCACAAATATGTGCACTAATTGTGAATAGTAACCAAATAGTGCCCAAATTAAGCTTTAGTCAACTTTGTCTAATTAGTTGGTCAACCAAGACCTTAAATATCTTCATTATCAAGGGGGGCCGGTTTTTGAAGTGGTGAGTCACCACATGAGCCAGCAAATTTAGAAAAGAAGAAGTAAACTAAGTTAAGGTACTATTTACCTTTTAAGGAAAATATCTCACATAAGTTACCTCTCTCCTCTTCTTTCTTCATTCTTTCCTTTCCCACCGGTTTCATCTTCCTCTTCCCTTCTCCATTCACATAAGAACCAGCCCCATTGTTGCCTCACCTTGCTTTGCTAACCAAATCTTTATTTTTGCTCCAAATCAAAAACTAAGCATAGATTTCTCTTAGTTAGATCAAGCCCTTGCTTCCTATCTTTTCAAAACTAGAAAAGCTCCATTTCGGTGCCAAGAGAAAACTCCATTGAAGGAGAAAAATCAAGTTTGAAGAGCCCATTTGGTTCTCCATCCACTCAAGGTAAGAAAACTCAAAGAAAAACTAAGTTTCCACCATTTTTCCTTCATGACCGAAAATTACCTTCTCATGGGGTCTTGTTTTATCCCTTGGAATAGCTTGTTTTCCTTCTCCAAGGACTAGTGGAGGTCCTTCTTGATTCATACCGAAGTCTATCTTGAGACTTCAAAGAACATTGACAAGAGGATTGAAGTCCTTAGCCGAGAATCATCTAAGAAAACATAAGAAGGAAGTTAAGAGAAAAGTTGGAAAATAAGGTAAATAACTTACCTTAAGGTGTTTTATTGTTTTAAGGGATGGGATTTAGATAGATGATAAGTTTAGTTTAGAGTTTACATTATTCAAGGGTAATTAAACCTAGGAGGAAGAACATGATTATATTTGAGAACTTGTGACTAAGGAGCACATGACAAAATGAGTTAGTAAAATAATCACAAGGTGAAGTACAAGAACACTATTATTGCAATGGGACCATTGTTGTATATATTTGCAGGACAAAGGCTATTATATGTGGGAAATTCAGTGGTTGAATTTAAGTCATTTAAGGGCCTTAGAGCCAAGTCATTTAAGGGCCTAAGTGCCAAGCAATTTAAGTTTATGCATTATATTATGATGTAGTGTAGTTTGGGTGTAATTTGTGTGTAAGGAATGTGTATTAAGGATTTTAGTGTTCATGGTTGTTCAATGGTGAAAAACCAAATGGTTGGGTGTAGTAATATACTAGAGAAGCCATGCTAAAATTTAGTTGTGAAACTTGGTGTTTAAGATGTTCTAAGGAGATTTTATGACTAAGGGAGTACTAGTAAACAATAAGGGTTGTTTTGGTGAAAATGTATAAACTAAGGTGTTCTTGAGTGTTAGGGTGACATAGGGATGTCTAGGAGGAACTAGGGGTTACAATGGTGAATTTAAGGTACCAAAACCATGGTAAGAGAAGTTATAAGACTTGTGCAAGGTTTGGAGGAACGTAATGTAGAAAGACTTGTGAGAGTGTAAGTGTAAACTAGGGTATGTGGCTTTAGGAATGTTTAGGAAGCTTGAGTAAGGAAAGATGGATTGTAATAATGCTTGAGGAGAAGTTATATTGGTGAAAAAGGAATACTTTGGTTAGTTGAAGTCTTAGGCAAAAATTGCTAGTTGGAAATGGAAGGATTTAGTGCTAAGTGTTAAGGATTTAATGAGAATTTGAGTAAATGGTTAAGGAGGTTGATGGAGGGTGGAGTAAGAGGTATAGTGGTTGGTTTAAGAGTGGGCTAAGGTGTTAAAATGAGGTTAGAACACATTAGGACACTTGTGGTAAGGTTTGGAGTGAATTAAACACTTAGAAATAAGTTTCTGAAGTCGACCTACCTTACGACCGACCTTAGCAAGGTCAGTCGGGCCTAAAATACACGTTTAGGAATGTTTCTGAAATGGACCGACCTTGGCAAGGTCGGTCGGGGTAAAATTTTCAAACGGTAAAGTGTTCTGTTTCCGACCAACCTTGGGACCTACCCTGCAAAGTCGGTCGGCCCTTATAAAAAAATTAATTTTAAGGATGTTAAGTGGTGTAACACCCCAACTAAGCACATAACTATACTTGGAATCGCAGCGGAAAATAAACAACTAAACGATAACTAAACGATTGGTGTGCTACAATGCCGTCAACCACCCACGTGGCTAACAAGGCTGAATAAATACAATTGTACCGGTCTGATGATCAGACTCCCGAGCATAGAACTAACAACCATATATATACATTAACATAATACCGAGTATTTACATAAATCCTTCACTATATACTTCACTGTAAACCATCACAACCAAGTATATAACACGCCACGGGAGCACAGGCGCAACCCGGGCAACATCCAAAAGTACTCCAAAAGTAAACTACTCTCTAGGATCTAGAGCCACTCTGCTTCCTCGATCCTCATCCTGCAATAAAAATATGGAGCCCCCGAGGGGGTCAGCACCTTTGCTGGTATGGCTTACGCGCAGCCCATCGGCTACCGAGATACGCGCAACCAATTGTCATGATGACATGGTATTTATTTTAAAACACACAACACATACATACATAACATAATACAGGTATTGTACACAACATAACACACATCGCAAACATACAATTCCTTATAGGAAGAGAACCAACACAGTTAGTCCCCATTGAGAGCTTAGAGAATGTTGCCATGCTCATACTTAGCTCGTACTAAATCGTTACCGTCCGGTTAGATTGAACGGTTAACTTAACACAAGGTGCCCCGGATATAGTGATCCAAGCACACCGAAACAAAACACATAGTATGCCCCTGTGGCCCGACGTGAGTCAGTAAAATAGCCTTGGTTAAGCTAAAGGGAAGGTTAGAAACCAAATTGGAAACTTAACCATAACATACAGAGAGAATCGAACCGGTTATGACATCGACTCCCATACTCACACGCGTGGCCGGAACAGACCGGACTCCTCACTTCCCCCGTTAGCCCTTGTTAGTAGTTCATCATTGAACTCAACAAACAATTTACAATAATAGGTCCAGTCTTGTTAGACACGCACAAGGGAAGAGAGAGTCATACTTAACAACATAATAATACTTAACAACTGTAAACTCTTTACATGGTTTAATCTTACAAGGTCATAAACACACAGAAAAACAAACAACACACAAGCCGGTGTAAACCGGTAGGCAACAGACTGCAAGAAAACCATACCTTGGTCCTTGCCTCGACTGGTTTCCACCTTGAAAGAATCCTAAACACATTAGTAACGTCGGTTAATTAACGCACTAGTCCATTGTTAACATCATCTACTCATTACTACTAGTTTATTTTTATTTTACACCTATTACAACTTCTCATCCTTTTATTGCCTTTAAAAACTCACCTAACATGTTACTTAACCTCATAATATCATTACTAACCTACTACTATTTTTAGATAACAATTCCCATCTTAAAACAATAATTTTTGGTCCATATAGTGGCCTGTCCGAACTTGTGTCCGAGCTTCCAAGTTCGGACACAAGCCGTGATTTTTGACAGAAAACAGACACATGTCCGAACTTGTGTCCGGACTTTGGAAGTTCGGACATGAGTCGAGGAAAATCCTAACCAGAAATCAATACGTCCGAACATGTGTCCGGACTTCCAAAGTTCGGACACAGTTCGAGGATAATCCTTAGAAATAACAGGTGCGTCCGAACTTCCAAATTCGGACGGTAGTTCGGACACTACCTAAAATCCAGAAAACTGTAAGCGTAACAGGGCATGTCCGAGCTTCCAAGTTCGGACGGAAGTTCGGACGTGCCATTATACTCAATTTCTAAGCCTTTAAACACTTAACCAAATTCCTCCAAAGCCCCAACACTATAGTGTCTTCTCCTTAAGTTTCTAAGTGATGTTTCATGCCTATACTAACATTATATCAAGATATTCCTTCCACACAAACATCATTACTTTTAACATCATTTCTTACAAACTAAAACCTTAAGTCCTTCTTAAAATCCCTTTTTCCTAAGCTTACACTTTCTCCTTATCTTACCAAAGCTTGCCTAAGCCTTCATCTAAGTCCAAAATGACTTTGGTACATACTAAAACCTCAAGATCATGCCTAAGTCCTTATTACACTCTAGAACACTTCCTAGTTCATCAAAATTCCTTTACAACATCTTGAACTCCTTATGCATTTTCTAAATTTCGGCATAGTTTCTCCTAGCATTTTGTTACACCTTAGCACATTATTTTCATCATTAATCATCCTAGAACCCTAAGAACACCAAGAACACTTTCTTACACAACTTCACCAAATTCACACTACATCACAATATAGTGCATAACTTAAATTGCATGGCACTTAGGCCCTTAAAATGCATGGCTCTTAGGCCCTTAAAGTGCTTAAATCATAAACACTGAATTTCCACAGTATATATGCCTTTAACCTGCGATTACATACAACAAGACATATGTTATTTTACTAGTCTCTTTGAGAACATTTACTAGGTCATTAACCATTTGCTCTTTAGATAGTTTTAATAAGCAATTATAAGCTCATTTCTCCTAAGGCATTAAACAACATTTAAGTTAGTAGATTTACCTCTTTTTTTTTTCCAACACACTTCCTTCTTGTTTCCTTACAAAACCGTATGGTATTTTGATTCCTTGTCAAGTTCTAAACAATATACAAACATTATAATGAGTATTCAAGCTATAAGCTTCATCTCATTGTAAACCCTAATTTGACATTGTTTCAAAACATTAATGTAGTTGTTTTACCTTGGTCTTTGAAGAGAGTTTGAATATATAACAAGAGAGGACTCCACCTAGTCCATGAAGAGTTGAAATGAAGCTAGAACAAAGTCACACAAAGAGCTATATCAATGTGTATTTTCGGACATGACAAAAAACAAGGAGGAAACTTGATTTTTGTTTGAGATTCCTTACCTAGAAGCAAAGGAGAGTAAAATGTAGAAATCCAAGCTCAAGCTCCTTCAATGGTGGAACACCTTGGCACCGAAATGGAGCTCTTGGAGTTTTGAGAAGATAGGAATGAAGAGCTTGATGAGAGGAAGAGATTGGTGGTTTGTTTTTGATTTGACGAAGAGTGAGCAAGATTTAACAAGAGATCAAAGTTGGAACTTCCATGGGGTAGTAGTATTACCGAGAGAGAACAAGGAAGAAGAGAGAAGAAGAAGATTGTGACCGTGGGAAATGAAGGAAGGAAAAGAGAGAATGAGATAGAACTTACTTAAGAAGATATTTATACTAATAAAGTAAAAAGTAAGTTTAATTAGTTTTCTTACTTACTTATTATTATCAACTAAGGAGTGGTGAGTCACACACTTATAAAAACCGGCCCCCTTTATTAGTATGAGGGTATTTTAGTCTTTGTTTGTCAATTTAATTACTTAATACAACATATGTTACAAACTAGCTTATAAAAAGTACTATTCACCTAAGCAAGGCACTTAGAAGTGAAATTTTTGATTTCCCACTAATATAGCCACCCAAATGTGATACTATATAGTACACATATATTAAGAGTAATGATGGACATTTAGCCATTCAAAACTCATTTACAAGACAATTTTTCAAAAACGTGCTTTAAGACCTCTTAAAGCACATTTTGTGTTTTAACTTATTTTCAAGCTTGGTTTTCTTTGGTAATTGGCTTAATATGTTCATTAGTGTATAAATGAGGTCTTGGTAAGCTCATTAGGCCTTACTCAAGTTTATCCCAAGCTTAGAACACATTTTGGCTCTTATTGACTTTAAAGCACATTTGTGTTTCCTTTTTGTTTAAATTTGTTTACTAAGGTTTCTAAGACTCTTTTAGTCTTATTACACCCTATTTAGGTGTTTAAACAACATAACTAGGTTTGGGGTATTTCAATCTACCCCCCTTAAAAGAACTTTGTCCCCAAAGTTCATACTTCCACATAACTTAAACATTAGAACATGAGAACACATATTAACAACACTTCTATTCACATTAACAACATCTTTACATCATATCGGACACATGGTCCAAACAACAAAACATCACACATCATTCAGACTCAGCGGTCTGTAACATTAACAATGTAACATTAACAACATAACAACACAACAACACAGACAATGTATTCAAATACATGTCTATATATAACCGAAATGGCTCTACCCCCTTAAATAGGGGTACGCCCCGTACCCTATACATACACTAAAACTAAGAAGTAAACAACGACGGGTACTTCACCTTCATCTTATCTTCCAGCTCCCAAGTGGCCTCCTCAACGTCCTGGTTAGACCAGAGAACCTTCACCAGTCTCACAGACTTATGGCGAGTGTCCCGAGTCTTAGTGTCCAGAATCCGTACCGGAGTCTCCACTGATCGCATGGTCGGCTCTAAAGTTAGCCTTTCTGGCTGAAGCACATGAGACGGATGAGACATATACTTCTTCAACTGGGAGACATGAAATACATCATGTACCTTGCCCAGCTCGGCGGGTAAGTCAAGTCTATAAGCTACCGGGCCGATCCGCTCCGTCACAACATAAGGCCCCACATATATTGGGCTCAATTTGCCTTTCTGGCCAAACGAAACACTCCCTTCATGGGGGATACTCTCAAAAATACCTGATCGCCCACGGCGAATCCAGGTCACGTCGGCGCACATCTGCGTACGACTTCTGTCTATCCTGAGCTGCTTTCATATTAGCCCTGATCTGGCGAACTTCTGCCTGAACTTGCTCAAGATACTGGTCCTATAATGACCGTCTCACTCGACTCATCCCAGCATAATGGCGTGCGGCATGGTCTACGTACAATGCCTGGAAGGGAGACATCTTGATCGATGCATGATAACTGTTGTTGTAGCTAAACTCGATCAGATGTAACTTATCAATCCAGCTGGTCTGAAAGTCAAGTGCACATGCACGTAGCATATCCTCTAGTGTCTGAATAGTGCGCTCACTCTGACCATCGGTCTGTGGGGGTGAAACGCTGTACTCAATTTCAGTTCAGTACCCAAACACTTCTCGCGTAGACTTCCAATATCTGGATAGGAATCTGGTATCTCTGTCAGATACAATCGTCTTTGGTACGCCATGATGTCTTACAATCTCTTTGTCGAAGAGCTCTGCACGCTTCCACTTTCCAGGTGTCCTCATCGGTATGAATCGAGCCACCTTGGTCGTCGGTCTACCACAACCCAAATCATATTCAGACCTCCCCTTGTAGGCGGAAGCCCTACTACGAAGTCATAGATATGTCATGGAACTTCCACTCCGGCACTGGCATTGGCTGCACCATACCACCAGGCCGTCGGTGCTCAAACTTGACCTTCTGACAAGTGAGACACCTCAACACATAGTCATTCACATCCTTTTTCATTCCAGCCACCAGAAATATCTTTTCATACCTTTATACATCTTTGAAGCTCCGGGGGAATCGAAGTAGTAGAACAATGGGATTCACTCAATATGTGCTCCTTCAACTCAGCGCTACTCCTGGGTATACACAATCTGCCATTAAGCTGATCAGGTCATCATCGTGGAGTCTGAAGTCGTACTTCTGACCTCGAATGTGCCATCAATAAGCTTCTGTCTAATCTCCATCATGTACTGATCCGTCATCTGAGCACTCCGCACCTCTTCAACCAAGCCAGTATGAGAGACTAGCGAATGGAGAGAGTGTGTCGGCGACTCAATGCGTCAGCGTACCACATTTGCCTTACCCTCCTTGTACTGTAAATTGATGTCATAATCATTCAGGAATTCAACCCACTTCTCTGTCTCATGTTCAACTCCTCTGAGTGAACAAGTACTTTAAACTCTTGTGGTCAGAATAGATCGTCACACTTACCCCATACAAGTGATGTCGCCATATCTTCAGTGCGAAGACAATGGCCCCCAATTCTCGTGGGTAGGGTAGTTCTCCTCATGCTTCTTCAGCTGTCGGGAGGCGTAAGCCACGACCTTCCCGTGTTGCATCAACACACAACCCATACCCCTGCCTGAT
Organism: Limonium bicolor; assembly: GCA_023374045.1. Lineage (NCBI taxonomy): Eukaryota > Viridiplantae > Streptophyta > Magnoliopsida > Caryophyllales > Plumbaginaceae > Limonium > Limonium bicolor. Next base: position 175,896,522 of record CM041778.1, on the reverse strand, counting down.
GCGTCGCAATAGACCTCAAAACCATCTGGACCGTCTGGTAATGTCAGAACCGGTGCAGATGTCAGAGCATCCTTGAGACTCGCGAAAGCCCTCTCACAGTCGACTGTCCACTCGAATGGTGCATCCTTCTTCATCAAGGAAGTCATCGGCTTCGAGACACTGGAGAAGTCCTTCACAAATCTCCTATAGTAACCTGCCAGACCGAGGAAGCTCCTGATGTCGGTAACTGTCTTCGGCCTAGGCCAGGTGCGTACTGCATCTATCTTTGCCGGATCAACAGCGATCCCGGCCTCAGAAATCACATGTCCAAGGAAGGACACTTGATTCAACCAAAATTCACACTTAGAAAATTTAGCATACAGCTGATTCTTTCTCAATGTCTGCAATACATCTCTCAGGTGGCTTTCATGCTCACCTTTCGATTTCGAATACACAAGTATGTCATCGATGAAGACTACCACTGATTTGTCCAACTGATCTTGGAACAAACGGTTCATTAAGTCCATGAACTTTGCTGGTGCATTTGACAAGCCAAACGGCATAACTGTGAACTCATAATGCCCATACCTAGTTCTGAAGCTGTCTTTTCGATATCACTGTCACGGATGGCAATCTGGTGGTATCCGGAACGTAGTCTATCTTGGAGAATACTGATGCTCCCCTAAGCTGATCAAATAGATCGTCGATGCGTGGTAAGGGGTAACGGTTCTTCACCGTAACAGCATTCAGCTCCCGATAATCAATACATAGGCGGAGGCTACCGTCCTTCTTCTTCACGAAGAGGACCGGCGCTCCCCATGGTGAAACACTAGGGCGGATAAAGCCCTTGTCGAGTAGGTCTCTCAGCTGCTCCTTGAGCTCTGTCATCTCTGCTGGAGCCATACGGTAAGGTGCTTTCGCAATGGTCCGGTGCCCGGAACTAGATCAATCTCAAACTCAACCTCTCGTGCTGGCGGCATGCCCGGCAGTTCCTTAGGAAATACATCAGGAAACTCCGACACTACCGGCACATCTGGGCTAAACTCAGGGTCTCTCTCTATGTCCTGAACATAGCAGAGGTATACATCTCCTCGTCGTAACTCACGAAGCCATGGCGGTGATGATCTGAGTCGAAGGCTCCTGGGCCTCTGGCGGTAAGATATGGTAACCCCAGATGGACTCCGAAGAAGCAGTCGATGCTCGGCACACAGGATTCTGCCCTTGTGCCGCTCCAACCAGTTCATCCCGACAATCATCAAAAGCCTAGTCCGTCGAACTCTATCAATCGATCGGAAACTCTTCACCCCATTCGAACATAGCATCTCGGTAGTAGCGGGTACATCTGATCCGCTCTTTCGACGGGAGAGTGACCACGAAGTCTGGCATCTCTTCACCGTCTAACCCCAGCCTCTTCGCAAATGATAGCGAAATGAATGTGTGTGAGGCTCCAGAGTCGAACAAGATCGATGCATCCACGCCATTCACTGGAAAGGTACCGGTGAGGATTGTGCCGCTCTTGCCGGCTTCTGCCTTATTGCAGACACTTAGTATACCTCCCGTTCCGAGTGCACAGCCTAATTCATTGGCAAACTAATAAGTATTGGGTAACAACACGGTTGATATGATTCAAACAACTCCACTTTATTCATTAACACACTCTCTTTTTACAACATTCATTGGCTTATACTGTCGCCATGATTCATACTTACAACATCCTTAATACATACTGTTTATCACATAATTATACAAGGCTTAAAACTGTCTGAAGGTCAAATTCAGACGTCCGGGTTTCATGTGTGTGGCATTGATCACTGCCGACGGTGCGGTGTTCAGTTTGATCTTTCTGATGCCGTGGTATAGCATCCTTGATTGTCCACCCATGATTAGTACATCTCCCGATTTCAGCAGTAGCTTCTTTGCGAGGTCAGCACGCTTCTGCTCGCCATATACAAATACTGCGGTATCACCAATGGACCAAGACACCACGGGTACTCCCTTACTTAGAGACTCGGGTGACTCGTCCTTGTCTTGGTGTATACCTAACCGTCCACCCTTCTGGTAGAAGTTCACAATACATAGATCTGTTTTTACACTTGGAATTGATTCCGTTTCAACTTGTTGAGCAATTCCCACGGCGTGGTTAACGACCGCATGGAGCTCCTCTGGTATACTTGATACTGTTGCTCCATCTCCAGCTCGCACTTCTTGATATGACTTGGTGTAAGGGTTCCAGTCCTTACCCATGCACATCATCTTCAATTGCATCCTTGCTCCGTTCGGGTATTCGGGTGTGTAAAACCCTCCTGGTTTTGCTCCAAGTTCGTCGCATCGTCTGATGATATGGATTTGTGCCTCCGGTGTCAGGTATCCATTTAGAAGTATCATACCTGGCTGGATGACCTGACATTGCTCCAACGGAAAGTCGGTGATGTTGATGGTGGTTCCTTCAGGGTTTGGTGTGGGTGGGATTGGATAACATATATTGAAAGTTCCTTTAAGTTTAGAACTCTATTAGGTAAATCTCACACTATACTTCATTTATTTACTCACATGATTGTTACTTAAACTCACTCACACACATGCATGGAATGCGGTATGCAAACACTCATTACATTCAACAGTTTAGGCGGTACCTGGTCTAGAAGAGGGCCCTGGCGCCTCAGACCGGTCCACCACATTCAGGGTGGCCTTGTTGGACCCCGACCCCTTCCCCTTCTGGGACTCTGTGTACCTCTGATCTGGGGTGGCTGGTTCGCCGTCTTCTGGCCATCGGTGGTCGCAGTGGCCTTACCCTTCCATTGCCCCTTGGGCCTGAAGTTCCTACTGTTCGGGTTCTGCCAACATTCATGGTCACGGTGACCCATCTTCTTACAGTACCGGCACTGAACATCGTTACCCTTGCAGTCCTTGCCGGGGTGGTCTCCGTTGCACCACTTGCAGTAATAGTGGCGCTCCGGTCCAGAGCCCGTGCTAGCTGCTATCACAATACACCATTAATACTTGTTTCACAACTTATTAACATATACTCTAACTTATCACACAGGATTAGACAATTACCCTTAGGTGGGTAAGAACGTAGGGGCTTGGCCGCATACGCATAGGTGAGCTGCAGAGGCTCCTCAGCAGTGGTGGTCTGGGTCTGGCCCTTGCCACCTTGTTGCTGTCCTTTCTGGGACTGGGGGTATGATTTCTTCTTCTTCCCTCCCCACTGCCCTTGCGTGCCTTGACCCTCGTTCTGAGCCTTGCGCTTGAGCGCACTCTCCTCGTCCCTCAGACGGACGGTGATCTCCACAATAGCAGCGGCATGATAGCACTCCTATATTTAGGGTGTCAGTTATGCCCCGCCAAATAATCACATCACATTAACATTGTACCACTTATTCACATTACACTGTAATTCCTTTACCTGCAAGGTGGTATATCCAGTAGGCCCCATGCCGTAGCGTAGGCGATAGTTCAGTCCGTTGTAGAAACGGTTCACAAGGATCCGGTCTGAGTAACCCAGATCCGGTAGCAGGTGGATAAGTCCGATGAAGGCTGAGTAGTACTCATCTACCGTCATCTTATCCCCTTGTCTCAGGTTGTCCAACTCCAGGCGCTTGGCCTCTTGCACATGTATAGGGTAGTATTTGGCTCGCAGAGCCGTGTACTCCCTCCACTGAAGTCGGGTCAGCAACTCTACCCTCGCGCACAAGCTTCCACCAGTTTTGTGCCGAGCCTTCAAGTAGTAAGCAGCAAGTCGTACCTTGACCTGCTCAGGTGGTGCTAGGGTTTCGAAGGCGGTCTCCATCTCGGAGATGTATGCCTCGAGCTTACGGGGATCGGTCTCCCCACTGAATGAGGGCGGCCTCAGATCAGCCAACGCCTTGACCCAATTGGTCTCTCGTGGCGGTGGTGGTGGTGGCTGAACTCCGGCTGTTGCCCTTGCTGTATAGCAGCAACTAGTCGGGTACCAGCTGGCTACGGCGGCTGCAACTGCCTCAGCCATGGTCTGTGCCGTAGTATCATCACCCGGTCACCCATACCTCCAGTACCGCGCCCGCGGCCTCTCCTCGTGGTCTACCTGCCATCTGAATTCATATGAACATCTCATTAGCATTATGCTTGCACACTTATCGGTCCAACGATTGTAACGCTTCCCGATTACAGGTATCTCCACACTTAGTTAGTGGTCAACCTTTCCAATATGTTCACTTAGGTATCTGTAGTTAGGTTTCCTAACTCGGTATATCCCTAAGCTCGGTATTCTAGTCATCAGAGCGATACTTCGCTCTGATACCACTTTTTGTAACACCCCTACTACGCACATAACTATACTTGGAATCGCAGCGGAAAATAAACAACTAAACGATAACTAAACGATTGGTGCTACAATGCCGTCAACCACCCACGTGGCTAACAAGGCTGAATAAATACAATTGTACCGGTCTGATGATCAGACTCCCGAGCATAGAACTAACAACCATATATATACATCAACATAATACCGAGTATTTACATAAATCCTTCACTATATACTCACTGTAAACCATCACAAACAAGTACATAACACGCCACGGGAGCACAGGCGCAACCCGGGCAACATCCAAAGTACTCCAAAAGTAAACTACTCTCTAGGATCTAGAGCCACTCTGCTTCCTCGATCCTCATCCTGCAATAAAAATATGGAGCCCCCGAGGGGGTCAGCACCTTTGCTGGTATGGCTAACGCGCAGCCCATCGGCTACCGGGATACGCGCAACCAATTGTCATGATGACATGGTATTTATTTTAAAACACACAACACATACATATATAACATAACAGGTATTGTACACACATAACACACATCACCAAACATACAATTCCTTTAGGAAGAGAACCAACACAGTTAGTCCCCATTGAGAGCTTAGAGAATGTTGCCATGCTCATACTTAGCTCGTTACATAACTCGTTACCGTCCGGTTAGATTGAACGGTTAACTTAACACAAGGTGCCCCGGATATAGTGATCCAAGCACACCGAAACAAAACACATAGTATGCCCCTGTGGCCCGACGTGAGTCAGTAAAATAGCCTTGGTTAAGCTAAAGGGAAGGTTAGAAACCAAATTGGAAACTTAACCATAACATACAGAGAGAATCGAACCGGTTATGACATCGACTCCCATACTCACACGCGTGGCCGGAACAGACCGGACTCCTCACTTCCCCCGTTAGCCCTTGTTAGTAGTTCATCATTGAACTCAACAAACAATTTACAATAATAGGTCCAGTCTTGTTAGACACGCACAAGGGAAGAGAGAGTCATACTTAACAACATAATAATACTTAACAACTGTAAACTCTTTACATGGTTTAATCTTACAAAGTCATAAACACACAGAAAAACAAACAACACACAAGCCGGTGTAAACCGGTAGGCAACAGACTGCAAGAAAACCATACCTCGGTCCTTGCCTCGACTGGTTTCCACCTTGGAAGAATCCTAAACACATTAGTAACGTCGGTTAATTAACGCACTAGTCCATTGTTAACATTATCTACTCATTACTACTAGTTTATTTTTATTTTACACCTATTACAACTTTCATCCTTTTAATTGCCTTTAAAACTCACCTAACATGTCTTACTTAACCTCATAATATCATTACTAACCTACTACTATTTTTAGATAACAATTCCCATCTTAAAACAATAATTTTTGGTCCATATAGTGGCCTGTCCGAACTTGTGTCCGAGCTTCCAAGTTCGGACACAAGCCGTGATTTTTGACTGAAAACAGACACATGTCCGAACTTGTGTCCGGACTTCGGAAGTTCGGACATGAGTCGAGGAAAATCCTAACCAGAAATCAATACGTCCGAACATGTGTCCGGACTTCCAAAGTTCGGACACAGTTCGAGGATAATCCCTAAGTAATCAGGTGCGTCCGAACTTCCAAGTTCGGACGGTAGTTCGGACACTACCTAAAATCCAGAAAACTGTAAGCGTAACAGGGCATGTCCGAGCTTCCAAGTTCGGACGGAAGTTCGGACGTGCCATTATACTCAATTTCTAAGCCTTTAAACACTTAACCAAATTCCTCCAAAGCCTCCAACACTTATAGTGTCTTCTCCTTAAGTTCCTAGGTGATGTTTCATGCCTATACTAACCATTATATCAAGATATTCCTTCCACACAACATCATTACTTTTAACATCATTTCTTACAAACTAAAACTCCTTAAGTCCTTCTTAAATCCCTTTTTCCTAAGCTTACACTTTCTCCTTATCTTACCAAAGTTTGCCTAAGCCTTCATCTAAGTCCAAAATGACTTTGGTACATACTAAAACCTCAAGATCATGCCTAAGTCCTTATTACACTCTAGAACACTTCCTAGTTCATCAAAATTCCTTTACAACATCTTGAACTCCTTATGCATTTTCTAAATTTCGGCATAGTTTCTCCTAGCATTTTTACACCTTAGCACATTATTTTCATCATTAATCATCCTAGAACACTAACACCAAGAACACTTTCTTACACAACTTCACCAAATTCACACTACATCACAATATAGTGCATAACTTAAATTGCATGGCACTTAGGCCCTTAAAATGCATGGCTCTTAGGCCCTTAAGGTGCTTAAATCATAAACACTGAATCTCCACAATATATATGCCTTTAACCTGCGATTACATACAACAAGACATAAGTTTTTCTAGTCTCTTTGAGAACATTTACTAGGTCATTAACCATTTGCTCTTTAGGTAGTTTTAATAAGCAATTATAGCTCATTTCTCCTAAGGCATTAAACAACATTAAGTTAGTAGATTTACCTCCTTTTTTTTCTCCACACTTCCTTCTTGTTTCCTTACAAAACCGTATGGTATTTTGATTCCTTGTCAAGTTCTAAACAATATACAAACATTATAATGAGTATTCAAGCTATAAGCTTCATCTCATTGTAAACCCTAATTTGACATTGTTTCAAAACATTAATGTAGTTGTTTTACCTTGGTCTTTGAAGAGAGTTTGAATATATAACAAGAGAGGACTCCACCTAGTCCATGAAGAGTTGAAATGAAGCTAGAACAAAGTCACACAAAGAGCTATATCAATGTGTATTTTCGGACATGACAAAAACAAGGAGGAAACTTGATTTTTGTTTGAGATTCCTTACCTAGAAGCAAAGGAGAGTAATAATATGTAGAAATCCAAGCTCAAGCTCCTTCAATGGTGGAACACCTTGGCACCGAAATGGAGCTCTTGGAGTTTTGAGAAGATAGGAATGAAGAGCTTGATGAGAGGAAGAGATTGGTGGTCTTTGTTTTTGATTTGGACAAGTGAGCAAGATTTAACAAGTCAAAGTTGGAACTTCCATGGTGGTAGTAGTATTACCGAGAGAGAACAAGGAAGAAGAAGAAGAAGAAGATTGGTGACCGTGGGAATGAAGGAAGAAATGAGAATGAGATAGAACTTACTTTAAGAGATATTTTATACTATAAAGTAAAAAGTAAGTTTAATTAGTTTTCTTTACTTACTTATTATTATCAACTAAGGAGTGGTGAGTCACACACTTATAAAAACCGGCCCCCTTTATTAGTATGAGGGTATTTTAGTCTTTGTTTGTCAATTTAATTACTTAATACAACATATGTTACAAACTAGCTTATAAAAAGTACTATTCACCTAAGCAAGGCACTTAGAAGTGAAATTTTTGATTTCCCACTAATATAGCCACCCAAATGTGATACTATATAGTACACATATATATTTAAGAGTAATGATGGACATTTAGCCATTCAAAACTCATTTACAAGACAATTTTTCAAAAACGTGCTTTAAGACCTCTTAAAGCACATTTTGTGTTTTAACTTTTTTCAAGCTTGGTTTTCTTTGGTAATTGGCTTAATATGTTCATTAGTGTATAAATGAGGTCTTGGTAAGCTCATTAGGCCTTACTCAAGTTTATCCCAAGCTTAGAGCACATTTTGGCTCTTATTGACTTTAAAGCACATTTGTGTTTCCTTTTTGTTTAAATTTGTTTACTAAGGTTTCTAAGACTCTTTTTAGTCTTATTACACCCTATTTAGGTGTTTAAACAACATAACTAGGTTTGGGGTATTTCAAGTGGTGTTAGTGGTATGCCATTAGGAGGGTAATGATGATTAGAAAGATAATACAGGAACTTAAGGGATTAAGTTAAGTAAAGGATTTAAATGTTTAAGGTTAAGTTTATAAGAACTTAAGTGTTTTAGATGGGGATCATTAGTGACTTAAGTTGGAAGTAATTTACAACCTAAATTGGATGAATGTTTTAGGACTTAAGAATTGGGATTCGGAAGGTGATTAGACAAACGACCGTTGACGGTGAACGGTATGGTTTTCTTGTAGCCTGCTTGCTAATGAGGTGTCCCTCGGCTTGTGTGCTATCTGTTTATTTGCTATGACTAAAACAAGATAAAGCATGCAACCGGACTATTTATCTTCTTATGTGTTTGCATTGTACTAACACACTTGGCTTTGAGATTAGTTACTAACATTACTTAGTAACATTGGATGAGATAAGAAATTCACTCCCAAAATTTATTGGTTGCTTAATACCCGAGAAAGGTTTAACTAACATTTCGTCTATAAGACTTTCTACTAACTGGAACTTGGGGGGAGTGAGGAATCCGGGACTGACTCCGGTCATGCATGTTAAGGAAAGGGGGTCAGTATCTGAAGGAGATCCAACTTCCGCTTGAGGACTTGTCTTCAGACTTGTTGCCTAGGGTCGAATGTCGACTCAGCTACCTTGGATTTCAGCCCAAGGTAGGAGGCAGAATAAGATGGTGCGGTAGGATCACCTAAATCCTAAATTTAAGATAAGTTGTTTATTCAACCAATAGAGTTAATAGCTCGTTGGCTAGGGTTACTTTTGACCCGACAAAAATAAACATTGAGATAAGATACAACCATTTCTAATTAAAGAACGGTTTGTATGCTGAGATTGAGATAAGGATTAAGATTGAGGTAAGTTACGAATGGACTGAGATTAAGTGAAAGCATATCTTAAGGAGTTTAATGATTAACTCATTTATTAGGGGAACGCTTTTAAGTCGTTCATTGTGTGTGAACTATGTTGTTCATAAGTGGCTTGTTGTTTATTGCACTTCCTATTTATGTTGTGTATCTAATCAACTCCATGCTATCAACAATTAGTCGTCGTAGCCACGTTAGCTTGGGGGCTATAAGAGAATCGTACCAGCAAAGGTGCTGACCTCCTCGGGGGCTATTGTTTACATTTTGCAGGTAAGCGCCCTCAAAAGACTCATCAGGTGGGTGGTTAGACTTAGGATGAGGTTTAATTTTGAGAACGGGATGCGCATGTGCACCCGTCTGTTGATATGAAAACTGGTGGAGAATGTGTTAGTAACTAAGATACTTGTAAACTCGGTTGGTGTATATTTTGGATTAACGGTTGTAAGTATTTAAGTTCGGTATGTTCTGTTATTTCAGACCGTGGCAAGGTCCTGGTGTTGGTTAAATTCCGCTGCGACGTTTGTTTATGTTTAGTTAAGATGCGATAACCACGAACGGATTAAGACGGGGTGTTACTTTCAGATGAATTCTTCATGATGATACTGCAACCAGGTGCTAACAAGAAAATTGTAGGGAAAAACTATGTGCAAAGATGAATAAAAGAAATGGAAGAATCCTACAACTCTATTACGGGTAGCAAAAATCCCGGTCGGAATATAGTGTAAGTAGATTACAACCAAGTGAATCGAACCCAAGGGACTTAATAAAAAATTAGTCCTAATCCTCGGTAACTACCTATTCTAAACAAGGAGGGAAATTGAATAATAATTCTAAATTAAGAAAACTAACTAAAACCTATCTAAATGGAGTATTTACAAGGATTTGACCAAGGTTCGGGATTACATCAACCTAAGTACCAATATGATCACAAAATAAAATTACACGACTCGAATTAACCAAACCTTTGAACGCGTCGGATGTCCAGCCGGACATCAGATGCTAGGCACATTCACAGACTGTGAACGTGCTGGATGTCCTGCCGGACATCAGATGCTAGGCACATTCACACACTATGAACGCGCCGAATGTCCTGCCGGATATCAGATGCTAGGCACATTCATAGACTGCGAACGTGCCTGATACCAGATACCCAGCGTTCCACCCGGCAGGACCAATTTGTCAATTTTATTTCTTGTTTCGGGTCTGATAACAAGAAACTCACTACCCATTATCGAATCAAGCATGTCATGCCACGCCACGAAACGAACAATATAGTGGGGAAAGATGGGTTAATTCTCAATCTTATATGCTAACTCTAAATCATAGATGAAAACATTAAAGACCATTAAGATTGTCTAACCTATTCTACTCTTGGGCATTTCTTCCTCAAGTAGAATTTGCGAAAAAGAGAATAAAGTGGCCAACTATATTCACTTGCAAGAAGAACCAAATCTTAATGAATGCTTGAAATTATATTGAAATAATCATATTGTTTGCAAAGAGGAATTCATCCCTAACCAAGAACCAACAAGGATTACTACTTCACAGTCTATACAAACAAAATAAGAGATACAAAGAGGGTAAGGAAATTGATCATAGCCTTAACCGATAGAGATCTTCTTCTCTTCTTCGTAGATGTTGTGCAGAATCTCCTTGGACACCAACAGTGGGATGAATGCGGAATTGAAGTGTGAATGGAGTGTAGGGATGTGTTGGAATGTGCTTTGAAGCGTAGACCTTCGGCCTATTTATAGACTTCAATTTCCCTTGTGTGCCGGATGTCATGCCGGACAAGGAGTACCCGGCACCACGTGATAAATGTGTAGTTTACCATTAATTAAACCGCCAAATCCGCGCGAAAAGGTGCTTGTGCCGGACATGAGATGCCCGACACCACACCCGACATCAGTTGGAATGTTAACGGTTAATTAACTGCTAATTTCTGGTGAATCAGGGCAACTTTCCAGTATGTGCCGGGTAGCAGACACCCTACAGTACATCCGGCACATCTCTAGTTTTATATGTGCCTGGTAATAGACACCCGGCAGTACATCCAGCACATCTTCAGTTTTACTCAAAACTCATGCCGTGAACTAGATATCCGGCATCAAGTCCGGCGAAGCTTCATCCTTTGCTTAGAAATGTATTCCTAACACAAAAAACATAAAAACATAAGTCTAAACTTACATAATATACTTTTATATAATATAACATAAATATTAGCTATTCTAACCTTATTTTGACTATTATTCCTATAATTCTAATCTATAAGATATGATAAGTCTAAGGCTTATCAAGGCCCTACACTTACCTTTTGCTAGTCCTCGAGCAAACTTAATCAGAAAACACTAACTGGTTGTGCACAGAACAGACCACCATAATAATGACAATTAGATAAATCAATTCCAACTAACTGACTCTAATTCATAAGTATCACTTAATCATCCTTATTCCATCAAAAGCATACTAATGGGTATAAATCAAAATAAAGAATTTCAAAAACCGATCAAAAACTTTTGGGCATTTTTGCATAAGGGATTTTGTGGTCTCTATTTTTTCCGGTTTCCAACATTCAACCCTATTTTTCAAGGGTTTCTGAATGTGCAATAGACCCTCATAAATGGTTTTCACGATTCAGCCCTATTTTTCAAGGGTTTCTGAACCTGACCATGATTTTTATTTAGAAAGAGGAATTTAGGAAAAAAATAAAAGGAAAAACTCTCAGTTGTTTCTTTATTCTGAGGCAATTTTTGCAACCTCATAGAATATAATGTTTCCTTTTTTATTTAAGAAGATTTTTTTTCTTTTCTTCTTCTTTCTTCTTTTTTCTTTTTTTCACAAAACCCTATTTAAGATTTTCACCCAAAAAGAATTTTCACTGTTTTGAAAGAGAAAGGAGGAAAATAGTACCCAGAAGTAAATCAGAGATAAAAATAGGAGTAAGATCATATACTCATGTTAATAAAGAGAATCAAGAAGTAAAAATAGAAATCTAAAAGTCATTAGAAAGCTTACCTCTTGAGAAACAACCATTTATCCTTCCATAATCTCATTTGATCAAGGAACATGCAAAAAGCTTAGTAAAACATTAATAAGACTCTCAACTTATAACATATTATTTATATACATATACTCGTTTATATATAAATATATATATTGTAAATAAAATAATTTTTAAAGGGGGACCCCTGCCCTACACTTGGCAGGAACACTGTCTCCAGTGTTCAACAAATAAAAAGAAATAAGCAAAAAAAGGGTAAAAATAGAAAAGAATATGAAAGAAATTACTCCCCTGATATGAAGATGACCGTATGCGTGAGGGGGCTTTACACTTGACTTTGGCTACTTGGTGGGATGATCAGAGATCTTGGAAGTAATGGGGCCGAAATACGAGTTATGTAAATAATATGAAAATTTTATGAAAACTAAAAAGAAAAATAAAATTGAGACGTGTCGGCAGAATGCCGGACGTATCGTATCCGGCGTCGGACTTCCTCCGAAGTTGCCGGATCACCATAACCGGCCGTATGCGGGACACATTCAACTAGATAAAGAAAATGAACGAATTAATTCAAAGAATAAAGAATAGGGAGATCACCAATTTGGACTTGGACTAATTCCAAGTCCCCGACAACGGCGCCATTTTGCTAACAAGAAAATTGTAGGGAAAAACTATGTGTAAAAATGAATAAAAGAAATGAAAGAATCCTACAACTCTATTACGGGTAGCAAAAATCCCGGTCATAATATATGTAAGTAGATTACGACCAAGAGTATCGAACCCAAGGGACTTAATAGAAAATTAGTCCTAATCCTCGGTAACTACCTATTCTAAACAAGGGAGAAATTGAATAATAATTCTAAATTAAGAAAACTAACTAAAACATATCTAAATGGAGTATTTACAATGATTTGACCAAGGTTCGGGATTACATCAACCTAAGTACCACTATGATCACAAAATAAATTACAAGACTCGAATTAACCAAACCTTTGAACGCGCCGGATGTCCTGCCGGATATCAGATGCTAGGCACATTCACAGACTGTGAACGCGTTGGATGTCCTGCCGGACATCAGATGCTAGGCACATTCACAGACTATGAACACACCGGATGTCCTGCCGGATATCAGATGCTAGGCACATTCACAGACTGTGAACACGCATGATACCAGATACCTAGCGCTCCACCCGGCAGGGCCAATTTGTCAATTTTATTTCTTGTTTCGGGCCGGATAACAAGAAACTCACTACCCATTATCGAATCGAGCATGTCATGCCACAAAACGAACAAGATAGTGGGGAAAGATGGGTTAATTCTCAATCTTATATGCTAACTCTAAATCATAGATGAAAACATTAAATACCATTAAGATTGTCTAACCTATTCTACTCTTGGGCTTTCTTCTTCTCTCAAGTAGAATTTGCAAAGAAGAGAATAAAGTGGCCAACTATATTTACTTGCAAGAAGAACCAAATCTTAATGAACGCTTGAAATTATATTGAAATAATCATATTGTTTACAAAGAGAAATTCATCCCTAACCAAGAACCATCAAGGATTTCTACTTCACCATTTATACAAACAAAAGAAGAGATACAAAGAGGGTAAGGAAATTGATCATACCTTACCGATAGAGATCTTCTTCTCTTCTTCGTAGATGGTTGCGCAGAATCCCCTTGGACACCAACAGTGGGATGAATGCGAAATTGAAGTGTGAATGGAGTGTAGGGATGTATTGGAATGTGTTTTGAAGCCGTAGACCTTCAGCCTATTTATAGACTTCAATTTCCCTTGTGTGTCGGATGTCATGCCGGGCAAGGAGTACCCGGCACCACGTGATAAATGTGTAGTTTAACCATTAATTAAACCGCCAAATCCGCGTGAAAAGGTGCTTGTGCCGGACATGGGATGCCCGGCACCACACCCGACATCAGTTGGAATGTTAACGGTTAATTAACTGCTAATTTCTGGTGAATCGGGGTAACTTCCAATATGTGCCGGGTAGCAGACACCCGGCAGTACATCCGGCACATCTCTAATTTTATATGTGCCGGTAACAGACACCTGGCAATACATCCGGCACATCTCCATTTTTACTCAAAACTCATGTTGTGAACTAGATATCCGACATCGTGTCCGGTGAAGCTTCATCCTTTGCTTAGAAATGTATTCCTAACACAAAAAACGAAAAACATAAGTCTAAACTTACATAATATACTTTTATATATAATATAACATAAACATTAGATATTCTAACCTTATTTTGACTATTATTCCTATAATTCTAGTCTATAATATATGATAAGTCTGAGGCTTATCACCAGGCTGTAACACTTGAGCGAAACTCAAGTGTGGGGTCGTTCTACATATGGTGACAACAAAATCCAGGGGGGAGTTAGTTTGATTTCCTTTCTTAATTTATTTTTGTTCTGACTGCTTTGCTGTGTTTCCTTCGGACATAAATGTTTTTCTGCACGTTTAGAGTTTTTCAATCCTCCCTTGTAACACAATGAGGACATTGTTAAATTTAAGTGTGGGGTAGGGAGTGACCTTGAGTTATTACTTAAGACCACTAGTTTTTGTTTGTTTTTGGGTGATAAATAATATGCTCCTCTAATGCCGATAAATGTTGAATTTTAGGTGACAATGTTTGTGGAAGTCAGAAATTGAGCCTGATGACAACCTTAAAAAAATTTCTTCTTAAAAGTTGTCTGTCTGGAATTGTTTCTTTTTTAGTTTATTTTCACTGAAATATGATGGATTGACTAATTTTGAGACTGAAGAAATTTAGCTTGGGAACCTTGGGAATGAATTGAATGTTTGGAATGAAAGAATAAGGCAAGGTACTCCTCGTGATAAAAGTTTCCTAAACCAAATCAGGCCTCTTTTATCTGGTTATTAAGTCCTCGGGGTGCTTATCACCTATCTACCTAAGGTCTTGGGACCTGGGATAGTTGGCCCAACACCGTTACAGGGATAAGAGAATAGTCTTGGTGAAGGAACAACTATGCAATTAATTAAATAAATTGTTTGTTTTATTTCTTGGCGGAGAAAAGTTTTTGCATACAAAATATTTAATTGTAGTTTTTTAGTTTTTGATCATGAGAGCGCGTGGTGTTGAAAGGTATTGTGAAATAAGATATTACTTCACACCCGTTGTCATCCAATGGGTAATGGAATGAAATTGGTGGAAGGTCCTGGGCTAATCCGCGTTTCAGTTTCTACAATTTAGTTTATTCATGCTTTTATTAAAATTATTCTCTTTTCATTGTTTGTGAAAAACTGATAGCTTAGAGCAAATTGCTTTTGTTTATTGCCATTTTGCTTGTTTTTCTTCCGCTTATGTTTGATCTTGGAGTTTGGTGTTTCAGTTTGAAGTAGTTATATTCTTTATTTTCTCGAGGACAAGCAATAGCTAAGTGTGAGGTAGTTGATAAGTGGGGAATTTATCCATATTTCTATGCTTAATTTGATTAATGTGTGTTATTGGATTATGTGATAAATTCCCTTACTTTTGTGTTAAATTATATTAAATACAAAGAAATCCCTTTACTTGTGGTTTTATGCTTAAACAGATGAAAATAGTGAAGAAAATGATCTAGAAACACGTGCTGAGAGCTTAATGACCAGACGATGCTTAACGGGAGTCAAAACATTCACTCTGGTGCATTTTGGGGTCGGTCCGGGTCTTTGTTCGGACCTATAGACCCGGACCACACCGGAGCATAATATTGCCTAATTAAAGCCAGGTCCAAGTCTGCCTCCTAGAAAATAAACCCAGACCAAAATAAGAGGAACATAATCATATTTTCGTCCAAGCCGAGTGTCCGTATCGGCACGCAGATCTTCTCCGCCCGAATGTGAAACAAGTTGGTCAGGGTATTTAACCCAGACACAAACTTGGATCATGAAAACTTCTGTCGTAAGGACTGACTCTCGTAAGACGTCCGGGTTTATGACCCAGACGTAAACTTGGATGCAATGAATATTGCAGCAGGCGCATCATTTGACTAATGCAGTAGAGTACATATATATGTTTGATCAGCCGAGCCAGAAATTCTTATAATCTTCATTATTTGCAACTTTCAAAAGCATAGTCGTCAAGGAGAGAGGAGGAAGATAGAAAATAGAGAGCAACTTGAAAACGGGAGCAGAAGACAGAGACTGGATTCGTCATCGTTCTACAGCAATTAGATGATGTTTTTTAATCTCTGAATAGTTGTGCAGAATTCTGGTTTAATATGGATTCCTAGTATGAGATTTTTTTCTTCCTTTTGTGTTTACAAATAACTCTAGACAAATTGTTGTTTTATTCCCTTGCTTTGTTTATATTTTTCTGGTGATCCATACAATTGTTAGAGAGATTTAGTTTGTTCGCTTACAAGTGAAAACTGCGGCATGCAATAGACTACAGGAATACTACCAGTGAAATTTGAGACGACAATCCCTCAGGATTAGTTGACTTGAAACCAGATGAACCTTGAATGCTACTAGTATTAATAAATTCGTAATGAGAGTTAGGATTTAGGAATTACTAGTAAGAATATATCTTGCGAGAGACAGGTTTTAGATTAATTTAGATCTGAAGTTGCAATCTAGGATTAAGAAATCACATAGGAATGGGAATTGAAGAATTAGGGAGAAGCAGTAAACAAGGATTCCTCTGTTTAGGAAAACTAACTACGATAGATCGATAAACTTGTCGTGACATGTGCTTATAGTGACCGAAACCTTTCCAAAATGTGAAAAATGCAATGAAATCCGGGTGCATCTCGGGACCGGAACCTATTCCAAAGTGTTTTTGGGAAAAAATGTTGTAAAAGGTGCCAAACATGGCAAACTTTGAGAAAATTTTGTTTCCTAAAAAGGAAAATGAAATTATCGTTTCCTGACTCAAAATTTTGAACTTGTGACTATTTCCTAGAAGATGAACATGTTTCAAGGGAGGTGTAAGGTGTTTACTTTGGTGCTTAAAGCTTTTGTTGGTGGTTAGGGCTTATGACCATCCTGGTTTTGTAATTGTGGTTTTTGAGGTATGGTTTATGAGTGGTGCTCAGGACATATGACGAGCCTGAGGCTTTAGAGTCGGGGTTTTGAGTGGTGTTCAGGGATTATGACGAGCCTGAGGCTGGATTGTGGTCTTTGGACAAGTGGTGGTTAAGGCTTATGACGGTTTAAAGGTTCAAGCTCTTTTGATGTTGGCGCTTCCATGACAATTGTTGGAACAATAATTGCCCCCAGTATATCTTTGGACAATCTCAGTTAAAGTTTTATTCTAATAGATTGCCCCTAATGTTTTTCTGTTAAACGTGCAAACAAGTCTTATCCTCACCGGGTTAAGGTTCATGGTTTCTATGTGGTGCTTTACCTACTTACACTCGATGTGTTTGGTGTTGGCACTCATTCCTCTCTTATCGTCATAACTTCTAGACCATTGAATTTGATATTTGATGGATTTATGCATTCAATATGTTATTTTCACTTGATTAGATATACAACAATGTAGTCTGAAGTCTTTGAGGCTTATGACGGGGCCATGAGGTGTGATGAAAGACAAAAGGGACCATGGAGGGATATTTTGGGTTATGTGGAGCTTAGGGTTACCAAACCTGCAACTTGCGCCTTCTCTGGGATTCGTCTTCTTTGTCTTGAAGTCGTCTTGCTACTTTGTGTTGACTTTATTTTGAGCTTTGAACTTTGAACTTTTGGAGTCGTCCTTTACATCATTTTCTTGTTGACATTTAGATTTTCGAGGCTTTTCATATTTGCCTTTTCATCCTTCTTCGGGTTCTCGTGTCTCCTGGCTTTAGTTTGTAATCGGGGTTCTTGTGTCTCCCAGCTTTGAGTTTGTCTTCGGGGTTCTCGGGTCTTCCGGCTTTAAGTTTCCAGATTTGTTTTAGTGTGAGCTCTTTGATAATGGGTCACTTTGGGATTGTTTGCAGATCTTTTTGTCATACTTGTTGATGCATTGCTTCTTCTGGACCAGTGTAGTTGTCATCCGAGAGTCGGGCTCCTCCCTTCCTTTGTCACCGGGTCGGATATCCATTACGGGCTAGCTTATTTTTGGAGAATAATGATTCAAAAAGGAAGATATGTATGAAAGGCTCGGCGGGGGTGCCTAGGGTTTAATGTCAGGGTTTCACAAGCTTGCTGGCTATGTGGTGGTGTACCTACGTGCTTCGTCATTCCTGACAGTTGTGCACCTATTCTTGTTTCTTTTCACAGGTCTAAAAGTAAATCTACAAATTATCTTATTTGGTTGGAGTTATGCTATTTACCTTATGAAATACCCCGTAATTAAAAATAGTGATTAATTAAGCTAATAAGTAATTTAGAAGCTTAACTATGCATAAATAATCATGAGGGAGCAAATCCCGAAGAAAACGGATCCTTGAAACGGATTAAAAACACTAACGAACCTTAAAGCACGTTTTTCGAGATAACCGGGAAAACGTGTCTTTAAGCGGGTCAAATAGACTCGTAACAATTTTGGTCAACTAAATAATCATTAATAAATATTAGTGAAGCTTTAGAACCAATAAAATCAATAAACAAGAAATTAGTAAAAACTGTCAAAAACGGGAAGTTGTGGGGTAGAAACATAAATAACCAAAACTTATGTGTCCACTTTTAAAATAAAAAGCAAAGTTTGTGAGTGTGTGTGTGTGTGTGTCCGATTTGGACCCCTCCCTCACACTCCCTCACACTCTCCTCTTATTAGCAAAAGAAAAACAATAAAAAGCAAAAAGTAACTATACTACTCTACCTCACACCCTCTCTCTCCTACTCTCTATTCTCTCACTCACGTACCCATCTCCTTCCTCCTCTCTATTTTCTTCCTCTCAACCGATGGCAATGGAGTTTTGAAGAAACTCACAAAACCTCTACTTCTCTCCTCTTGTTACTCCCCTTGAACCTCTTCCAAAAATTATAAAAACTACACCATTGTGTTCCTCTCACCAAGTAGAGCATTCCTATCTTTTCAAAATTCGAAAAGGAGCACTTTCATCTCCATGGGTATGGAGCATTTGGAGCTTCAACCACCACTAGAACCACCTTCTTCTCCTTGTCATTTTGAGGTAAAAATCTTCTTGAAACTCCATTGTTTTTCTAGCCTTAAGGGCAAAACGAAATTTGAGCTTAAACTCTTGCTTGCTCCTTTTGTACCCAGCCGATTTTGGCATTCTTGAAAGGGTGGAAAGATTATTCTTGAGCTGTTCCAAGCATTACATAAACCCTTGGAAGGTAATATATCTCTAAACCCTAAAACTTACATTAAAAGCTTAAATAATGTTTAGGGTGTTGTTAGTATTAAAATGGTGTGTATGTATGGGTTATAATGTTAGAGTTGTGGAGTACCATAACCGGTAGAGAGAGAAGGAAGCAAGAAGAAGAAAAGAAACTAGAAGAGAAACAAGGTAATGATACTCACCTTTGTATAGCTTTGTAAATACTTATGTAACGGATTTTTAAGAATGAAAATATGTATTGAAAGATGGTAGTGTAATGTGTAGGAGAATCCAAATGTTCTAAACCCTTAAAAGACATGTAAAACTTATTGAAACCTAGTTGGGATTGGAATGTAATGTGCAGGAATTTTTAAGAGTGTTTGAGTATTGGTATTGTGTATGGGAGCTTGTATATATATGGTTGTTGAAAACAGGTGAGATGATAGAATGTGTGAATAAACAATGTGGTGAGAGTATAGAAATATAGGGGAGACTATGGCAAAATTTGTCTAGGATTAGAACACTTAATGAACTAGAAACTAGGTGAAAACATATGTTGTAACAGATTTTGATTTGAGTTGGTTAGTGGGCAAGTTGGGAGAAGTGTGTGATGCATTAGAAGCTTTAGGAGTGACATTAGAAGAGGGAGTTATAGTTGGGAGAGTTAGGACTAAAATCTGTAGCAAAATGCAACTAGAGAAGAAACTATGTGAGTGTTGAAATGGAATTTGGGAAGAACAAGAGTGTAAGTTAGTATAGGATTTGTGTGAATGAATTAAGGAATGAAATAGCATGATTTAGAGTGTTGTAGTGGTAAAACATGTGGGAATAAGTGTAGGAACAATGGGGAAGTAATGGGTGAAAGATAGAACTGAAAACAGAAATAAAAATGCAAATACTGGGCCGGACCGACCTTGGGACCGGACTTGCAAGGTCGGTCGAGCCCAGAATTACAAAGGACGGAAACCTTCTGGAATGGACCGACCTTGGGACCGGACATGCAAGGTCGGTCGGCCAGAAGAATTTTCCGTAATGCAACCTACTGGAATGGACCGACCTTGCGACCGGACTTGCAAGGTCGGTCGACTCAAATTTTTCCGTCTTGTAAGCTACTGGAATGGACCGACCTTGCGACCGGACTTGCAAGGTCGGTCGGGCTAAAATTCGCCTGCAACGAAACTTACTGGAATGGACCGACCTTGGGACCGGACATGCAAGGTCGATCGACTCCAGAATTTCGAAACCAGAACTTACTGGAATGGACCGACCTTGGGACCGGACTTGCAAGGTCGGTCGGCCCTGAAATTTTCCAACGTAATTCCTTACTGACTTCGACCGACCTTGGGACCGGACTTGTAAGGTCGGTCGGTCTTACAAAAAAAAAATTAATTTAACTAAATATATATATATATATATATATATTATACCCTATATACATATGTACATATATGTAAGTATACCAATGTTAAGTAAGGAAATAAACTTAAAGTAAAGAAGAGTGAGTAAGTACGTGTAAGTGTCAAAATGGAAGGACTTAGTAAGTATGACTTAGGAAACGTAAGAGGAATCGAATTAAGTTAATGATAGTTAATTAATCACTCGAACATATGTATGTTATAGGACTTGATTTGTGAGCACCGAAGGAAAGTCGGATTACAAGTACGACGGTGAACGGTATGAATTCCTCATGCCCCGTATGCTATCTTGGTTACTCTGATTTGTGTGTTGTGTGCTAACTGATCACCAAATAAGATAAATGCACGAATCGGAGTTACCATGTTTACTTGTGAATATGTAGTGTTGTGTATTGATGTATAGTTTTCTTTAATTCTTAGTTTGTATAATTCATGAAATGTGTGGATGAATATGAATGTGTGTATGAATGTTGTGATGTACTGTGACCGAACATGTTTATGATTGGACTTCTAACTGATATTCCTAACAAGCTAACCAATCTAACTTAAATTGGTAATTAAATTGGAATGAGTAGAAGTCCGATATAGTTTCGGCCACGCGTGAGGATGCGGAGACACGAGAGGTTGGCTCCAATTCCTGACTCTTGAACTGGTCCGCGGCCCAAATCCCTTAAGTGGGTAGCATCCCGGATTGGTGAGTCAAGTAAATCCCGGTGGTGGGACGGTGTAGTCCCGGGCCGGAGGTCATACCGACTTAACTTGAGTATGAGTAAGTAAATAAGAATGAGTAAGTAAGTAAATGGAAGCAAGTAAGTAAAGTAAGAGTAAGAATGTGAATGAGTAAAGAGTAAATAGCATTCCGATTAACCCGGATGCGTAATTTGGCTAACACGGTGAAGGTAAGTAAGTGTGTGTGCTACTGTATTGCTATCTTGTATTGTATAATGTATTGTATATGCATGTATGTTGCATGTAAGCATGTATGTATGAAATTAATGAATCGCATGTTTAGTGGACGTCAAATAGTCGGCGTGCCCTAGCTAGCACGCGGTATATGCGGAGTTCATGCGCAGCTTTTGCTGAGCCCCTTGGGGCGATGTTTTTACTACACGCAGGTACTCGAGAAGGGTGAAGATGAGGAAGAGGACGTAGCTTGTTTCTTTTGTCTTCTTTTTGATTGTAAACATTGAATTATGAATGGTGTACTAAGTAGTACACGGCTGTAGCTTTTTGGTAGCCGGTGTACCATGGGGTACACCTTTTTGGATATAGAAAGGATGGTGAATTGGTATAGATGAGTAGCAGGTTAGAACTCATTCTTCTGGCAAACTTGGAAATGATGTAATTGGAATATACTTTAGCACTCGGTAATCCATTGATGTAAGCATATGGTATTGGTATTCAGTAAGCAATGTTTTAGTAGCTCGGTATACTATGATCATCAGACCGTGACTGTAAGTAAGGTAAGCCTAGCTAGCCGTATGGGCGGTTAGCGGCGTTGTATCACCCGCCGTAGTAATAGTAGTATTTCCGCTGCGAACTGATAGGATTAACAGGACGATTAGACGGTAAGCGTAGGATTAACGGTAGGGGTGTTACAAAAAGTGGTATCAGAGCGTAGTTACGCTCTGATGTCCTTAGTTACCGAGCATAGGGGATTACCGAGTTAGGATTTCAACCGTCTTAAGACGGATACTTAGAAACCTAACTAGGAACTACCGTTGTTAACAACGGATACCCTTGACGTTCTTATGAACGATACCTTTGCTTAAATTCCAAGACCTTCAGGTCATATCTTGCAAAGCCTAATGTAAATGCTAAATGTTCAGATGTCAGGACGAGGTCGAGGCCGACCTAGGGGAGAGACATCTGACGGACCCGGCGCGCAGACGATAGCGAGATCGTCGCCGCCACGGTAGCGCAGATGCTACCTCAAGTAATTACCGCTATGCAACAGAACCAACAACCAACAAACTCAAGCGGGACCAATCCCTCCCCCTCCACCCAGAGAAGCTAACTGGGTAAAAGCTGTAGCGGAACTCCGCCCTCCTTGCTTTAGGGGCGAGAGTGATCCGGCTAAGCTAGAGGCCTACATCTCCGAGATGGAGACAGCCTTTGAAACCCTCGAAGCTCCTGCTGGAGTTCGAGTTAGAGTTGCAGCCTACTATCTGAAGGACGCAGCCATGGACTGGTGGAAACTAATCAAACATGAGCATGTCAACGACCCCACATTCGATTGGGAGTCCTTTGCATCACTCCTCCGATCCAAGTACTATCCGGAGCATGTGAAGACCAAGAAGAGGCTAGAGCTGGACGCCTTGAAAATGACAGACAAGATGTCTGTGGATGAGTACTACCGCACCTTCACTTCTATCCTCCGTCTTCTACCCGACCTTGGGTACACCGGCCAGGTGTTGGTCGATCGCTTCTATGGCGGTCTGAGCCATCGCCTTCGGTACGGTATGGGCTACACTCGATTTACCTCCCTTCAGGTAAATATCGGTTAACCCTTAGTACCATTTCAATCCCTTAATTTCATTAATTCCTTGAATCTCTTCCTTATCCTTTCTTAAATGAGAATCCCGGCTAATACCTGAAACTTCAGGAGTGTTATCACGCGGCTTCTCGCGTTGAGATCACTTGCCAACTACGGGATGAAGAAACCGCGCTGAAGCGCAAGGCAAACAATAAGAACACAAGTGCCGAGGAGCAGAACCAGGGTAAAAGCTGGAAAAAGAAGAAAGGGAAGTTCTTTCATCAAACTCAAAAGAACTTCCCAAGTGAGAGCAGTGCCCATGCTGAGCAGGGCAAACCAGTTGAGCTTCTTCAGCTTGGTTCATCTGCACCGGTGGCTGCAAAGCCACTGAGATCACACCCACCTAAGGGTAAACTTCTATCCTAAATCATATTCTTACAAGTACCATATCTAGTATATCCACGCACATGTGCTAACCCTCTAAACCTCAGGTTCTGGCTCCGGTTTCACCAAAACCTTCTCCGACGGCCGCACCTATGTGTGCAGGAAGTGCAACCAAGACCATCCCGGCAAGGACTGCTATGGGAGAGAAATCAAGTGCTACAACTGCCAGAAACCAGGACACACCCAACAGATGCCCAGAGAATGCCAAGCAAAAGGGGAACTTCCAAAGCTACAAGCAAAGGGAAGGCAATGAGGTTGCATCTGGCGATGCACCGGCCCAGCAGGCACCACAGGGACCGGGATCCCGGGGTCCTCAGAGGGGTGCACCTCAGAGGCAGCCTGTCCTTCATGTTATTGACCGTGACGGGTCCGGTTCTAAGTCCGGCCCAGGTAATTATCCGAACCTTTAATCCTTGAGAAGCATGACTAAGTATTGAGTAACTGTTTGAATGAATGCATGAGTGAATGAATCGAAGTATGTATTGAGCATGAAATGAAGTAGTTGAAACTAGTACTCACCGTAGATGAAATTATGATCATAGGAAGCTTTAGTATCTGTTATCCGATACCGGTAAACCTGAATCAAGAAGAGATCGACATCACCAACCACTACTACACACAGCGAACAGTGTCAGGTCATCCGACCAGGTATGATTCTATTAAAGGAATACCTGACACCCGAAGCACAAATTCAATCATTCGACGATGCAACGAACTAGGAACGGGTCAAGGTGGATTTTATACACCCGAATTCCCCGGTGGAGCGAAGATGAAGCTGAAAATGATGTGCTTGGGAAAGGACTGGAACCTTATACCAAGACATACCAAGAGACACGAACACAGATGGAGCGACGCCACCGACAATACCTCCAGAGTTTCAAACACTTGTCACACAAGCGGTAGAACTTGCACAACAATGTGAACATGAACCGATCCCCGCACTTGAAGCGGATCTCTGTATCGTCAACTTCTATGAGAAAGAAGGACGACTTGGGTTACACCAAGACAAGGAAGGACGAGACACGGAATCTCTTGAACAAGGAGTGCCCGTAGTGTCTTGGTCCATTGGTGATGACGCCATATTTATGTATAGCGAGCAGAAGCGTGTGGACCTCGCAGAGAAATTGGTATTGAGATCAGGAGATGTCCTAATCATGGGTGGAAACTCTAGGATGCTGTATCACGGAATCAACAAGATCAAACTGAATACGGCACCACCGGCAATAATCAATGCCACACACATGAAACCAGGACGCCTGAACCTCACCTTTAGAAGTATTAAATTCATAGTATCATGTAATCTATTAGTAACGTGTATTAGAGACACGCATGTATGATGGTTGGTTTATCAATAAAGAGCAGTGTTGATTTAATTCCACTTGTGTCCACCATCAATACTTATCCACTTGTGAATCCAATAGGTTGTGGACTCGGTACCGAAGGTATCCTGAGCATCCTCACCGAAGCACAAGCCGGCAGAAGCGGCACCATCTTAACGGGAACATTCCCAGTGAACGGCATTGAAGCCAATGTGCTATTCGACTCCGGCGCCTCTCACACTTTCGTATCGCCATCTTTTGTGAAGAGGCTTGAAGCTAGATGCGGATGAACTACCGAACTTCATGGTTACTCTCCCATCGAAGGAGCGAGTAAAGTGCACCAAATACTATCAATCAGCCACCATCGAAATCAAAAACGAAGTGTTTCCCATCTCCTTCATCGAGTTTAATGGATTGGGATTCGACTTAATCATCGAATGAATTGGTTGGAGCGGCACAAGGGTAGAATCCTCTGCGCCGAGCATCGATTGCTGCTCAAGAGTCCTTCTGGGGTTACCGTATCTTACCGCCAGAGACCGAGAGAGCCTTCGACCACACTCATATCTGCTATGGCTATGTACCGGGAGCTCAGAAAGGGTCAAGAAGTATATTTGTGTTATGTACAAGACCTGGAGAGAGATCCAGAGTTCAGTGATGAAGTACCCATCGTATCCGAATTTCCAGATGTATTCCCCAAGGAGCTACCCGGCATGCCACCTCAGAGAGCGGTAGAATTTGAAATTGATCTTTTGCCAGGTACCGGTCCCATTGCTAGGGCACCGTACCGCATGGCACCTGCTGAAATGACAGAACTGAAAGAGCAATTACGAGACCTTCTCGACAAAGGGTTTATACGCCCGAGCGTATCACCCTGGGGAGCACCGGTCCTCTTTGTGAAGAAGAAGGACGGTAGCCTCCGACTTTGCATTGACTACCGTGAGCTGAATGCGGTCACAGTCAAAAATAAATACCCATTACCACGCATCGACGACCTATTTGATCAGCTGAAAGGAGCATCAGTCTTCTCCAAGATTGACCTCCGTTCTGGGTACCATCAGATTGCTATCAAGAGCAAGACATTGAGAAAACGACATTCCGTACCAGATATGGCCACTACGAATTCACGGTGATGCCATTCGGTTTGTCAAACGCACCAGCTAAATTCATGGATCTCATGAATCGCCTATTCAGTGAACAGTTGGACACCTCGGTTGTTGTCTTCATCGACGACATCCTTGTATACTCAAAATCAGCAGAAGAGCATGAATTCACTTGAGGAAAGTGCTTGAGACACTGCGCGAGAATCAGCTGTATGCGAAGTTCTCCAAATGCGAGTTCTGGCTAGATCAGGTATCATTCCTTGGTCATGTCATCTCGAGCGCAGGTATCTCAGTTGACCCTTCAAAGATAGAAGTTGTACGATCATGGCCTAGACCTAAGACTGTTACCGACATTCGGAGCTTTCTTGGTCTAGCCGGTTACTACCGGAGATTCGTAAAGGACTTCTCAAAAGTCGCTAAGCCCATGACTACATTGATGAAGAAAGATGCACCGTTTGTATGGACAGACGAGTGCGAGTTATCATTTCAGAAACTAAAAGACTCATTGACCTCAGCGCCCATCCTTACTCTTCCAGAGGGCACAGAGGGATTTGAGGTATATTGTGATGCATCAGGCAAAGGAATGGGATGCGTGCTCATGCAGCATGGCAAGGTTGTTGCTTATGCCTCCCGCCAGCTGAAAAAGCATGAGGAGAATTACCCGACTCACGACTTAGAGTTAGGAGCCATTGTCTTCGCTTGAAGATATGGCGACACTATCTCTATGGGGTAAGCATCACCATCTACTCCGACCATAAGAGCTTACAGTATGTATTCACACAGAAAGAACTGAATTTGAGACAGAGAAGGTGGATGGAGTTTCTCTCTGACTACGACATCGACCTACAGTATAAGGAAGGAAGGCAAACATTGTAGCCGACGCCCTGAGCCGTCGAGCACACTCGCTCCATTCGCTACTCGCTTCTTCTAGCTTGGATGACGAGGTGCGAGACGCTCAGTTGAGCGACCCTTACCTAACCGAAATCAGACAAAAGATTGAAAATGGTACATTTGAGAAGAAAAGTATGACTTCAAGCTACATGAAGATGGTTTGATTCGGTTGAATGGCAGGCTATAGCGTCCCCCGAGGCAATGCTGAGCTAGCAGGGATCGCTCCATCGGAGTCCACAGTTCCACATTGTCAGTCCATTCATGAGCCTCCAATATGTACAAAGACATGAAGAGGTACTTCTGGTGGTCTGGAATGAATCGGATGTGACAGAATTTGTACTGATATGCTTGACATGCACATGCCAAAGGTAATTCGAGATCTCATAGACCAGGCGGGCTCGGAATGTACAATCGATGCCAGTTCCGGAGTGGAAATTTCATGATATCTCCATAGATTTTGTTGTAGGACTCCCACCTGCCAGGGGAGGACTCAACATGATCTGGGTTGTAGTCGATCGCCTTACCAAGGTTGCCAGATTCATACCGATGAAGGACACCTGAAGGTTAGTGAAGCTCGCAGAGCTATTCGACAAGGAGATTATCAGCATCACGGAGTCCCGAAAACCATAGTATCTGACCGCGACACCAGATTTCTTTCGAGATACTGGAGAGCTACAAGGGAAGCGCTGGGTACAGAATTGAAATTGAGTACCCGCCTTCCATCCTCAGACCGACGGTCAGACGAAGAGGACCCTCCAGACACTGGAGGACATGCTTCGGGCATGTGCCTTAGACTTTCAGGGGAGTTGGTTAGACAAGCTTCATCTTATCGAATTTTCATACAATAATAGTTATCATGCCTCGATAAAGTGTCGCCTTTCAGCGCTATATACGGTAGACCTTGTCGTACACCCTTGTGTTGGGATGAGTCAAGCGAAGCGGTCATCATAGGACCGGAGTACCTTGACAAGTACAAGCTGAAGTCCAGCAGATTCCGAGCCAACATGAAGGCAGCCCAAGATAGACAGAAATCCTATGCGGATGTGAGAAGACGCGAGCTTGATTCCACCGTAGGCGACCAAGTGTTCTTGCGAGTTTCACCTATGAAGGGTGTCTTCCGATTTGGCCAGAAGGGCAAACTAAGCCCAAAATTTGTAGGGTCGTATGCTATCACCGAAAGAGTTGGATCCGTAGCCTACAGGTTAGCGCTACCTGAGGACTTGGGACGTGTCCATGATGTATTTCATGTGTCACAACTCAAGAAATACATGTGCTGATCCTTCTCATGTCTTAGAGCCCGAGAGATTATGCATTGAGCCGACCATGAGATATGTTGAAACCCCGGTAAGAATCCTTGATAGGAAGACCAGAGACACTCGCCATAAGTCTATACGAATGGTGAAGGTCCTATGGTCAAACCACGATGTCGAGGAAGCGACATGGAATTGGAGGATGCCATGAGGCTAAGTACCCACATTTGTTTCATAGACTAGAGAGTCTAGCATTTAGTAATACGGGTACGGGTCGTACCCCTTTTAAAGGGGGTAGAGCCCTTTTGCTTTTGCATTGCTTCGGGGTAAGCATTGCTAGTGGTAGGTATTGCAATAGACTTTTGTATGGCACATGTAGTGCGGAGCGTATGTGTATCTGTGTGTATGGATGTGTATGTACAATATGTGATGATGTGTAGTGTGTATTGTGAATTGGCAATGTTGTATTGTGGAAGGTATGAATGGAAATAAGTGCTTGTGTATGTGAATTGTGTATGATGCTTGAAGTGTGTATGCTTGTAATGTGGAAGGAGTAAACACCTCATGTAGTAGTAAGACACATTTATGCAATTGGTTTGCATAATGAGTAGAATTATTAAACTATTGACCTTGAGCAACTTTGAGGGCAAAGTTTCTTAAGGGGGGTAGATTGATACCCCGTAATTAAAATAGTGATTAATTAAGCTAATAAGTAATTAGAAGCTTAACTATGCATAAATAATCATGAGGGAGCAAATCCCGAGAAAACGGATCCTTGAAACGGATTAAAAACACTAACGACCCTTAAAGCACGTTTTTCGAGATAACCGGAAACGTGTCTTTAAGCGGGTCAAATAGACTCGTAACATTTTGGTCAACTAATAATCATTATAAATATTAGTGAAGCTTTAGAACCAATAAATCAATAAAACGAGAAATTAGTAAAAACTGTCAAAACGGGAAGTTGTGGGTAGAAACATAAATAACCAAAACTTATGTGTCCACTTTTAAAATAAAGCAAAGTTTGTGAGTGTGTTGTGTGTGTGTCCGATTTGGACCCCTCCCTCACACTCCCTCACACTCTCCTCTTATTAGCAAAAGACAAAACAATAAAAAGCAAAAGTAACTATACTACTCTACCTCACACCCTCTCTCTCCTACTCTCTATTCTCTCACTCACGTACCCATCTCCTTCCTCCTCTCTATTTTCTTCCTCTCAACCGATGGCAATGGAGTTTTGAAGAAACTCACAAAAACCTCTACTTTCTCTCCTCTTGTTACTACTCCTTGAACCTCTTCCAAAAATTATAAAAACTACACCATTGTGTTCCTCTCACCAAGTAGAGCATTCCTATCTTTTCAAAATTCGAAAAGGAGCACTTCATCATCTCATGGGTATGGAGCATTTGGAGCTTCAAGACCACCACTAGAACCACCTTCTTCTCCTTGTCATTTAGGGTAAAAATCTTCTTGAAACTCCATTGTTTTTCTAGCCTTAAGGGCAAACGAAATTTGAGCTTAAACTCTTGCTTGCTCCTTTTGTACCCAGCCGATTTTGGCATTCTTGAAAGGGTGGAAAGATTATTCTTGAGTTGTTCCAAGCATTACATAAACCCTTGGAAGGTAATATATCTCTAAACCCTAAAACTTACATTAAAGCTTAAATAATGTTTAGGGTGAGTTGTTAGTATTAAAATGGTGTGTATGTATGGGTTATAATGTTAGAGTTGTTGGAGTACCATAACCGGTAGAGAGAGAAGAAGCAAGAAGAAGAAGAAAAACTAGAAGAGAAACAAGGTAATGATACTCACCTTTGTATAGCTTTGTAAATACTTATGTAACGGATTTTTAAGAATGAAAATATGTATTGAAAGATGGTAGTGTAATGTGTAGGAGAATCCAATGTTCTAAACCCTTAAAGACATGTAAAACTTATTGAAACCTAGTTGGGATTGGAATGTCATGTGCAGGAATTTTTAAGAGTGTTTGAGTATTGGTATTGTGTATGGGAGCTTGTATATATATGGTTGTTGAAAACAGGTGAGATGATAGAAATGTGTGAATAAACAATGTGGTGAGAGTATAGAAATATAGGGGAGACTATGGCAAAATTGTCTAGGATTAGAACACTTAATGAACTAGAAACTAGGTGAAAAACATATGTTGTAACAGATTTTGATTTGAGTTGGTTAGTGGGCAAGTTGGGAGAAGTGTGTGATGCATTAGAAGCTTTAGGAGTGACATTAGAAGGGAGTTATAGTTGGGGAGAGTTAGGACTAAAATCTGTAGCAAAATGCAACTAGAGAAGAAACTATGTGAGTGTTGAAATGGAATTTGGGAAGAACAAGAGTGTAAGTTAGTATAGGATTTGTGTGAATGAATAAGGAATGAAATAGCATGATTTAGAGTGTTAAAGTAGTGGTACAACATGTGGGAATAAGTGTAGGAACATGGGGAAGTAATGGGTGAAAGATAGAACTGAAAAAAAATAAAAATGCAAATACTGGGCCGGACCGACCTTGGGACCGGACTTGGCAAGGTCGGTCGAGCCCAGAATTACAAAGGACGGAAACCTTCTGGAATGGACCGACCTTGGGACCGGACATGCAAGGTCGGTCGGCAGAAGAATTTTCCGTAATGCAACCTACTGGAATGGACACCTTTGCGACCGGACTTGCAAGGTCGGTCGACTCAAAATTTTTTCCGTCTTGTAAGCTACTGGAATGGACCGACCTTGCGACCGGACTTGCAAGGTCGGTCGGGCTAAATTCGCCTGCAACGAAACTTACTGGAATGGACCGACCTTGGGACCGGACATGCAAGGTCGATCGACTCCAGAATTTCGAAACCAGAACTTACTGGAATGGACCGACCTTGGGACCGGACTTGCAAGGTCGGTCGGCCCTGAAATTTTCCAACGTAATTCCTTACTGACTTCGACCGACCTTGGGACCGGACTTGTAAGGTCGGTCGGGTCTTACAAAAAAAAATTAATTTAACTAAATAGTATATATATATATATATATATATGTATAACCTTATATACATATGTACATATATGTAAGTATAACAATGTTAAGTAAGGAAATAAACTTAAAGTAAAGAAGAGTGAGTAAGTAACGTGTAAGTGTCAGAATGGAAAGGACTTAGTAAGTATGACTTAGGAAACGTAAGAGGAATCAAATTAAGTTAATGATAGTTAAATTAATCACTCGAACATATGTATGTTATAGGACTTGATTTGTGAGCACCGAAGGAAAGTCGGATTACAAGTACGACGGTGAACGGTATGAATTCCTCATGCCCCGTATGCTATCTTGGTTACTCTGATTTGTGTGTTGTGTGCTAACTGATCACCAAATAAGATAAATGCACGAATCGGAGTTACCATGTTTACTTGTGAATATGTAGTGTTGTGTATTGATGTATAGTTTCTTTCTTTAATTCTTAGTTTGTATAATTCATGAAATGTGTGGATGAATATGAATGTGTGTATGAATGTTGTGATGTACTGTGACCGAACATGTTTATGATTGGACTTCAAACTGATTCCTAACAAGCTAACCAATCTAACTTAAATTGGTAATTAAATTGGAATGAGTAGAAGTCCGATATAGTTTCGGCCACGCGTGAGGATGCGGAGACACGAGAGGTTGGCTCCAATTCCTGACTCTTGAACTGGTCCGCGGCCCAAATCCCTTAAGTGGGTAGCATCCCGGATTGGTGAGTCAAGTAAATCCCGGTGGTGGGACGGTGTAGTCCCCGGCCCGGAGGTCATACCGACTTAACTTGAGTATGAGTAAGTAAATAAGAATGAGTAAGTAAGTAAATGGAAGCAAGTAAGTAAAGTAAGAGTAAGAATGTGAATGAGTAAAGAGTAAATAGCATTCCGATTAACCCGGATGCGTAATTTGGCTAACACGGTGAAGGTAAGTAAGTGTGTGTGCTACTGTATTGCTATCTTGTATTGTATAATGTATTGTATATGCATGTATGTTGCATGTAAAGCATGTATGTATGAATTAATGAATCGCATGTTTAGTGGACGTCAAATAGTCGGCGTGCCCTAGCTAGCACGCGGATATGCGGAGTTCATGCGCAGCTTTTGCTGAGCCCCTTGGGGCGATGTTTTTACTACACACAGGTACTCGAGAAGGGTGAAGATGAAGAAGAGGACGTAGCTTGTTTCTTTTGTCTTCTTTTTTATTGTAAACATTGAATTATGAATGGTGTACTAAGTAGTACACGGCTGTAGCTTTTTGGTAGCCGGTGTACCATGGGGTACACCTTTTTGGATATAGAAAGGATGGTGAATTGGTATAGATCAGCAAACTCATTCTTTCTTCTGGCAAACTTGGAAATGATGTAATTGGAATATACTTTAGCACTCGGTAATCCATTGATGTAAGCATATGGTATTGGTATTCAGTAAGCAATGTTTTAGTAGCTCGGTATACTATGATCATCAGACCGTGACTGTAAGTAAGGTAAGCCTAGCTAGCCGTATGGGCGGTTAGCGGCGTTGTATCACCCCCGCCGTAGTAATAGTAGTATTTTCCGCTGCGAACTGATAGGATTAACAGGACGATTAGACGGTAAGCGTAGGATTAACGGTAGGGGTGTTACACCTCCTTTTGCAAACGATTAAAATTGATATATTAAAAGCCAAGAAATAATCCTAGAAAAACAAATCAACAGACCGTCGGGTTGCAAAAATCCCGGTCACGGTAGTATAGCAATTAAGAAGCAACTAGGTATCAATCCGCGGGACTTGAAGAAAATAAGTCTAGCCTTAGGCAATGGGTAACGAAAGAGGGGTTGTTTTGGTTTTGGAATCAATAATAGACAAGAAAATAAATAGCAGATAATTAAAGCGATAGATAGGAAGTATGAACGGGACTCTAGGCTCAGGGAGTTGTTTCACTAGCTAGGTTCTGCATATCCTACTACTTAAACGGAGACTTGGATCGGCTTGTAATTCTCAAATATCTATTATGTATTAAGTCCTAATTCCAGATAGCTCATCTAGACAGGACGCGTAGCTCTAATCTAGAGTTAACGGGTATACCTAGATGGTTTTATCGCACAGAATTACTAGTCTGGTTTGGACCGGACTAAAGCACCTAACTGCTAATATAATCTATCCGATTGTAATACCACAGGCAACAGGTTAATAGGACCGTCAATGCTAATCACCTTATCTGATCATAACACGATTCGAAGGCTTATAATAAGTTCATGACGTTTATTAAAGCACTTAAAAGCATTAACCTGAGCAATCCAAATAGTCTCAATTAAGCAGTAAAATAATGTAAAGTTTAACTAATTACAACATCCCTTCCCCTATAGTAAATCCTCTTAGCTAGACATAGCAATTAAAAGCATAAATAAGAGAGAGTTAGGAGAAATCATCTGTTACGAAGATCCTCTTGCTTGCTCCGCCCTTCGTCCTCACGCTATGCTGGTTTGGAGGTTGGAATCGGCGACAATGAAGTGAACTTGATGGAAATGAAGCGAAAATGGAATTTCTGGAAATGTTTGTGAGACGTCCGGATGGGTTGGGTCGGACGTCAATCCGGATGCGCTGCTGAGGGTCAGTCCGGATCCGGACGCAGATCCGGACGTGGATAAATGAGGCACGTGAGTACAGGTTGTGTCTGTAACTGAGGGAGAAAGGTTACAGAGAAAGATTGGTGACTGGAGATGGGATTTATCGTGAGCGGAAGCAGAAGTAGAGAGGGAGAGTGTGTATGAGTAGACGAGAGCGTCTGGTGCGATTGAATTAGGAGCTGAATGAGAGTTTAAATAGGCTTTGAAAGTAAAAACAAACGTTAGTGGTGAGTTGGGTAAGAGTGATTGAGCATGGGCTAAACTGATTGAGTATGGGCTAAACTGCCGCTTCGGGTGATAATTGCGCCGAAAGCGTAATTATCAGCGCGATGCATTTTTATTTTTCGTTTTTGTGTGACGTCCGGATCGGTGTCCGGATCCGGACATGAGACAGAGGTTTTGGATCTAAATCTCGGGTCACATCCGGATCTGTGTCCGGATCCGGACATGACACAGAGGTTTTGGATCTGCATCTCGGGTCACTTCGGCTGCTTTGCGTCCGGATCCGGACGTGTTCTTTAACGGCCGTCCGGATTGCGTCCGGGTAAGTGTGGCCGGACGTGGCCAAGTTTTGCCTCTTTTTCCTTATTTGTTCCCCGTTTGTTGCGTTGTAATCCTTATGACGTAAAATCTTCATTTCCATGGGGTTTTCTTATATTTAACACATAAATGCGTCAATTCATATCAAAACATAAATCTTAGGAAAAATACATAATAAGTGGGAAACATTGCCTAAATTGTTGCAGATTATAAGGTAATTAAATCCTAAAAGCCTATATGTTTCACACTTATCACCTTTGTGTGTGGCCTCACCGGAGTCGTGTAAGAATGATATGCTCATTCACTCATGGGTTTTTCCACTCAAGACGCTCTCATGAATTTTTCACTCAGATATTTGTTTACACATTTAAACGAGATTTTGAAATTAACGAACTTAAACTCTAATTGCCCCTAGGATTGGTTTGGGGTTTTGCCAGAGTTTAGATAATTGCATGCTTTGAACCATTTGGTATGTTGCTTTGGGTGATTGTGACAACAATTTATTGAGTGAAGCCTTGAACTTCTTTGTGGGTTTTATGAAGATTTTGGGATGAGTGTGGTGTTAGGGCATAGCATGTTTATCTCTTTCGGAAACAAAAAATAAGTCTTAGTGCCCCACCATCAAGAAGTGATTATTTCGTAAACCTTTTCTCAAAAGATGTTTGAAAGAAATTGACTCTAAGTGTGAGTTGTTATCATTTCAGCTTAGAAAGTTATGGACTTAAAAACAATGCTTCTTATTTTAGAAATTTTAGCTTAGATTTTAGAAAATTATGAAATTATGAATGTCATGGTAACCTCTTGTAGTATGCACATAAACCATACACTCAAAAGGATTCAACACTTTACTCATGAAAATGGAATTGTAAACAAGGTTGAATGTAAGAGAAATTGAAACCTACTGAGAGACTACCTAGGGAACCTAAAATCTACCCAATACTAGTGCTTCGGCTAAAAACTATATATTAACCAAATAGCTCTGAACAATGTCCTAACAAGGGCTCTCTTATATATGACCACCTTCTGAGAATCGAAACCCTTGATCAATAAGATCTTGAATTTCGTGCTTCAAAATCTTACAATTGTCGGTGTCATGACCGGGTAGTTGGTGATACTGACATAACTGGTTCAGATCTCTTCCCTTTTGAGGGTCTCCAGGCCAAGGGGTGAGAGGCTTCACAGTTTTTTTTCTCTTGAAGATCTTGAATGTGGGCTCAATGGTCGACTGATATTTGTAAATTTCTTCGATAGAAATTATGGTGAGGTGGTGGTGTCATTCTATAGTTTTGACCCTGTTCCCTTGGTTTTCAAACGATGTTCACCTCGTACTGCCTAGTGCTACTCCGGGCATAGGTTGCTGCCTTTAATCCGCAGACGGAGATCTTCGGTATCTGAGTTTTAGTTCCCCCTTGTGGATCTTCTCTTCTAGGACTTCAACTTGTCCCATCAGCATGTCGAATTTGGGAAGTACGTGTACTTCAACTCATCATTGTACTGCTTTTACAAGTTTTCAACTGTCATGCAAATTTCTCTTTCTCTCGTCCATTTTCAGTAGGCATAGCGGTAGCCTTATTCCTCCAACGTTTGTGAAATCGGACATAGAATCACTGTCTTTCTGAAAAGTGCTCATGAATCGAAAATGTCGTCTTTCGATCTGCTCACGATTAGACCGGGTGATTTCAAGATTCTAGCATACTCAAAGTGATGAGAGAAAACTTCACACACTTCCTCGTAAGTGTGGAGGGTGATTTTTTTGGTATGAGGGGGGTCCATCTCAATGGTTCTTGGCTGATAAGCCTAGATCCTAAAAAATGTCATTCTGTGGAGGGTGAAAACCCGTTATCCTGGCATGCCTCAAATACCTATTACTTTATCGTCTATCTTTCTCACAAAGTTTGATGACCAGTGTTAGTAAAAACTACACCCACTCTCAATGGGCTCCACGCGGACTTATGCCCTAAGGGCAAAATTGACTAGATTCGCCACCTAGTTTGACCTAAGAATACTAGGAAGGAAAGGGAAGGAGGGTTATAAGAACCGTTGGTTGACTCTAAAATTGTTGCCTATGGATAGGACTTATCTGGTCATTATAGAGATTCAAAGTGCGTTTCGTACTAGGTTACACCCCTCGAAAGTGGAAAAGACCACACTTCGGATGGTGCCTGAGGAAACTTTGGTATTCAATTGTCAGGATTGCCTTCTTTCAAAACCTTTAGATAGATTCAATTCAATGAGCCATAAGGATAGGATTAGGATAATTGAGAGTGGAGACTTGAAGAGGTGAGCTTTTTCTACCAAGCTAGCACTAAAAAAGGATTGATGGGTTGATGGTTGATTGAATGTGGAATAAAAATCGAGAAATGTTTGAGTGTGAAGGAGACTTGAAGTTGAAAGGTTTGAGGTTTTTAGAGTTTGTAGGGTATTGTATAGAGATTTTTGTCGTCTTGAGAGGTTGAGAGGTTTTCGATCATAATTAATGATTGAGTAATTTGTTGGTCTTGTTTGTGGGGCTAAGGGTCCTTTGTGGAGCTATGGGTACTTTAGTCTTTCGGATTTTCAGGTGTTGAGATGGTTGAGTCTTTGGGGAGATCTGGATTTGGAAGCATTTATGAGGAATGTTCGGGTTTTTAAGGTGATTAGGAATTGAAAGTGTTTGGGGAGGTTCGGGTTTCTAAGATGATTGAGAGTTAAAAGTGTTTGAAAGAAGTTTAGGTTTTTACGACATTCGGGTTTATGAGGTAATCGGGAATCGGTAATTGATGGTGACTAAAGTTGTTTGAAGAAAGTGAGAGGACTCAAAAGTATTAAGGGTGTTGCTGTGAGACTTGGTGATTCTTTTAGGTCATTTGTGAGGCTTGAAGAGGGGTCAGAGTTATCTGTTGGTATTTTGTATTTTGAAGGCTCTTCGGGATTGAGATTCTAAGAATGAAGCATACGTGGGATTCGAGATCCTAAGCAAATGAGATTATAGGGAGTTCGGGGTTGGAGAGAGACTAGATGAGAAGAGTTAGGAAAGGTTTATGAAGATTTAGGGCTTGAATGGAAGTGGTAGATTGACTTATTCAAAATTGTCTCTCTTAAAATTTAAAACTGAAAATTGCTTTATTTTGAAAGGGGCGGATGATCCTGAAGGATCACCCACGTACCCCTTTGAACACGACACTTAATTAACAATAAGTGTCGAGGCTCGAAAGATAGGGCAATGTATTTATGTCAAAAACTAGGGTTTGAAGAGGAACACCATAAGTGAGATGCCCTCGGTCGAACCCTAATAACGTCTTTAACCCCCACATTTAAAACATTGAAAATTGAAATACTAAAATCGAGTAGAAGAGAGTTAAGACGATTCTAAAATCTAGGCTGCAACTAGGAAGGCAGTTACACCCCTAGCACTCCACCTTGTAAAAATCTAGGCTTCAAATAGGGAAAGTTAGTCACCCTTATGCCCCGCCTAAGGAAACCCAGACTACGACAAGGGATGTTACGACCCCAGTGCCCCGCCTTGAATTATTTTTGGAAGAAAGACAAGTGACACTAGTAGAAAAAAGATTTTAAATGACGCCGTTTAAACCACGGTTGAATGAAAAACCGTGGTTTAAAGTTTATAAACCACGGTTTCTAAGGCAACCGTCATTTAAAGTACACGCCGGAGAGAATAAACCACGGTATATTTACTTATAAACCACGGTTTCTAGGGCAACCGTCATTTAAAGTACACGCCGGAGAGAATAAACAACGGTTTTTTGAGAACTGTGGTATATAGTTTACTTATAAGCCATGGTTTATAGGGAAACCGCCATTTATATTACATGCCTGAGTGAATAAACCACGGTTTTTGGTGAACCGTGGTATATAGTCTGAGCGAGAATTTTTAATTTTCACCCCAAATTAACACGACTCTCTTTATTCTCTTATATATTTCTCTCTCTCACTGTAATTTGCAACCCACACTGGCGAACAAGGGTCGAACATGCTCTGCGCCTCTTCCTCCTTCTCTTCACCTCCTGGTAATTTTTGCAACCCACGCCGGCGAACATGGAACATGCTCTGCGCCATCTCTTCAACCTCACGGT
This sequence comes from Limonium bicolor, assembly GCA_023374045.1. Taxonomy (NCBI): domain Eukaryota; kingdom Viridiplantae; phylum Streptophyta; class Magnoliopsida; order Caryophyllales; family Plumbaginaceae; genus Limonium; species Limonium bicolor. The sequence goes on along the minus strand of CM041778.1, from coordinate 175,858,208 downwards.
AATTTCACAACCCATACTAGTGAACAAGGAACATGCTTTGTGCCATACCAACCGCACCATAAAATTGCAACCCTAACCGGCGAACAAGGACATGCTCCGGCTCTCTCATTCTCTTGTTTTCACGGTAATTTTTGCAACCCACACTAGCGAACAAGGAACACATGCTCTGCGTCTCTTCTTCATTCACTATAATTTTTGCAACCCTATCCGGCGAATAAGGACTTGCTCCGCCCTCTCTCATTCTATTCACGGTAATTTTGCAACCCACCGACAAACAAGGAACATAATGTACATTCTTCACTCATTTTGCAACCCTAATTCGCAAACAAGGAGCATACATGTTCTGGCCATTCTCTTGTGTCTACGCTCTGTTAAGATTAATTGAAGCCGGCGATTTAAAAAAAATTCACAGACTATAAACCACGGTTTTATGTATAACCGTGGTTTATTCGTTGATTTTAAACATTATATACCACGGTTTTGATAATAACCGTCATTTATTACGCACTTTATACCACGGTTCAGACTCCCAACCGTCGTATAAAGTCAATGAATATCACGAGAGAAGGGGTCTTAAACGACTGTTTCAACCAACCGTGGTTTTTTCTCTTACTTTAAACGACGGTTATGAACCGTCGTTTATAGCTATTTTTTAATATACGATGCGAGCATAAACCACGGTTATAAACCGTATAACCGTGGTTTTTAAGCAAAATAACCGTGGTATAAAACACTTTCTGCACTAGTGTGAAGGTGTTAGACATTTCTTGCCCCCCGAAAATGGTTTGATTTTAAGTTTATGTTTGTAAGCAATCTAAGGAAAAAACTGTTGAGTTTGAAATTGTTCGGAATTCTAAGTAAAGAAACACTAAGTTTTGAGCAATGTTTTATAACAACTTTATGTTATGTGAGAAGAACATTCTGCATGTTTGAGCAGAGTTTTCTTAATTTGAGAAGAGTTTTCCTTTATGAATTTCACAAAAGTAATTCCTTTTGAATTTAGAAATTTTCATGAGATTTGAATTGTAAAAAAAGATTTGTTTAGAATTTTGAAATGATTTTGGGATTTTGGAATTAATTGTATGCTAAAATTTGGAAGTTTTGGATGAGTTTGCGGTCTTGAAAGAATTTGAGTTTCAACTTGAATTTTGAATGGTTATTTGAATTTTAAAGTAATTTTTGAATTTCACAAGAAAAAGATGATTTTGAAATTGATCTTGGCTTGTTAGAATTGAATTTTAAAAGGTGAGTTTATGTTGGTTTTTGAGTGGAGTTTATCCTGGTTGTTTAGTGGAGTTTGGGTTGAGTTTTTAGTGGGGCTTGGGCTGATTTTTTTAGTGGGCTTAGGTTGGACTTGGAATTGGGTCGGGCTTAGAATTGGGTCAGGTTTGGAATTGGGTCAGGCTTGGAATTGGGTCGGGCTTGTTATTGGGCCAGGTTGGAAATTGGGCCCAACTGGAATTGGGCTGGGCTTGGAACTAGGCCAGGCTTGGAATTAGACCGGGCTTGAATTAGGTCGGGCTTGGAATTGGGCCAGGTCAAGTTTATGGTCCGGGCTTGGAATTGGGTTGGGTTGGAAATCAAATTGGGCTTGTGTAACGCCCCTATTTAACATATTTATAGCGGAAATAAAATACTAAAGGCGTACAGACCATCGGGTTCCAAACACCCGGTACCAAACCTCACCAAAATTCAACTTAATGATTACAACTGTCACGGCCTGAACCTCGAGAAAACTTAACAAAAGTAAACAGTAATAAAACTATAAACTCTCAAGCCTAATCTCATCCCAATCACTCTTTCTCTTCGTGGCCACCTGTAAAATAACTCGTACCTGCAAGATAAAACTAAGCAGCCCACCCCAAGTGGGGGGTCAGTTCCCTGGAATGGAACTGGTACGATCCTCCAAAAACAAACTTATAATACAACCCTTAAATAAATAATAGCTTGAAAATAATCACTTAAACCACTCAGATGGAACAAAGCATTTCACAAATCACCAAATCAAGATAAGAATAAAGGTTAACAACAGAAAGATAAAGTTAGTGAGACAAAATCACATCATGTGTTAGTGAACATCCATTTCCTTAGTTAAACCCAATTCCCGTTAGGAGTAGAAAGACTCAGATAGTCACGAAGGACTAGGAATGATAAAATAGATCCAAGAACCAATAACTCAAGAATGGAATAATTCAACTGGGAGAGATGGCCCCCACCGCCAAACACGTCCTTTTAGGACAGGGGATATACAACCCCTCACTGTCTATCACGTCCCCTTTTGGGGACAGGGGATATACAGCCCCTCACTGTCTATCACGTCCCTTGTTGGGACAGGGGATATACAGCCCCTCACTGTTACCATTGAAGAGCGCGCACGCCGAACCCAAGAACCAGCTCATGGAAGAAACGATATCCAGAGTCCAAAGAAAGATTTCCAAGATTGACCTTTTTCCAAATTCCCACTAGATCACTAACTACCCAGAGCAATACCAAAACACTCAGTCCTACAGAGTGCAGAAGCGTAAACCCTAAGCAGTCAATGTCTAACGGGGTAACCATATAGAAGGAACCAATACCCATGTAAGTTTCACATTCAAGGCTCAGTTAGTCACACAAGCTGAGTTAGTCACACAACCGTTTCCTTTTTAGAAATTCCTCTTAAAGTCAGTTAGCGTTTTCCAAACATTCCTCAAGTCAAACAGCAAAAAATAGGAGTACGAGAAATCGTACCTGGTATGTGAAGAACATACTAACTCGAATAAGTGATTCCCCAATAGTAACCTATAATTAAGGTGTTCCAAGTGTCGATTAGTTAAGAGACTTATAAACTAAACAGCCTTCTTCACTTACTGAGTAATAGTTTCAGGTTTACCATTATCCTCTTACAAAGGTTTGGGCTTGGCTTGTTAACTAAATCCTTGTTAGGCCCATTCGTTTAGTTTGGAATGATTAAGAATTTATTCTGAGAGTGGCCCAACTCTCTTTGAATTGTTAAAGTGGGCTTTTGGAGTTCATAGACTTGGGCTTAGTAGGTTAGCCCAAGACCGTGCTACGTCTATGTTGTGTAATTAAACCCTTAATTATAGTGACTATTTAATTACACCGACTAAAACCTAAGGTTTAACATATATATATAATCTACTTATTATAACTATCACAAAGATTTATTATTTCCCTCAACTATTTTAATGTATTTATATACATATATATTTTTATATATATATCTTTATGTATTAAAATTTATCCACAACATTTTAGGAAATTTTACTGTATTTATTAATGTTCAATAACTACTAGGCTTAACACAACCGACTTATGGTTTATAAAATAATGTGTTTTCCTTATTTATTTAATATATATAAGTATACCCGTACTAGAATTAACTAAGACATTTCCCTATGTAACTTATTATATTTAAACTATCTTATTACTACAACCTTAAACTGTATTCCAAGTATATTTCATGAAGTATTTCTTTTACTATATCTTAGGATTCTAGCTCTTATAATATTTAGTTATTATAAGTGTTAATTTAATTAGTTCCTTGTTTTACTCTAAGTTACTACTTAATTCCCTTTTTATAAATACGTAAAATATATATTTATTCCTTAGTTTAATTAAAAATATTAACTCCCATATAATATAGTAAATAAAATGTAGGATAATTAAATTCCTTAATTTATATAAGTTCCTACTTAAGTAAGTATATATACATATATGTAAATAATTTCACTTCTCTTAAAAGCTAATACCAAAACATTTATAAACTTACTGTTATAAAATGTTAATTTAGTTTCCTTTATTTTCCCCAGCTTAAAAGTTAATTAACAAACCATACTTTATTTTGGTTACATTAAAACCTTATATTATAAGTTTATTCTTATGAAAACCTCATAAACACAATTTTTAAAACCTTTTACCATTGCCCAAAAATCCCCAAATTTAATATACAGTAACTATAACATTTTAGACATATTATAAAATTTTTATTTCATAAAATACCTTTTTAATTTAGCCAAATATTTCCAGAAAACCCGTAACTTGTAAAAATCATAACTTATGTTTAAAAACTCCAAAACCATAATAATTTACATCAAAATAAACTAGATTAAATAAGGAATCTATGGTTAAAATTTCAAGTCAAAATACATTCAGGAAGATATTTAAATTAACCCAACAAGTTAGGGTTATTTACTGAAATTTATAAAAACCTTTATAAACTTATTCTGGAACGTTTTAATCTCGGCCGTCCAGATCTTATAACTACGATCGGACGGCCCTAAATCTCCGAGTTCTTCAGCGCAGAGCCTAACCATGTCGAGTACTAAATCGACGATTCCTCACAATCTACAGAACGAAATCGAGTGATTCTTGTTTCTATAGCTTCGAAATCAAATTTTGGTTCTAATGATGCTAATTTCCCCAATTATAATGCAGTATTCAATGGATTTCGAATTCAGATCGAATATTAGGGTTCATATCGGGTACAGGATTCAATTCGAGAACAAATCTAACAAATTCTCCTAATCTAACACGTAATTGACTAAATTGAGACATGGGTTAGACCGGTAACTTGATTTCGAATGACAATAACGGAGCAATTGATCGGAAACTTACCGGAGTTGAGCGAATTGAGTGAAATCGAATCCGAAAATCTGGAAAAATTTGAACTTTGTGCAGTTCATGAGGCCAACTTTGAGGATCTATAACTAGCAGTACAAATCGAGTTAGGCTATGTGCAAGGGCTCATTGGAAAGAGCAAACTTAGATCTATGTATTGATAGCAAGAACTAATCCTAACTCGCATCACACAGAAAGAATTGAAGCTAGAAGTTGCGAGTTTACCTTGCGTTTTCTGGGAAGAAACTGTGATTTTATGTGATGGTGAAACCGAGACTTTAGACACCTTTTCCTTCCAATCGGTTGAGAATTGGCTTAGGCATAACATGAAAGTTTTAGAGGAATTAGAGCTATTCAAAACGAGCTAAAGAACATGGAATTTGGATGAGAAACGAAGAAGTTATGATTGATCAAAGTTACCTGTTCGAAGGGAAAAACTGGGACTGCAGTTTCGGTTTTTGCAGGGTGGCTACTTTGGCTCAGATTTCCGGTTGATCTAGAACGAGTTAGGGTTTGTGTGAGTTATGGTTGTTTAGAGGGAATGTAGGAGAAGGCAACAAAGAAGACGACACTCAAAAATTCTTTAAGATGAGAAAGTTATGAAGGTCACAAGATAGGTCAAAACCTGATTTTCAGTTCCAAAAATATAGGAGATAAATCTGTCTAAGTGTTGGGGGCGCGATTTCCGAGGCGGTGATGAGTCAGCAGTCCATGCCACGTCAGCCTTTATCAAAATTTTGGCTCTAAACTTCATTTGATCATAACTTTGGCTAGGATGATCCGTTTTTGACGTTCTTTTTATCGATCTTCATGGTTTTCCATAAGCTATTTATTGGTATAGGTTTCATGGCCTGGTTTGACCATTCTCAAAAAGTCAACCCTAGCAAGGCTTAATAAGCTTTAAGGTTTCTAGAATTTTATATTGACTTTTATGTTTCAAAACAATGTTCCAACACTTCCTAAAATCTTTATAATATAGTTGGAGTGTTTAGAAATTTTCCCAAGATTTATTGACTTATAAATCTTATTATTAAATTCATAATAATATATAATAATATAATAATTAGGGTTAAATGGGAGAAACCCCTAAATAAATTTCACAATTCCATATAATAATTTAATATTCATAATTCCATATAATAATTTAATAAAAGAAATCCCCTAAATTAATTTAAATTAATTTAGGGGTATTTCAGCTTGGAATTGGATCAGGCTTGGAAATGGACCGAGGTTGGAATTGGGCCGGGTTTTTGGACTATTGGGCCGGGCTTTTAAACTATTGGACCGAGCTTGGACTTGGGCCGGGCTTTTGGACTACTGGGTCGGGCTTGGAATTGGGTCAGGTCAAGTTTGTGGGTTGGGTCAAGTTTGGGGTCGGGTCTGAAAATGGGCCAGGCTTGGAATTGGGCCAGGCTTGGGTTTTGGGTCAGGCTTAGGTTTTGGGTCGAGCTTAGGTTTCAGGTTGGGCTTGGATTTTTGGGCCGGGCTTTTGGCCAGGCTGGAAGTGGGCTAGGTTGGATGGATCAAACTAGGCTTAAGTGCTTATACCGATGTAGGCGGGATATTTGGACTAATTTGGGCTTGTTTTTAGATGTGTTTTTGTGTGTTTGGAACTTGTTTTTAGATTAAGACATTTTTTTGAATTAAAAAAGTCTCAAAGTTTTTTTTAAAAAAGAACTAATATCTGAAACCAGAATTGTAAATATTTTGAGAGACGATTATGATGGGTATTTTGAATTTAGGAGTTTTGAGGAGAATCTTGAGTGAGAAATCTAAATTAAGATTCTAAGCATCCTAAGTGAAAATGAGAAAGCATTTATTACTTCATTTTTTAAGATGTGGTTTGGGGTGAAGGGTGTCCCCTTTACTAGGTGGGACCATGGCTCATCATTGGCAAGCAGACATCCGTTATCCTAAGGCTTGGTCCTATAGGGTAATTTCTAGAGCTTAAATTTAGTAATAATAAAGCCAGATTAATATATTGCAATAAAAAATAGAGGTAAAACAGTACATGTATAATGAAGAAATAAATCAACAGAGCAAACAATCATGGTGAATAGCAAGTAGAGTTGATAAAAACTGCCGACCAAGCTAAAATGATTCATTCCAGTTTTATTGCTTTTAAGGACCAAAATGAGGATTCTAATCATAAGAAAGAAAGTCAAGTGCTTAAAGTCTGCTATTACTATTCTTAAACATTGATCAAACCTAAACTGAGTTATCAATTCACTTCATTTTTTTTACTTCTGCTTATTTTTTACTAACTCCTCTTCTACTCTTTTCTTTAGGTGGCCAAGCTGGAATCGTATGTCTGCCATTCAAGTATAACTATTCAGGTGTTACAAACCTAAATAAAACGCCATCTGCTAAGCCTATTACTTTATTTCTTCTCTCTGGTTCTTAAAAGGAAATGACCAAATGCTCCCCTATCCTATTCCTCTTTTTTAGAGATTAAATTGAGTCTTTCAACACCATTCATTCTAAAGCATGGGTGACAAAACAACTAGAACAGAAACCCATTTATGAGCGAAGCATCAGACAAGGAAGCAAAATCTAATAAATTCACACCTACCACATTTCATTACAACAAGCATTAAACTAACTAAAGCATATACATAAATGCCATGTGCATTCGCTCAAACTACAACACACATCAATGAACAGAGGACAAAATCTTCTTGGATTAAAGGATAAATACCAGAGATGGAGACAACAGAAATCTCCTGCAAAGCAACCAACAAAAAATGGAAATAACACAAACACAATCAGTGGTTAGTTTTATGTGGTTCAAACAATAGTTCAAAGGACACAAGAGAAGGTTTAGAGATACAAACTTTTGCTTGTATGAGCAAGGGTTACTGATTACCGATTTTCAGGAACCGTTCTGACTACACTGAATCCATGCTTACGGATCAGCAAAATCCAGTAGGTCACTAGTAACTAAATATACAGAGGCATAACAAAGTGACATCCAGATGGGGTAATAAACCTGCTGATCAGATAACTTGGACGAGATTGAAGAGATTCTCTTCGACAACCAAAACAGGTAAACAGTGGGAGGGTCCAAGCTGGTATTCAAACTCAAAGACGTAGAACATATATATACAGGAGATCATACATGGATAAGGCCTCTATCATACAAATCCACACCTGGCTCTTAGTTGGAAAGCATCTGATATCTGATATAAGTGATGATCTCAGACCGAGCGCCATAAAGCAAAACAGAAAACAGGGTAGAACAAATGTTTGCTCGATATCAGAAGCTACACTCACGTTTAAACACATGATTATTCAACTACCATAAACCGTGAGAGCTTCGTATTTGGCTGTGCACTTAGCAGAAATGCAACACCAGAGATATGGAACCGGTTGCAACCGAACATAGAAGAGAGTAATGAACTCACAGGGGAAACAGCGGGAAACGAAGGGTGCGCTAGTATCGAACAATTATCAACGGAACTGCTCATTTGGATATCCATCCACTATTTAACTTCACATAGATAATGAAACCAACTTAGAGAATACTTCCGTTTTTCTTTTTAGACCAGAGGTATGTGAGATGGAAACTCGATACTCTGATTCTGGAACTTGGATATAATCGGCGTTCTGCATTAGATTCAATTCTAACGATGCCGAGAATGTGGCCCTTAGTGGCCCATATCATGGCCCATTGTATTTTATGTAATGTTTCTAGAATCAGGCCCATTACTCTAGTTCTAGAATTATCGATAGCCCTGTATATATACATGTACTGTTCCATTGTTTAATACAACAGATTCATACATTTCCTATCTCTCTATGGTATCAGTCGCTTTCTGGGAAATATCTTCTAAAATATCTGCCAACAGCTCTCTCGCTTGTTTCTTCTTCACCATGGCCGATCTCTCTTCAAAATCTTCCACTGCAAATTCCGGTACTGGCAATGAACAGCCCATCACTCTTTCTACCCCGCACAAACAAATCAAACAACCAGTCAATCGATCTACTCAGCCGCTGCTAATCTGATTAAATTGAGGAAAGACAATTTTCGAGTCTGGAGAGGAATGATTCTACCATTCCTAAAGGGAATAATCTCTACAAATATGTCTCTGGTTCCTACCCTTGCCCCTCTGAAAATATTGATGGATCTGCAAATCCAGAATACACAAAATGGATCCAACGGATCAGATCGTTATCTCTATCCTACTGAGCTCCCTAAGTGAATCAATTGTCCCTCAGGTTGTTGGTATTGAGACCTCGGCTGAAGTGTGGAAATATCTCTTGGAAACATACTCTAAGCAAAACAATGCTCAGATCAGTCAACTTCTTCTTCAACTTGCCACTATTGAAAAAAAATCCACCGAGGATGTGACTGAATTCTTTAATCGAGGAAGGCACCTGGTTGATTCTCTGGCTATTACCGGCCATATTGTGAACTCTAATGAATTCCAATGTTACTTGCTCAAAGGCCTCCCTCAGGAGTATGCCCCTCTTGTTTCTAATCTCATGACTCGGCCTGATCCATGTGATCCAAGTCAGCTACATTCCTATCTCTTGTCTCAGGAAGCTTGGCTCACACACCAAAACAAAAGCACACACAAATATTTCTCTCAATACTACTCAAACCTACTCTTCTGGCCGTGGAAAATCCTCTCAATCAAACCGCTCACCTACTGCTCGAGACAATGCCAACTCAAACAGATCCAAGGGCCGTGGATCTTACAACTCAAATACCACATCAAACAAACAGAATCAGAATTCCTTTTTCACTGGGCAACCTGATAACCGCCCTCAATGTCAGATCTGTGACAATAGGGGGCACTCTACCAAACAATGTTATCACCGTTACAGTTACACTCATCAAAACAAACCTCCTCAGTCTATCACTGCTAATGCTACAAACAAGATTGAATGTTCTGAATGGATGCCTGACACAGCAGCATCTCACCATTTCACTGGTGATCTTGCTAAGCTAAGTCTCACCTCTACTGATTACAATGGATCTGAGACCGTGTCCCTAGGTGATGGATCTCAACTTCCTATTACACATTCTGGTTCATCTGTTCTCTACTTTCCTGATAGAAACTACACTCTCTCTCATGTCTTACATACACCGTTTCTTAACAAAAACCTGATTTCAGTTCAGAAATTCTGTTCTGATAATTCTGTTTACTTTGAATTCCATTCTGACTGTTTTTGTGAAGGATCAGACTACTCAAGCAATCCTTCTCAAGGGGGTCACTAAGGACGGTGTCTACATTTTTCCCTCCACAACCATCCAGTCTACTCCTCAGCTACACTACACAAACCTTGCTCCTCTCACAATTTGGCATCAGCGCTTGGGTCATCCCTCTTTTCCAGTCACCAAGCGCACCATCAGCACTTTTAATTTACCAGTTTCAGATTATAATAACCAGAGTTGTGTACTGCCTGTGCTCAGGGCAAACACCATGCTCTACCTCACTCACCCTAGATCTAGCTCTGTGTCAGCTAGTTCTTTTGATCTACTGTTTCTCGATTTGTGGGGACCTACTCATACTATTTCTATTGGAGGATTTAAGTATTTTTTGCTCTGTGTTGATGACTATTCCAGATTTATGTGGATTTTTCCCTTACATTGCAAATCTGATGTTGTCAAAGTTTATACTGCCTTCAGTAAGATGATTGAAAATTATTTTGGAAAGAAAATCAAATCAATACAAACTGACGGTGGAGGAGAATTTAAAGCCTTAATTCCCACATTACACAGCCACGGACTCTTCATAGAGTCACATGCCCTCATTCCCACCAGCAAAACGGTTCAGTAGAGAGCAAGATAAAACAAGTTTTGATCATGGCCTTGCCCTTCTAGCCCATGCTTCTCTGCCTCTTCGGTTTTGGAATTTGCCTTCAAACATCCACCTATCTGATAAACAGAATACCCTCTCCTATTCTTGGGAACATTTCCCCTTTTCACAAGCTCCACAATAAACCCCCCATTCTACATCACCTAAGAGTTTTTGGCTGTTCTTCTTGGCCCAATCTTAGGCCATTCAACCACCATAAACTGTCTTTCAGAAGTCAGGAGTGCATCTTTCTTGGCTATGACTCAAACTCCACTGGATATGTCTGTTATCATTTACCCACTCACAAGACATACATCTCCCGATGTTTTGTTCAAGGAATCCTTCTTTCCTTACTCCTCCCACACTATCCCTCAATCTCCCTCCTCACCTCTGACCCCCACTACTATATCCCTTCAAATACCAGTTGATAATCCACCCCTTCTTCCCACACCCACATCCACAACACCTCTTCTACCTTACCTACACTTTCTCATCAAGACTTGGTTCCTTCTGTTTCCTCTTACACCAACAACACTGCATCAGATGCTGTACCCCACCATCTCCCCCTCACCAGATCCCACAGAAACTATCCCTTCCCCTACCACACACCCCACAGAAACAACTCTCCTCCCCCCTATACCTCACCGCATGGTTACTAGATCCCACACAAATTCTCTCAAACCAACACTTCGCACAGATGGGACAATCCCTTGGCCCCCAAAGTCCCTTCATCACACTACTCTCTCCTCTGATATACCAGTCCCAGAGGAACCTACCTTTGCTCAGGCTCTTAAGTATCCTGAATGGCAGGAAGCCATGCTACGAGAATACAAGGCTCTGATGACTAACCAGACCTGGGATTTGGTACCCTGTTCTCCTAAGCAAAATGTCCTAGGCACTAAGTGGGTTCTACGAACTAAGAGAAAACCAGATGGATCTCTGGATCGTCGAAAGGCAGACTGGTTGCTCTTGGTTACAACCAAGAGGCTGGGATTGATTTTTATGAAACCTTCAGCCCGGTTGTTAAGGTGGCTACAATTAGATTAATTTTATCCTTGGCTATCTCTAAGAACTGGCAGTTAAGGCAGATTGATGTGGATAATGCTTTCCTGCATGGTTTCCTAGAGGAGGAGGTTTACATCCATCAGCCTAAGGGTTTTATTAATCCTCAATTTCCCTCTCATGTGTGCAAACTGAAGCGGCGCTTTATGGTTTAAAACAGTCCCCCAGGGCTTGGTTTTCTCGCCTCAGCAATTTTTTGGTTCACATTGGCTTTACACCGTCACAAGCTGACAACTCTCTGTTTATCTACTCCCACTATGGCCAAACCGTTTATATATTGGTGTATGTTGATGATATACTAATTACAGGGTCTACTACCACTTTACTAGACCAGCTTGTCTCCACTATTGCCAAGGAATTTCCAATTAAGGACCTGGGACAGTTACATCATTTTCTGGGGATCCAAATCACTCGTGATAGCTGTGGTGCTTACCTATCACAAAACACATATCCACAACCTACTTACCCGCACAAACCTCCTCCTAGCTAAACCCACTCATACACCTATCACTGATGCTACACCTCTTGACTCCATCGAGTCACCCGCATACAATAACCCCACCGAATACAGAAGTGTTGTCGGAAGCTACAATATCTCGCATTCACGCGACCAGACATTAGTTACGCAGTGAGCAAACTCAGTCAATACATGCACCAGCCACGCGACATACATTGGAAAGCAGTAAAGAGACTCCTACGGTACTTGAAGCATACAGAAGATCTTACCCTGTTTTTCTCGGCTTCTCCCATGGGATCTCTCCGCATATACGCGGATGCTGACTGGGCTGGGTCTCCGTCGGACCGCCGCTCCACTGGTGGTTTCTGCATCTTTCTTGGTGATCATCTGGTGTCCTGGAGTTCCCGGAAGCAGCGGACTGTGGCGAAGTCTTCCACTGAAGCTGAGTTCAAATCCCTAGCGTCTGCAACCTCCGAAAGCTTGTGGCTCACCGAAATCCTCACCGAATTAGGGATTTTTCTCCCTCATCCTCCCACGCTCTATTGTGATAACATCGGGGAAAAATTTTTGGCCTCTAATCCCGTTCTCCACAGTCGGGCAAAGCACATAGAGATCGATTTTTTCTTCATCCGGGAACGCGTGAAGAACGGTACTCTCAAGATAGTTTTTACCCACTCGATCCCAAACTGCAGACGGGTTTACGAAACCCTTGACCAGAACCCTCTTCTCTGACTTTCGATACAGGCTTCCACTCACGTTCCGGCGGCCTGTAATCGCGGGGGGATAGTGGCCCATATCATGGCCCATTGTATTTTATGTAATGTTTCTAGAATCAGGCCCATTACTCTAGTTCTAGAATTATCGATAGCCCTGTATATACATGTACTGTTCCATTGTTTTAATACAACACGGATTCATACATTTCCTATCTCTCTAGCCCTTACCTTGCGGGTTCATGGGGTGTTATAAAGGAGAAGGAACACAATGAAACAAAAAACAAAACAAAGGTTTTACACATCCCTGGAAAACTGACATTGCAGAACTTTGATACCCTTCAGCAATTGATATGTGTAGCGATATCTAAGTATATGTGAAATGCAGAAAACAAACAAACATAAGAAGAGTAACTAGCTCATCTTTAGAGTCAGAACTCCGATAGAGCTGCGTTTTTCTACCATCACCGATTAGGTTATCTGGTTGGAGAGAATCAGAGCAAAAAAGGGGAATGTAAATAAATAAAATGAAATGTCATAAAGTATTAAAATATATGAATTACAATAATAATAATAAGTGAAGCAGTACTAATTAAATGAAGATAAGAATACAAGTAAATATGATAAAAAAAATGAAAATTGAATTATATATTTACAAGTAGTGGAAAATAAGAAAGGAAATCTGGTAACAAAGTATAATGAAATGTGAGGAAGTTTAATTGAAATAGCGACGAAATGAAATATACTAATATGAGATGTAATAGTGAAAAACGCATGAAATGTAGAAATAAATAAAGAGTAATGTTAGAAGACAAATTCAAAGTAACAATAAATAGAATAGATGAAAGAAGATAAAATAGACAGTATAAATAATCGACAAAATAGAATACAATGAGATAAATGATACTCCCTCCGTTCAACAATATCTGTCATTTTAGAAACTTGCACACTTATTAAGAAAAGTAGGACAATGACGCATGTGTCCCTACTTTTTACTTTTCCATTTAGATAATAATTACTTTAATATTGAATAGTAGGGGTAAAAGTGGAAGGAAGTGTGTCAAAAAACTAGAATGACGGATATTTTTGAACAAGAGTCACCTCCTAAAATGACAGATATTAATTAACGGAGGGAGTAGTAATGAGGCAAAATGAAATAGATGAATAAAAATAAAAATAAGTACATAAAATAATAAGAGATAATATGAAAATAAGGATAGAAGAGCAAAAAGTGATGACTGAAAATAAAACAAAGTACATAAAATAAGAGAGATACTAAATGAAAACCACGGAACAACTTAAAACGAAAGTAGCAAAATAGTTTAAAAGATAAGGTAAGTATACAAAATAGAGCAAGATAAAATTGATTACGATGAAAGAAGGTTCCTGCTCCTTTTTTCAAAGGAAGCGAGACTTAAAGATCCGAGAAAAGAAATTTTCTTTGATCAAAACGGGGACGCCCTTCTTATTATATCTAAAGGATGTGCTTATTTTTGGCTTTTCCCGCCTTAATATAAAGAGGGTGAGAATTTTTGATGTCTACAAATGGCTCCCCTTGATTCATGTCTATAATAAAAGACTTGCAGAATTGGATCAAGATTGACGGGTTGCCAAAAATTCTCACCACAGTTTTGGGGTGCACTGGGATGTGATCACGAGTAAGATGATGTATGGATGGGACGAGAAAATGACATGATAACCAAATGCACAAGGACTTATGATGAGCCTCGACTAGACCCCGGTGTCTAGCTCTAGGACTTATGATGAGCCTAGAATGTAATTGAAAGTACGAGGACTTATGACAAGCCTCAACTAGACCTCTTAACATCTAGCTATAGGACTTATGACGAGCCTATAATACTAACAATAGATTGGTTTAGATGCACGAGGATTTATGACGAGCCTCAATTGGACCTCTTGACATCCAGTCCTAGGACCTATGACAAGCCTAGAATGCAATTGAAAGTATGAGGACTTACGAGCCTCAACTAGACCTCTTGACATCGAGTGTAGGACTTATGATGATCCTATAATCTAACAATAGATTGGTTTGGGCGCACGAGAACTTATGACGAGCCTCTACTGGACCTCTTGACATCACGACCTAGGACTTATGACAAGCCTAGAATGCAATTTAAAGTATGAGGACTTATGACGAGCTTGAACTAGACCTCTTGACATCTAGCTATAGGACTTATGACGAGCCTATAATACTAACAATAGATTGGTTTGGGCGCACAAGCACTTATGACGAGCCTCAACTAGACCTTTTGACATCTGGTCCTAGGACTTATGATGAGCCTAGAATGTAACTGAAAGTACGAGGACTTATAACGAGCCTCAACTAGACCTCTTGACATCTAGCTATAGGACTTATGACAAGCCTATAAAACTTTATTTGAGTTGTATGAACTCGCTGCAGTGTGTGGAGGGTGATTTTTCAGTATGAGGGGGGGTCTATCTAAATACGGTCTGACTAAAAAGCCTAGATCCTATAATGCCATTCTGTGGAGGGAAAACCGTTATTCATGGTGGCCCTCAAATACCTACTAAATCGTCCGTCTTTCCCAGAAAGCATAATGGGGAGTGCAAGTGTGCACTACACCCGCTCTCGATGGGCTCCACACGGACTTATGCCTCTATAAGGCGGAATTGACTAGAGTCGCCACCTAGTTTGACCTAAGGAACTAGGAAGGGAGGAAAAGGGTTCTAAGAACCGTTAATTGACTCTGATGATTTGTTGCCTATGGATAGGACTTATCTGATCATACTAGAGATTCTGCGTGGGTTCGCATTGGGTTACACCCCTTAGAAGTGGCAACGACCACGACTTCGGATTGGTGCCCGAGGAAACCTCGGTCTCCAATTGTCGGGATTGTCTTCTTTCAAAACCTTTTTGAAGAGATTCATTTAAAAGCCAAGGATAAGATTAGGACGAGAATAGAGAAAGAGGGTGGATGAGGCGAGCTTTTCTGCCAAGCTAACGCCAAGAAGAGGAATTGGTGAATTCGGATGAGCATAAAATGAATGAATGAACGAGACTTAGAGTCTAATGGTTTGAAGTTCGTGGGAGCCGAAGAAGGTTTAAGAGTTTCGAGAGGCATGAAGAACACCTTAGAGAGGGAAAGGGGTTTTTTGTTTGGAATGGGGTCGCACCCTAGATGGGCTGCCTACGTACTCAACTCCCTGTCGAGATCAGACCTTACGTAGTTCACGATGTTTTGAAGTTTTTGGAGATTTTGTGATTTTGAGGGTTTTGAGGTGTTAGTCTATGAGACGCTCGGGTCTATGAGACGTTTGGGATGTTTAGGTAGTAAGAGGTATAGGATATCAAAGTCTGTGAGACGCTCGGGTCTGTGGGATATTCGAATCATTGGGATAACAAAGTCTGTGAGACGCTCGGGTCTGCGAGACAATACGGGGTGGTTTGGAGGTGAGATGGCTGAGTGAAAAATGGCATTTTGATTGATGTGGGGTCGCACCCTATGTGGGTTGCCTACGTACTCAACTCCCTGTTGAGATCAGACCTTACGTAGTTCAGGTTTTGGAGATTTGGATGTTTTTGGGGTTTCGAAGGAAGTAGGGTTTTGACCTTTTGGGTCTTTGAAGGGTCAAAGATATTTTGTGGTCATATTGTGAGGTTTGACAGATTGTCGGGCTTGTTATGAAGTTTGAGGTGCAAGGGTCTATGAGATGCTCAACTCTGTGAAGCATTTGAATTTTTGAAATGATGAGGTCTGTGAGACATTCGGGTCTATGAGACGGTCGAGGCTTGAAAGGGTTATCAAATTTTGAGAGGTTCATGTTTTTGGGATGTTGAGGGCTTTCGAGGTGTTTGAATTTGATGAGTCAATTGAGATGTTCGAATTTGTAGAACTGTTGAGACATTCGAGTCTATTGAGCTGCTGAGACATTCGGGTCTGTTGAGCTGTTGAGACGCTCGAGTCTGTTGAGCTGCTGAGACGCTCGAGTCTGTTGAGCTGCTGAGACGCTCGAGTCTGTTGAGCTGCTGAGACGTTCGAGTCTGTTGAGCTGCTGAGACGTTCGAGTCTGTTGAGCTGCTGAGACGCTTAGAGGTTCGAGATGCTTGAGTTCTAAGGAGTTTGAGATTTATGAGGTTTGAATTGTTTGGGATTGAAATGAAGTTGAATTGAATTGGGAATGAAAAGAATTTTGAAATGAATTGGATTGAAATTGAGATTGAATCTAATTGAATTAAGAATTGAATTGGGCTTGAATTGAAATGAATCGGGTTAGAATTGAAGTGAAATGGATTGAATTGAATTGAATTGCATCGGGTTCGAATTGAATTGAATCAGGTTTGAATTGAAATGAATTGGATTGAATTGAATTGGGCTTTAGAAAATGAGTCAGATTGGGCCTTGAAGAATGGCCGAATTTGGTTTGGAAAAAAGGGCCAGGTTTGGGCTTTGTAAAATGGGCCGGATTGGGCCTTGTGATTAGGGTCCGATTTAAGATTTGAAATTTGGGCCGAGTTAGGCTTCAAACTGGGCCTCAGCTGGATGATTTGAAGTTGGGATTGACAATGAATTGGAATTTTGAATTGTGTATGAAGAATGTTTGATGAGTGAGTGTGAGAATGATTGCTTTTGAAATGTATTTGATGTCAGAAAGATCGATTTGAAGGGTGTTTGATGAATAAGCATGAGAGGGATTGATTTTGAAGAGTGTATGATGTGTGAGCATGAGAAGGATTGATTTTGAAGGATGTTTGATGAGTCAGAAGGATTGTTTTGAAAGAGTGTTTGATGAGTATGAGAGATTGATCTTGTAGTGTGTTTGATGAGAGAGTGTGAGAGATTGATTTTGAGGAGTATTGATGAGAGAAAACGATTTGAAATTGACTTTTTGGGCTGAATTTGGAATTGAGTTTTGGGTTTTGAATTGGATTTTTATTGGTTGAAACGAATCATTGATTGTGGGTTTTATTCTGACAATTATGGATTGTTTGGAAAATTTTATAAAGGAAGGGCATTCCCACCGACCAGACTCTACGGCCCGTTTGAGTGAGAAACATCCCCGGACCTAGAAGCTTCTCTAAACTGGACTCGATGTGTCCATAAATAAGTGGGCAAACCTAAAGGCTATTCTATGGCCATCTGTGCTAAGCTAATCTATCAATTTATAAGATGAAAATGACAAATAAAACGTCCAATGTATAATAGAGCCAGATGTGTATAAACATGCATTCAAAGAATATGTACGAAAGATAGACAGAATAAAAATAATCAAATCAACAAATACACAAAATAATGAAATCCAAAACTATAAGAGATAGCACAAATAATAGACAGATTACAACTCATGATAAGAATTAAAGTGTTGAATTTAGAGAGAGCTGCTATGGGGGGTCGCATCGACGCCGCCTCACTCGAGCTGAAGGAGATCCGAAGAGATACACCAACCGTTTTTCACGTTTGAGGGGAGGCTCCAGTAGTCCTAGCCAAGGTCCAGCTCCTTAGTCCCCAAGCGGTTCCTCGTTCCTCAAGCAATACGTACATGCCATGGAACACAGACAAAGAGACACAAGATTAATTAGTAATGAAATATAAGAGGGTTGAGGTGTGTGCAATGGGATCATACGGCCCCTCTCAATGGGAGGAAAGGGGGCAATCTAATCATCTCCCACACCCCAACCGAGAACATGGAAAAGAGTTTCAAGCTGCCAACAAATGCTAAGGATTGTAAGATAAATCAAGCATCGGGGTTGCTACTTAAATTAATTTGTCATCTTAGATTATGACTCAAACAAAGTGTAGTATCAAAGAGGTAAAGTTGTGAGTCATGCGGGATCATACCTAGAAGGGTTTATATCATTTCCCTCTAAGATGAAGAATTAATAAGGACCATCCAACCAATGAGTGGTTTATCTTGGCAATCATAGCATAGGGCAACTATAACTCCAATCATGTTCATATCTAAGCGCAAGAGGACAAATACATGCTGGTTTCAAATCAATTTCCAAACCATATCAATGCGCAAGGGACAATTTAATATCAAAGGCGATTGAATCATAGTGCAAGTCAAAAGATAGAATTTCCAAACCCATGAGAGGGAGCAAACCAACAAGCGTCAGTCAATTTGCATAATCCAAAGTCAAGCCACAAGTCCAGCAGGCACGACCTAAGTCAAACGAACCCAGCCACGTCCAACCAATTGATATGTACCTCGCTCAAAAAACATGAAACCAAAGGGTAAGGACCAGCCCAATAAATAGCGCAAGTGAAGTAGAGTGGGGTGATTAGCAACTGTAAAACGAATATCACAAACCGATAGATGCCAAAGGTTGGCCCACGAACCCACAATAGTCTAAAGGCAAGATTGTCCAAGACATCAAATGGGCCCATATTCTCATAAATGCCGAAGAACAATAGCGAGGCCCAAAGGATTGCAATCAGATCCAAATACACTCGCAATGCCCAAATGAATCAGGCCTACGAATGCCACCGAAATAGCGAGCAAGTAAAGTAAACCGACTTACCCGACAGACCCAAGATCTGTCCAACCCAAATGCAATTCGACAGATTAAAATGGTTCACAAGCCCATTAGAATGTAATTAGGGGTTGAATTAAGCAGGTACAGGTGATTTGGGTTGAATCCGATTGTATGCTCATTAAGAAGTTCACAATAAACTAATCGAGCTTTGGAACATGGAGAACATACCCAAAAATCCAGAAGTCGACTGTAACATCAAACAATCCCTGTATATCCATGTACAATCAACTCAATCTCGAGAGAGTTGTCGTAGATAAACGATAAGTTCATAGATGCTGGTAATCCACGTTGTTGATGCACAAATCGTGCTTTCAGCATGCCAAAAATTATCATAAAGACAGGGATACAGAAAACCAATTCGATGGGCTCGATAGATCTCAAGAGAAGAGAAAGGATCTGAGGATTTTACCAGCTGAAAACCGGATGTATCGAGGCCAACCTTAGAGGTAAGAATGGATTAAGAACAAATTACAGAAAGGTCTCACCAACGGCGAGATTGCCGCCTGAGCCGTGGGACGTCGCCGAAACCAACTCCGAAAGCTTAGAGCATTTCGCCACAAAACACCTAGTAAAGTAGGAGGTAAACGGGATCGGGAGGAGGTCCAAATCCATGGACGCTCGAATTTGAGTTCTTCGCTGGGGAGGAATTAGGGTTGAGGGAGAGGAGAGCAGAATATGAAGGTTTCTACTCGCCGGCTGGGATTGCAAAAAACCGTGATGAACTAGATGTTCCTTCGTTTGCCATCGAGGCTGCAAAATTATCGTCGGTGGTGAAAGACTGAAGCACGGGGCGGGGGCGTCTCTTGTTCGCCTTACGAAATCGTCGTCGGTGGTGATGATGGATGTTGAAGGTGTAGAGCGCTTGCAGTGGTGGTCATCAGCAAAGCTGGGTTGCGAATCACCATGAGGAAGAGAATGAAAGTGGTACAGGGCAGTTTGCTCCTTGTCGCCAGTTTGGGTTGAAATTACTGTGAGTGAGAGATTGAAAAGAGCGCAGAGTATGTATGCTCCTGTTCGACGGTTTCGGATTGCAGAATTACTGGTGGTTCATAGGAAAGTGAAGAAGATGGATTTTGGGAATATGCAGAAGATGATTTTTGCTTCTGGGTTTGTCGATTTGAAGATGGAGGTGGGGAGCGGATTGGATGCTCGAGATAGTTTGGGAAGCAGGAAATCGAAAATGTCGGGTGGCGACTACAGTCACCATGAGGAGCATGAGGGAGACCGATTTCCATAGTAGATGGAGATAAGGAATGGAGCGGGTGTCGATGAGAAGAATTCTGGTTAGGGTTCTCAGTTTTTTTGATGAAGAAGAAGAAGAACGAAGATTACCGGGAGGTTGATGGAGCAGAAGGTTTCGACCCCGCAAGAGAAAATGTCCGGTGGCTACTGTTCCCCTTTATAATGATATATTAGGGTTTTTTCTTATTTGGACTAGCCAACAAGAAAAACGGGCCAAACTAGAGAGCTATGGGCCTTACTAAAGACATGAATATGAACAAGAGTCCGGTCCAATACTAGCAGCCAAAGTCAATTCAGGTCTTATAAAAATAAAAGGCTCCTTTGCTCTTCCCTGGGTTCGAACCCTGGGCGCTTGCCCACCCAAGGAGTACACTACCCAGTCACACTAAGACAGAACTCGGTATACCGATGTCGAAAGTAAAACTAGAGTTCTACAGCAATTGTTTGGAAATTCATTTTCGGAAAAATCGTGTTTTACGAAATGCTTAAAAAAGATTATAAAACAATGGTTTTGTTTTGGCACGCACGCTAATACGTTTTTGAAAAAGAAAGGCGACGACCCCTCTTATTGTGTTTCTTATTCTGGAATTTGCTTTATGGGGTGAGAATTTTTGGTGTCTACAGATGGCTCCCCTTGATTCAATTCTACAAGCCTTTGTAGAATTGGATCAAGGTTGACGGGGCCCAAAAATTCTCACAATGGTTTAGTGGTGCATAGGGATGCGACCGTGAGTGTATGAATGTGAATGAAAGTACGAGGACTTATGACGAGCCTCAGTTAGACCTCTTGACATCTAACTCTAGGACTTATGACGAGCCTATGATACTAACAATTAGGTTGATTGGGTGCACGAGGACTTATGACGAGCCTCAACTAGACCTCTTGACATCTAGCTATAGGACTTATGACGGGCCTATAATGCAATTGAAAGTACGAGGACTTATGACGAGCCTCAACTAGACCTCTTGACATCTAGTCATAGGACTTATGACGAGCCTATGATACTAACAATTAGGTTGATTGGGGTGCACGAGGACTTATGACGAGCCTCAACTAGACCTCTTGACATCTAGCTATAGGACTTATGACGAGCCTATAATGCAATTGAAAGTACGAGGACTTATGACGAGCCTCAACTAGACCTCTTGATATCTAGTCATAGGACTTATGACGAGCCTATGATACTTCGATGGTATACCGTTGTTGTGCAAAATAGTAGTGAACTAGATTGCTAACTAATGGGCAGTGTACCCAGTCGAAGTAGTACAACAAGTGTCGTATCCACAGAGACTTCGCAGCTATCTAATTAGTTATAGGCTTAGTAAATGTGCAACAATGTAAATAAAAGTGCATAAATGTAAATTGGGGGTTTTGGGTTTTTCGTTTGATTAATGGGAAATATTAAAGCAATAAAACTAAGCTAACTAATCTAAGATAGGTGTACTCCGGGAGTGAGGGAATCTTCCAAATGCACCCAAACATGGCCTTAATCCCAATTCAATGTAGTTGTCTAATAGAACTAAGATAATGACTCTCTGGGATCCTAGAATAAGTCAAATCTTACTTAGTTAATTTAACCTTCAAAACCGGTTTGGGTTAAAGTCCCTAAGTAGCATTAAGCACAAGTTCTGAACATAGCACTAGAACTCACCAACTAATTAAAGAAGGCAGATACTAGGGTTTCTCTCTCTCATGTTCTAAATCCCTAAATCGAGTATGTACGAAATTAGAGATTACCACAAATGCATAGAGATGATCAGTCTCGAAACATTCAATAAATTCAAGAGAAAACAACTAATTTAAGTGAACTAGAAATTACAAGCCAAGTTTAGGGATTTGGGGTCAAACCCTCATCCTAGAGTACAAGAGAGACTACTCAGACATTAAAGAGATAAAGAAGAGGATAGTAAAAGAGATAGCCATGGATTGTTAAAGAAGCTTTTAGTGGAGGTTGGGTCTTCCTCCTCTTTCTTCTTCTTTTCCTGTCCCGTGGTTTTTCTTCCTTCGCCTCTGTTTTCTTTCTTTCTTTCTCTGTCTGTTCTCCGTTCGAGTCCGTTCTCTGTCCGTGCTCCCTCTTTTTTCTTTTTGAAGTCTACCGGCCATCTTATAATAATGCTCCCACGTGCATGTAAGTAGAGCGCAGCAGATTTTTGTAGTGCATGCGATACTTGCATGAAAGTTTCATGCGCATGGATGGACTTTAGCATTGGCGTGAAAGAGTTTGTACATTGTTGTACGTGAGTGTTTACGTGGGTGAGAGCAAGCTGGCAGGTTGCTTGCTTGCTCGCAGCAGGTAGCCTGCTTGCTTAGCAGGTAGCCTGCTTGCTTGCAGTGGGTAGCCTGCTTACTTGCAGCGGGTAGCTTTAAATAATGTTAAATTGAGCATTCACCTAAAATATAAAAAATAAATAAATTCACTAATATAAATAAAATACTCTATAAAGTGGTGAAATTATGTCATAAACCATATAAAATGCATGTAAATGACTCATAAAAGTATATATTTTCACCACTTATCAACTCCCCCACACTTATTTTTGCTTGTCCTCAAGCAAAACTAGGAACCCACAAGAAGGAGGAATATTTAAAGCAAGCAAGTGTTTAATGAATTCTTGGATTTGAGTGAACAAAGATGGAAAACTCATGAGGAGTGCGAACCAACCTCATCGGGTGACATGGGTGTGCTTCGGGTAAAAATAAAAATAGAGTTTCGGGGTATGATCTAGAGTGCTTCAAAGTTATAAAGATTAGGTAACTTGAAGAACTTTTACCATGGCCAACTTCTCTCAAGAATGGGCATTGAGAGAAAACAAAAGGAAAAATAGATGTATGCATTTGTTTCACTTTGCATAAGAGATGAGGAGATATATTTAGGCATTTTAGCCTTTGCATTAAAGAACACTCAACTCTCATTTTGTTGGTTACCAATGGTGTCTCACAAGTCCCTTTTTAGATTTTCACAAAGAAGCACCCCTTAGCAATCCCTAAGAGAGAAGATAGAAGAACCCCTAAGCAATAAAAATTCACCAAGATAAGGTTTATGGCTGCACCGCATATACATGCTCCTCAGAGAGATATTTGAAATTTTTGATGAAAAATCCCAAGAATTCAAAGAAAACTTGCAAACTTGCTTACATTTAAATGTAACTCCTAAGTGGAAGCAATATAAGCATAAGGAAATTGAGCAGTGCAAAAAGAAAAGGTCGTCTCCCCCACACTTAAATGGGACAATGTCCTCATTGTTCAAGGAATAACGAAGGGAGAAACAAAAGACCTTTTCGAAGCACTTGCATAGAGTTTAACAAAAAGTGTGTATGAATGTATTGTGCAAAATTAAAAAGAAGGGTGAAACTAGTACTCCCCTGATAAGGTGTGGACTGAAGACGGGATTCCCCCACACTTGAGAGTGTCCGGGGTCGATGAGGCACAGCCTTCGATCATTGGAGATGAAGGTCCTTGGAAAAATTTCGCCAAAGTTTCCTTTGAAATTGTTCCTAAATCCATCCCTTTTTCAGAGGGGCACACCTGTTTCCAAAATATTCACAACACAAACAACACCAATTTGGGCACAAAAATGCACTTCCGAGGAGTGCTCAAAAAGCCCATTAACTCACAAGAGTTCAAAATATTTTAGAAGTGCTAAACTAAAGAAATTTAAAGATATGACATGAAAAAATGAAATCCGGGTTGCCTCCCGGAAAGCTACCATTCTTTAAGGTCTTTGGCTAGACCACACCACCTTGAAGTCATCCGGGATCGAATATAAACGTTGAAGTTGGCTTCAACAGGTGGTTGTTGCGGGCATCGTAATTCTTTGTAGAACGACCCGGATCAAAAGGGAATGTTACCTCAACACTGAAGATTTGATAATTTAAACTCCACCGATCTTTCTTGAGGTGGGAGTGCTGAGGTTGTTGATCCTTGGTGCAAGGATCAAATTTTGGTGGAGCCTCCTCTTCGAATTTAAGGATAAATACATCCTTATCTTCATTGAGCGGTTGAGGGAGAACTCTGGGGCGGACTTTGTCTTCTATTTCTGGTCCAGGATCAAATGGAAAGGTGGCCTCCACACTTAGCGGGTGCTTGGAGCTTCCACCTTACTTCATTTGTGCACAGGTGGGAAATGCCTTGATCCTCCAGGTGAAGATCAAAGTTTGATGGCTCCTCCTCCTCAAATTTGAGGATGTGGATATCCTCATCTTCTTGGCGAGGCTCATGGAAAGAGCCTTGATGGACATCAACTTCAGAGAGATGTGACTCCTTGAAGTCGATGGTGGCACTCTCCTCTGATGACTCGGAGGGAGGCGGTGTCTCCTCCTTCTCAAAATCGAGGATGTGATCATCCTCATTGTCTTGATGAAAAAGGGAGGGGGAGACAAATTGGTGGTTGACCTCAGAGGGAGGAAACTCCATGAGGTCGAAGTAGAAACTCTCTTCTGACGAGTTGTCTTCATAATCAAGCTGGTGGTTGTTTGGCGAAGTACTCTCTAGCTCAAACAAAGGGGGAGAAAGAGGGTAGCTCAAGTCCTCAGTAGGTTGCTCTTCCTCATGAACTGCTTCACTCTGAGTTGTTGCATATCTTGATCTGGGTGAGCGTGCAGGTTCATGTCGTGGATGATTCTGGCGGTACTTGCATTGATCACTGAGATATACTCTGCCATCATATTCATCAAACTTGAAATTGCAGCCGGACAAGGAGAACCCTCATGATATCCTCCACACCTTTGACACACAATCATTTGATTGTCGTTCTCTTGGCCAGAAATTAGGTGTTCACAAGGAGGCCACAAATGGTAATGCCCACACCCTTGACAGTCAACATCTCGATCGTAGGTAGTACCGTCGTAAACTGTACCCCATGAGTGGCCATACCAACCTTCTGCTTGATCATAATGACCGTCCATCAGAATTAAGATCCTAAAAAGAACAGAAACAAAAATTTATACACAAAGTAGGCAAATAAAAATGAAAAATATGTACGAAAACTAAACCGATAATAAACCAGATAGTTGGACCGAAGTCCCCGGCAACGGCGCCAAAAACTTGTTGTGCAAAATAGTAGTGAACTAGATTGCTAACTAATGGGCAGTGTACCCAGTCGAAGTAGTACAACAAGTGTCGTATCCACAGAGACTTCGCAGCTATCTAATTAGTTATAGGCTTAGTAAATGTGCAACAATGTAAATAAAAGTGCATAAATGTAAATTGGGGGTTTTGGGTTTTTCGTTTATTAATGGGAAATAATTAAAGCAATAAAACTAAGCTAACTAATCTAAGATAGGTGTACTCCGGGAGTGAGGGAATCTTCCAAATGCACCCAAACATGGCCTTAATCCCAATTCAATGTAGTTGTCTAATAGAACTAAGATAATGACTCTCTGGGATCCTAGAATAAGTCAAATCTTACTTAGTTAATTTTAACCTTCAAAACCGGTTTGGGTTAAAGTCCCTAAGTAGCATTAAGCACAAGTTCTGAACATAGCACTAGAACTCACCAACTAATTAAAGAAGGCAATACTAGGGTTTCTCTCTCTCATGGTCTAAATCCCTAAATCGAGTATGTACGAAATTAGAGATTACCACAAATGCATAGAGATGATCAGTCTCGAAACATTCAATAAATTCAAGAGAAAACAACTAATTTAAGTGAACTAGAAATTACAAGCCAAGTTTAGGGATTTGGGGTCAAACCCTCATCCTAGAGTACAAGAGAGACTACTCAGACATTAAAGAGATAAAGAAGAGATAGTAAAAGAGATAGCCATGGATTGTTAAAGAAGCTTTTAGTGGAGGTGGGTCTTCCTCCTCTTTCTTCTTCTTTACCCGTCCCGTGGTTTTTCTTCCTTCGCCTCTGTTTTCTTTCTTTCTTTCTTTCTCTGTCTGTTCTCCGTTCGAGTCCGTTCTCTGTCCGTGCTCCCTCTTTTTTTCTTTTTGAAGTCTACCGGCCATCTTATAATAATGCTCCCATGTGCATGTAAGTAGAGCGCAGCAGATTTTTGTAGTGCATGCGATACTTGCATGAAAGTTTCATGCGCATGGATGGACTTTAGCATTGGCGTGAAGAGTTTGTACATTGTTGTACGTGAGTGTTTACGTGGGTGAGAGCAAGCTGGCAGGTTGCTTGCTTGCTCGCAGTAGGTAGCCTGCTTGCTTGTAGCGGGTAGCCTGCTTGCTTGCAGTGGTAGCCTGTTTGCTTGCAGCGGGTAGCCTTAAATGATGTTAAATTGAGCATTCACCTAAATATAAAAAATAAATAAATTCACTAAATAAATAAAATCTCTATAAAGTGGTGAAATTATGTCATAAACCATATAAAATGCATGTAAAGATGACTCATAAAAGTATATATTTTCACCACTTATCAACCGTACTAGTAGCGTATAGCTGCCTAGCAGCGGATGTGAAACGATCTCGCACTAGTAGCGTAATAGCTGCCCAGCGGAGGAAAATTATTGGGACCGTACTGGTAGCGTAATAGCTGCCTAGTGGGTTATGAAGTGAACGATCTCGCACTAGTAGCGTAATAGCTGCCTAGTGGAGGAAAAAGGCGAGACCGTACTAGTAGCGTAATAGCTGCCTAGTGGGTTATGAATTGGACGATTTCGCACTAGTAGCGTAATAGCTGCCTAGTGGAGGAAAAAAGGCGAGACCGCACTAGTAGCGTAAAGCTGTCTAGCGGGTGATGAAGTGAACGATCTCGCACTAGTAGCGTAATAGCTGCCTAGTGGAGGAAAAAGGCGAGACCGCACTAGTAGCGTAATAGCTGCCTAGTGGGTTATGAAGTGAACGATCTCACACTAGTAGCGTAATAGCTGCCTAGTGGAGGAAAAAAGGCGAGACCGCACTAGTAGCGTAATAGCTGCCTAGCGGGTGTAAAATGAAAGGCGACCGTACTAGTAGCGCAATAGCTGTCTAGCAGGTGTAAAATGAAATGCGACCGCACTAGTAGCGCAATAGCTGCCTAGCGGGTGTAAAACGAAAGGCGACCGTACTAGTAGCGCAATAGCTGTCTAGCAGGTGTAAAAATGAAATTCGACCGCACTAGTAGCGCAACAGCTGTCTAGCGGGTTTAAAATGAAATGCGACCGCACTAGTAGCGCAATAGCTGCCTAGCGGTGTAAAACGAAAGGCGACCGTACTAGTAGCGCAATAGCTATCTAGCAGGTGTAAAATGAAATGCGACCGCACTAGTAGCGCAATAGCTGTCTAGCGGGTGTAAAACGAAAGGCGACCGTACTAGTAGCGCAATAGCTGTCTAGCAGGTGTAAAAATGAAAATTCGACCGCACTAGTAGCGCAAAGCTGTCTAGCGGTGTAAAATGAAATGCGACCGCACTAGTAGCGCAATAGCTGCCTAGCGGGTGTAAAACGAAAGGCGACCGTACTAGTAGCGCAATAGCTGTCTAGCAGGTGTAAAATGAAATGCGACCGCACTAGTAGTGCAATAGCTGCCTAGCGGGTGTAAAACGAAAGGCGACCGTACTAGTAGCGCAATAGCTGTCTAGCAGGTGTAAAAATGAAAATTCGACCGCACTAGTAGCGCAATAGCTGTCTAGCGGGTGTAAAATGAAATGCGACCGCACTAGTAGCGCAATAGCTGTCTAGCAGGTGTAAAATGAAAATTCGACCGCACTAGTAGCGCAATAGCTGTCTAGCGGGTGTAAAATGAAATGCGACCGCACTAGTAGCGCAATAGCTGCCTAGCGGGTGTGAAGATGCGTCAGATAGTGAGCAAATTTTGTGGGTATATGCAGATGATATGTGATGTGAGGTGATTAACCAATGTATTAATTGAATTAAACTCCCTGTTTGTGGAGGTAGGTTTTTTGTGTGAGCAGATGGCTTTATAGTAACATCAAAACCTCGGGATGGCTCCGGTATGGCTCCGGCATGGCTTCAAGGATCTGAGATGGCTCCAGCATGCGTTGACGACTCCGGTATGCACTGATGGCTCCGGTATGCACTGATGGCTCCGGTGTGACCAATGGTCTCGGGTGGTTGGTGGGTTTGACATGGTTTGTGATTTTTGTGGCAATTGGTGGGTTTGATATGCCTTTGAGATTTTCAAGGTGGTTTGATGGCTCTGACGATGAATTATTATTGTTTGACGGGGTTTGTGGTGGACTTTGTAGTGAGAGGATGGTTTTTCACGAGTGAATGATGAAACAGTTGCATGACTTTGTTGGGAGTTCCCATCATGGTTCCAGGATTTCCATGGATGGCTCCGGGATGACCTTGTGCTGATTGAGCATGACGATGCTTTGGTTGGTTCACTTTAATGATACCGAGGGGAATAGGGAAATTTTCGCCCTTGATGTGGTCGCACCCTGGACGGGCTGCCTACGTACTCAATTCCATATTGAGATCAGACCATACGTAGTTCGAATTTCTGTAGGCAAGACTCTGAGATAGATCTGATGTGGATTTGAGGTGGCTCCCGTATTGTTCTCGGACTATTAGGATGCCCCCTGTGTAGTTCCAAGAATGGTTTCAAAGTATGAGAATGGCTTCGTGTAGCTCTAGGGATAGTCTCAATTTTTGAGGATGGCTCCCACATGGCTTCTACTTGACTTTGGGAGTGGTGTCGATGAGGCTCGAGCATGAAACTAGATGGCTCGGGATGGTCTACGCAAAGCTCCGGATGGCTCCGAATTGGTTTAATGCAGCCCGAATATAGCCTGGGATGGCTCAGAAATGATTCGATGCAGCTCAAGGTAGCCCGGGATGGCTCTGGGATGGTTCGATATAGCTTGATGATGGCCAGGGATGGCTCTAGTTGACATCTTTTGATCGAAAGTCACGCTTCAACAACTGCAACTGAAGTCGACTTTGAGCGAGACTAGGCATAGTTCTTACCGGTCAGATGCGATGATGAACTGGTTATGATGCATGCAATTATTACGTGCTAGGTACGATACAAAATGCATATGCAATTTTTGGAGAGAGGGTATGGCTCTATCTTTATTAATATGAGGTGTACGAATATAAGACATCTTTGGTTCGATCTTGAGTGATTGTTGAACTCGAGTGCGCGAATCACTTTCCTCTCATGGAGGTATATGGATCAATCTCTCGTGAGTTTAGCTGTGTGTGCTAATGGTGTAATGACACTCTCAACGCTCGGAGCAGTATTTTCCTTAGAATTTTTTTTCGAGGTTCTGGACTTTCCGATCCTCACAAATTCCTCACCTGCAATGGGGTTAGTTGTTTATGATTTGGTGCTTCGATCAAAGAGTCACTCGCACTCGAAAAACCTTGTAAGGTAAGATTGCGCTCATTCGCTCATGGTCCCTGCATTGTGAGGTGGGACATGTTGATAACAAGCACGAAACTTATGATTCATGTTTTAGATCCGATACTTTCAGTTAACGCTCACCAACTAACGAGTCAGAGGTCTTTCATTGGGTTATAACGGGGTTAATGGGTATGATGTATGTCACATGGGACTGAAGGATCTATTTGGGAATTGTGGAGCTTTTGTGCAATAGAGGACGTGTTTCGCCTTTGCCATGGGTGGAATGATTGGACGGGTTTTGATAACCTTTTATTGGTTTCTATGGACATCATTGGTCCTTCTGATTTGGATTTCTCCTTCTTGCCTCTTCTGGTGCTCATTTGAACTTTCTTCTCATTTTGTTTTTTTGAAACTGCATTTGGCTCATCAACTTTCTCAGCGTTCTCTGCTTTGTATTTTGGCTTTCAGCTTTGGAGTTGCATTGACTCATCGATCTTCTTGAACATTTTCGGTGTTCTTTTTTGGTGTTTGGCTTTGGAGTTGCATCGACTCACTGATTTCTGTTTTCCTCAAGCATTTTGTTTGTTGCTTTTGTGAAAGATGGTGGGGAGGGACCATGGTTCCGGCTCCTTTGAGATCCTCTATTGCAAAGGCAAGTAAGTATATGTACGTGGGTTGGCATGTTGTGGAGTTCACAGAAAAAGGTTTTATCGTGAAAGGCTCAGCGGGGCTCACTAAGGGATTATGTACAGGGCAGTCAAGCTTTTTGGTTTTGTGGGGATTTTGATCCTAAGTGCCTCGTCATTCTCATTATTCAATGATTGTTTTCTTACTCTTCTCAAATCTTTGCATGAATCACAGTTCGTATCATGTTTATCGACATTGCTCTCACTATGATTTGTGCCTCTCCATGTGCTGAAGGAATGCACATGTCGCTCGTGGTTTTACCTCAATTGGAACTCTTTACTTTCCCTCATCACTCAATGGATTGTCCAAAACACTCATTTGAAATTCGAAGGAAAATACCGCCCTTTGCACACTACTCACTTTGGTTTGTGGTGCTGATTTTGATTGGACCCTTGAGTTCATTGACGGGTCAAGAGTTTAGTGATTCAAACACTATGTTCAAACAATCAATCAAGCTTTTCGCCGAAGACATCGTTTCGATATGGGAGTATGTAAATGCAATTATCTACAATGCAATATGATGTGGTAATATGGAATTACTATGTATAGGATGCATGAAATGATGAGAATGAAAATTACTTATTTGGATTTTGATTCAATTTTTTTTGCTTGTTGTTTTTTTTTAATGGATGCAATGCATGAGTGGTAAGGTTATGACTAGTCTCGCTTGAGCCGAACTCAGCTTGCGGTTCATGAAGCTCATCCCGTCATTGTAAGCCCTGAAGAAGGTCAAGTTGTTGGATGTGATGTGAGAGAAGTTGTTTCAAGATGGTATTTGGTCGATGATTGGCTCCTGGGATTTTGGAATTTTAGGGAGTTTTATGGTGATCCCATGATATGACAGTGACTGCATTTTTTGGGATTTTTGAAGGTATGTTTTTTTATTTGGGATTTTTTGGATGTATGACTTTTTTTGGATTTTTATGTGTGATTTTTTTGGAATTTTTTTTTTGCATGCTTTTTTGTGGTTGTTGGTCTCTATGTACATGGTATGCTGAATGGGAAAAAAAGCTTGAATGCTATTTTCTTGCTATCACTTCTGAAGATCATGTCGCCACTCATAGGCAAAGACAGTTATTCACCTGCAAACACGACCATTAGTGAGAAAGAATCTGACAAATGTTAGTATGCTTGAAAAATGGGATGATGCTCTTGTGAGGTGTGTTGGAAATGTAACATGTGATTATGCATTTTCCTAAGATGAGTGTGATTCATGCATGATTAATAAATGTGAACTGATCGAAAATGGGAAGAAGCAAGTCGTATGTGCTAAAAGAAAATAGTTTTGAAAACACGTGTTTTCGAAATGGTGGATTTTCTCAATAGGAATTTTGACGCTCGGTCATTCGCAAATAAAATAGGGAGTGAGGGAACCCTATACACAATGTTCTAAATAAATTCAAAGGGGGGTGCATAACCTATACATGCAGTATATTCAGAAATTGACAAGAGAAAAGATGCTAGGGAAAACCTATACATCCATTCTAAAAGTCATTAAATGGGGGATTCGAGTTAAAAACTTCTTCTGAACTCTTCGGCTTCATCTTCAAGCTTCTGACTGACTGCTCACTCATGTGCGGGCTCCTGATTGGCCGTTCGTTCGAGTTCGGGCTCTTGGTTGTTCGCTCGTCTTTGGGCTCTTGCAGCAAAGCGGTACTGTGATCGAACAACAGCGTTGGTGTTCTTTTGGCTTTCAACTGTTTGAACTCGAACAGTCGTTGCTAGTCTTCATGCGCTTGACTTGGTTGGTACACCTCTGATTTTTGGTTCAGACTGCAGTTGTTGATCTTCATGCGCTCCACCTACTCCGACAAGGGAAATAAGGGGCGTTTTTTTGAGAAAGGTAAGGTGAATGATTGAGCACAAGTTCTTTGTGAAAATCCACCACTTATGTGAAACACGAATGACTAGTACGCTCCACGGTAATGACCGCTGCTCTTGGGGTGGGTTGAACTTCAAAAATAGCGGGTCGCAACATGGGGACTAAATCATTTATTTTGAAATACGTTTATGAAAATCACTTTGAAAATTGTTTTGAGAAACAAGTTTGAGATAATATCCGTGAAAAATGTTGTTTAAAATTTGTTTGTAAAAGCATGTTTTTGAAATCTGTTTTTGAAATGAAATTTATGAGAAGTATTGTTTGAAAATCATTTATAAACAGTAGATTTTTGAAATTTGTTCTTTGTAAACGCTGACAAAGTTTATTTTTGGAAGACTTTGATTGAAATCAATTTTGAAAAACTGTTTTGGAAATAACAATTTTGAAATCATTAGAGATGAACGACTTTGAAGATATTTCATTAGAGTGTTGGACATGATTCATTTTCTGATTTTTGCTCATTTTTGAAACGTGATCACACATAGATGTAAGTGTAAAGTGAAAAATCGTGGCTGATTTTTATGTGAGATATAAGCGTTAATGTTGGGATAATCACTTTCCAGGTCAATCGATGCTTCCATACCACCGGGGGAACCGTCGTCCCTTCACTGTTCCTCTCTCTGGATTTATCTCGTTATGCCTTGTGGGGCACTCATCAAGAAAAACCGGAGTGCTTAAGTTCGAAAGGTCAGGATACCCGAAGCGAACATACGCCACGGCCAGTGATGATCACAACACCCCACTTTTCGGGAAACTCGGGGAAGTATTGCATGGGAACGGGTCTCTCGTCGTCTGCACGGTCAGGTGTGTCTAAAGTCCAAATTATTCACTACTACTACTTGTCATGTATGGGTATCCGGTAAATACGGGATCCTCTATGGACGTAGCGTGACATTGGGCTTTAGAGACACCCGTGCAGAAGAACAATGGAGAACTGAGCCCATGCAATCTTCAGGGTAAGGTAGAAGGGTGGTCAGACAGGCGGCATACAAGGGGGCAACTACCCATAAAACCCATCCTAGACACGGATGAGGCAGCTGGACACTGAAGGCTCATAGCTTATATGCTGGCTTTGACTCGAAAAGGTGTTTGAAAGGATCCTGAGTTGTTTCAAGGTGTAGACAACTACGGCCATACCACCTCGTGGGTTTACTCCTTAACTACGAAGGACCCATACTCAGAGGGAATCAATTGTGGACCAATTGTTAATCCCGCCCGCAGATAGTAAAGGTGACAAGAGGAATGCATGTTCCTAACTACCCGATGCAACAATGGGTTGGCTCCTTTCTACGAAGGCCCCATTTACAAAACCGTAAATAAGCAATTATTCATGAATGAAGAGAAGTAAACAAGCAGTAAACACACAATAGTAAAAAAGTGAACATGCAAAGGTCAAAGCACACATGGTAATCAAAGTCAATTTCGAACTCTAAACACTGTCCTAACTATCCTCACAAAGCACACTCTAAGTGTGGAGTAGAGTAATCCTAAAGGCTTGGAAATGAATCTCTTGAAGGTTTTGAAAGAAGTTGGGGATCCCGACAATTTTGAATGGAGTTCAGTCTTCCTTGACCAAGTTTGTGAGAAAAACTTACTCAAGTTTTCCCCAGCAGAGTCGCCATTCTATGGAGGGTGATTTTTCGGTATGGGGGGGGTCTATCTAAATATGGTCTGACTGAAAAGCCTAGATCCTAATGCCATTCTGTGGAGGGTGAAAACCGTTATTATGGCAGCCCTCAAATACCTACTAATCGTCCGTCTTTCCCAGAAAGCATAAGGGAGAGCGCAAGTGTGCACTACACCCGCTCTCAATGGGCTCCACGCGGACTTATGCCCTATAGGCGGAAATTGACTAGAGCCGCCACCTAGTTTGACCTAAGGAACTAGGAAGGGAGGAAGGGTTCTAAGAACCGTTAACTGACTCTGAGATTGTTGCCTATGGATAGGACTTATCTGATCATGCCAGAGATTCTATGTGGGTTCGCACTGGGTTACACCCCTTAGAAGTGGCAACGACCACGACTTCGGATTGGTGCCCGAGGAAACCTCGGTCTCCAATTGTCGGGATTGTCTTCTTTCAAAACCTTTTTAGAGAGATTCATTTAAAAGCCAAGGATAGATTAGGACGAGGAGAGAGAAAGAGAGTGGATGAGGCGAGCTTTTCTGCCAAGCTAGCGCCAAGAAGAAGAATTAATGAATTTGAATGAGTATAGAATGAAAGATTTGGAGTCTGATTTTGAGGGTTGAAGATGTCGAGGGTTTGTGGGAGTAAGAGGGGATTTGAATGTTTGACAAACATGAATTTCGCCTTAGAGTTGGGAAGGGGGTTTTTTGGATTGGAATGGGGTCGCACCCTAGGTGGGCTGCCTACGTACTCAACTCCCTGTTGAGATCAGACCTTACGTAGTTCAGGTTATGGAGATGTTTGCAGTTTCAGATTTGAGGGGGTAGTGTGTGAGACGCTCGGGTCCATGAGACATTTGAAACCTTGAGATGTCGAAGTCTGTGAGACACTCGGGTCTGAGAGATGTTCAGTTCTGTGAGACATTCAAATTGTTGGGATGACAAAGTCTGTGAGATGCTCGGGTCTGTGAGACAATACGGGGTTGTTTGGAGGTGAGATGGCCGAGTGAAAATGGCATTTTGATTGATGTGGGGTCGCACCCTGTGTGGGTTGCCTACATACTCAATTCCTTATTGAGATCAGACCTTACGTAGTTCATAATTTTTTGGAGATTTTGATGTTTGAAGGTTTTTAGAAAAGCTTGATGTGTGGGGTGTTGTAGTCTGTGAGACGCTCGGGTCTATGAGACGTTTGAAATCTTGAGATGTCGAAATCTGTGAGACACTCAAATCTGTGGGACACTCGGGTCTATGAGATGCTCTGGTCTGTGAGATATTCGAATCATTGGAATAACAAAGTCTGTGAGACACTCGGGTCTGTGAGACATTATGAGTTTAAGGGAAATTAGAATTGAATTGAAATTGAAGTTGAATTGAAATTGAATGAATTTGAATCGAATTGGAATTTACAAGTCGGGTTGAATTTGGGCTGAATTGAATGGATTTGAATTTGAGATGGGATTGCATCGGTTTTTGGATTAATTGTGTGCCAAATTTGAACTGATGGACCAGGTTTAGGCCTTGGAATGTTAGGCCGGGATGGGCCTTGAAAGTGGGCCGGATTAGGCTTTTAAATGGGCCTCAAAATGGGCTTTGGATTGGGCCTCGAAATGGGCCTTGAAATAAGCCTTGAAATGGGCCTTGAAACGGTCCTTGAAGTGGGCTTTAGATTGGGCCTCGAACCGGGCCTCGAAATGGGCTTTGAAATGGGCCTTGAAATGGGCTTTGGATTGGGCCTCGAACTGGGCCTTGGATTGGGCCTCAAAATGGGCTTCGAAATTGAGGTTGGAAGATGACTTGAATCTATGAGACAATTGGAGTTTGGGTGAAGTTTGTGTTTGGTCTTGAAACTTTTGGAAGTATTTCAAATGTCTTGGAGGTTGAGGTGTTTGATGAGTGTAGGGAGAGTATTTGATGTTAGGGTGTGGAGAGGTTTGATTTCGAACAATTCATGAAAAGTATCTGGTTTTGGGGTATGAGAGGATTTGTTTTTGAACAGATGAGTATGAATTTACAAAGGGCTTGTATGGTTGTAAATTGCAAGGACTTTGGGCTTTAAAGATGTGGTTTGTGTGTAGGGTGTCACCACCACCAAGGATCTACTAAGTGTGGGGGACACCCGCTATCCTAATGTCTGTCCTATGAGCTTTCTAAAAATGACCCAAATGGGGATAACAATGTCGCAAGTAAATCAACTAGAGACAGCATAATGAAACAAGATTTAGCAATTAAATGAGTAGGTCTCGAGTGAAGATCAAACTAGAATCATGCTTTGACTCAATTTCTCAAATCGAATCTACACACAAGGAGCAAACAGTGATACTAGAAATGTAAACATGTTGGTCATGATCAAAAAGAGGTGTAGGTGATAGAAAACCAACCTACGGGGTGGCCTGCCCCCGGTTTATTACGTAATCAAATATAAGACAAAGTCGAATCCGCAGTCAAATGTTCATAATCCCGTCTTTGCAACCCCAAAACCAACAACCTGGTTCATTAGCAAAAGGTCCACGGTAAACTCCACGCCAAGCAAGTCGTGCTCAAGTCTCATCCATTTTGCATGTACCTCGGTGAAAACATGAAACCAAGGTATGAGTAATTCCTACACCGAGTACGACCTAATGAGATCGTAGGCCCTCAATTGACCGTCCCGAATCAAATCATTAAACCCAGGAGCATTGCAATGAACAAGACAACAAGTAAATTGATGATTAAGAAACAGAGCCCACCAGAGAGTAGATTCACATATACAACAAGCAAATGAGATTTTTGAGTTTAAACCCGAATGTGAATACGGTATCATAAACAATCGATTCTAAGAATAAACTTATGAGCCTTTTACCCTCAAACCTGGCCAACAGTGACTCGAATAGTAATAAAAATGACGTTAATCCACTATGAAATGCGCTCAACAGTCACGAATCAACTCATTGTCAAACCCAAATGGTGATATTTACAGGAATGAATGAATCCTAAGATTACAAAATAATTAAGAAAAATAAACAAATGAATACAAAAATAAACACAGTTTTATTTGTAAACAGAGAGCTGCTATGGGGGGTCGCATTGACGCCGCCTCACTCGAGCTGATAGGGATCCGAAGAGGTACACCAACCGTTTTTCGCGTTTAAAAGGAGAGTCCCGGTAGTCCTAGCCAAAGTCCAGCTCCTTAGTCCCGAGCAGTTTCCCGTTCCTCAAACAATATGTACATGTCAAATAATACAACCGAGAAAGGCAAGATACATTAGTCAGAGAAAGGAGGAAGGTTGGGATGTGTGCAATGGGATCATACGGCCCCTCTCAATGGGAGGAAAGGGGGCAATCTAATCATCTCCCACACCCCAACCGAGAACATGGAAAAGAGTTTCAAGCTGCCAACAAATGCTAAGGATTGTAAGATAAATCAAGCATCGGGGTTGCTACTTAAATTAATTTGTCATCTTAGATTATGACTCAAACAAAGTGTAGTATCAAAGAGGTAAAGTTGTGAGTCATGCGGGATCATACCTAGAAGGGTTTATATCATTTCCCTCTAAGATGAAGAATTAATAAGGACCATCCAACCAATGAGTGGTTTATCTTGGCAATCATAGCATAGGGCAACTATAACTCCAATCATGTTCATATCTAAGCGCAAGAGGACAAATACATGCTGGTTTCAAATCAATTTCCAAACCATATCAATGCGCAAGGGACAATTTAATATCAAAGGCGATTGAATCATAGTGCAAGTCAAAAGATAGAATTTCCAAACTCATGAGAGGGAGCACCCCAACAAGCGTAAGCGCAGTCAATTTGCATAATCCAAAGTCAAGCCACAAGTCCAGCAGGCACGACCTAAGTCAAACGAACCCAGCCACGTCCAACCAATTGATATGTACCTCGCTCAAAAAACATGAAACCAAAGGGTAAGGACCAGCCCAATAAATAGCGCAAGTGAAGTAGAGTGGGGTGATTAGCAACTGTAAAACGAATATCACAAACCGATAGATGCCAAAGGTTGGCCCACGAACCCACAATAGTCTAAAGGCAAGATTGTCCAAGACATCAAATGGGCCCATATTCTCATAAATGCCGAAGAACAATAGCGAGGCCCAAAGGATTGCAATCAGATCCAAATACCAATGCCCAAATAATCAGGCCTACGAATGCCACTGAAATAGCGAGCAGGTAAAGTAAACCGACT
Organism: Limonium bicolor; assembly: GCA_023374045.1. Lineage (NCBI taxonomy): Eukaryota > Viridiplantae > Streptophyta > Magnoliopsida > Caryophyllales > Plumbaginaceae > Limonium > Limonium bicolor. Next base: position 175,820,180 of record CM041778.1, on the reverse strand, counting down.
TACCCGACAGACCCAAGATCTGTCCAACCCAAATGCAATTCGACAGATTAAAATGGTTCACAAGCCCATTAGAATGTTATTAGGGGTTGAATTAAGCAGGTACAGGTGATTTGGGTTGAATCCGATTGTATGCTCATTAAGAAGTTCACAATAAACTAATCGAGCTTTGGAACATGGAGAACATACCCAAAAATCCAGAAGTCGACTGTAACATCAAACAATCCCTGTATATCCATGTACAATCAACTCAATCTCGAGAGAGTTGTCGTAGATAAACGATAAGTTCATAGATGCTGGTAATCCACGTTGTTGATGCACAAATCGTGCTTTCAGCATGCCAAAAATTATCATAAAGACAGGGATACAGAAAACCAATTCGATGGGCTCGATAGATCTCAAGAGAAGAGAAAGGATCTGAGGATTTTACCAGCTGAAAACCGGATGTATCGAGGCCAACCTTAGAGGTAAGAATGGATTAAGAACAAATTATAGAAAGGTCTCACCAACGGCGAGATTGCCGCCAGAGCCGTGGGACGTCACCGAAACCAACTCCGAAAGCTTAGAGCATTTCGCCACAAAACACCTAGTAAAGTAGGAGGTAAACGGGATCGGGAGGAGGTCCAAATCCATGGACGCTCGAATTTGAGTTCTTCGCTGGGGAGGAATTAGGGTTGAGGGAGAGGAGAGCAGAATATGAAGGTTTCTACTCGCCGGCTGGGATTGCAAAAAAAACCGTGATGAACTAGATGTTCCTTCGTTTGCCATCGAGGCTGCAAAATTATCGTCGGTGGTGAAAGACTGAAGCACGGGGCGGGGGCGTCTCTTGTTCACCTTACGAAATCGTCGTCGGTGGTGATGATGGATGTTGAAGGTGTAGAGCGCTTGCAGTGGTGGTCATCTGCAAAGCTGGGTTGCGAATCACCATGAGGAAGAGAATAAAAGTGGTACAGGGCAGTTTGCTCCTTGTCGCCAGTTTGGGTTGAAATTACTGTGAGTGAGAGATTGAAAAGAGCGTAGAGTATGTATGCTCCTGTTCGACGGTTTCGGATTGCAGAATTACTGGTGGTTCATAGGAAAGTGAAGAAGATGGATTTTGGGAATATGCAGAAGATGGTTTTTGCTTCTGGGTTTGTCGATTTGAAGATGGAGGTGGGGAGCGGATTGGATGCTCGAGATAGTTTGGGAAGCAGGAAATCGAAAATGTCGGGTGGCGACTACAGTCACCATGAGGAGCATGAGGGAGACCGATTTCCATAGTAGATGGAGATAAGGAATGGAGCGGGTGTCGATGAGAAGAATTCTGGTTAGGGTTCTCAGTTTTTTTGATGAAGAAGAAGAAGAACGAAGATTACCGGGAGATTGATGGAGCAGAAGGTTTCGACCCCGCAAGAGAAAATGTCCGGTGGCTACTGTTCCCCTTTATAATGATATATTAGGGTTTTTTCTTATTTGGACTAGCCAACAAGAAAAACGGGCCAAACTAGAGAGCTATGGGCCTTACTAAAGACATGAATATGAACAAGAGTCCGGTCCAATACTAGCAGCCAAAGTCAATTCAGGTCTTATAAAAATAAAAGGCTCCTTTGCTCTTCCCTGGGTTCGAACCCTGGGCGCTTGCCCACCCAAGGAGTACACTACCCAGTCACACTAAGACAGAACTTGGTATACTGATGTCGAAAGTAAAACTAGAGTTCTACAGCAATTGTTTGGAAATTCATTTTTGGAAAAATCGTGTTTTACGAAATGCTTAAAAAAGATTATAAAACAATGGTTTTGTTTTGGCACGCACGCTAATACGTTTTTGAAAAAGAAAGGCGACGACCCCTCTTATTGTGTTTCTTATTTCTGGAATTTGCTTTATGGGGTGAGAATTTTTGGTGTCTACACTCCTAAGCCCTCGTGCACCTTAAACCAAATTGGGTTGTTAGCATTATAGGCTCGTCATAAGTCCTATAGCTAGATATCAAGAGGTCTAATTGAGGCACTCCTAAGTCCTCGTACTTTCAATCGCATTCTAGGCCCGTCAGAAGCCCTTGAACTGGATATCAAGAGGTCCAGTTGAGGCACTCCTAAGCCCTCGTGCACCTTAAACCAAATCGGGTTGTTAGTATTATAGGCTCGTCATAAGTCCTATAGCTAGATATCAAGAGGTCTAGTTGAGGCACTCCTAAGTCCTCGTACTCTCAATCGCATTCTATGCCCATCATAAGCCTTAGGACTGGATATCAAAATGTCCAGTTGAGGCACTCCTAAGCCCTCGTGCACCTTAAACCAAATCGGGTTGTTAATATTATAGGCTCGTCATAAGTCCTATAGCTAGATATCAAGAGGTCTAGTTAAGGCACACCTAAGTCCTCGTACTCTCAATCGCAATCTAGGCCCGTCATAAGCCCTAGGACTGGATATCAAGAGGTCCAGTTGAGGCACTCCTAAGCCCTCGTGCACCTTAAACCAAATCGGATTGTTAGTATCCTAGGCTCATCATAAGTCCTAGGGTTAGATGTCAAGAGGTCTAACTGAGGATCGTCACAAGTCCTCGTACTTTCAATCGTATTCATACACTCACGGTCGCATCCCTGTGCACCACTAAACCATTGTGAGAATTTTTGGTGCCCCGTCAACCTTGATCCAGATCTACAAGGGCTTGTAGAATTGAATCAAGGGGAGCCATCTGTAGACACCAAAAATTCTCACCCCATAAAGCAAATTACGAAATAATAAGAGGGGTCGTCGCCTTTCTTTTTCAAAACATATTGACGTGCGTGCCAAAATGAAACCATCATTTTATGACAACATTCTTGAATAAATTTCAAAGCATTTTGGAAAAATACAAGTCTTCAAAAATGAATTTCCAGTGACAATCCGTGTTCAAACCCTTCCTTTTCCGTTTATTTAATTAGCTTACCATCTTGTTTTTTATTTTATTTACATATTCATTTTTATGCTATCTAGTTTATGGTATTTTATTACGTGTTTACTTTATATCATTTCATTGGATTTAACATGTATTTTACTCATTAGTATTCATTTTTATGTTGTCTTTATCATTATTAATTTTACAATTATTTTCATCCTTTTATGTTCATTTTATTACACTACCTTTATTGTTATTTACATGATCAAGTCTTCAAGGCCCACTCTCGGTGGCCTGCTCCTATTCTGATTTCAGTCCCAAAATACAAACCCACTTCAACTCAGATTCATCCAAATTTTGATAGAGCCCAGCCCACAATTTACTGAACTCCGGTCTAGCTCATGCCCTTAAACCCATTCCAGCCCCTAGCATTGGACCTACCAACCCCAGACAACACAAACCCCACAAAAAAACCCTAGTGTTGGGGTAAAACCTAACGGTAAATTGTGTTGGGGGTTTAACCTAACGGCAAGTGTACCGGTCGATTATAGCAAGTTTTAAATCTCGGAGTATTCCCTGAGTATCGAATCCAAGGAGACAGTGGCTAGTTTAATTTCTACTTACACACAAAACAAATAACAGGAAATTGGGGGTTTTTGTATGTGATGGTGAATGTTGTAAAAGAGTTCAAAAAGCAATAAACAACAGGTAAATAATTGTTTTGATTTTGTTTGACAAAGGAAATTCCGGTTTACTACTTCTCTTTAGATTGCAATTTCTTCCCTTAAGTGATTTCTACAGTATTCTGAATAAAACCCTAGAATAAGGATAACTCGTATTTGGTCTCCCGCTCCACGAATTCTAATTAGCAAAGACCGAATCCTAACTCTCGTTATGAATCCACTGTTTACTAATTGCTTTAAGAGTAGTCTAGATTAATGGTCAGCTACTTTTTAGAGGAATTACCATCTCTATACTAACTGATTCTTTCCCTGTAGTCAATTGATAGCCGCAGTTCTCACTTATAAGCTAACAAACTGATAAACTTATTTAATTGATCAGATTAACAAGTCTAGGAATTCATAAGGGAAAAGAACTTTATTCTTTTGTACTGCAGAAAATCACAAAGGTTCAGAAATAATTATTCTAGAGATACATAGTAAACCGAAATTAAAAACGGCTACTCAGCCATAGACAAAATAACAATGCTCAATATAAACAGCATAAGGATAGAGGGATTTAGCAGAAAAACTGATTTTAGAAGCCGTGGTCGATTCTGCAATTTCCACACTCGGCTGAGTCACGTCCGGCTGTATTGGGTCGGACGTAGATCCGGACGTGTTCTCCTGGTGCTGTCCGGATCCGGACGTTAAATCCGGACGCGGATAAATGAAGCCCGTGAGCAGAGCTTTGTCTGTGGGTGAGGGTGAAGAGTTACGGAGGAAATTTAATGAATGGAGATGATGGAGCGAGTCGTGAATGAGATGGTGTGTAGAGAGGAGGAGGGTGTATTGCTTAGACTCTGAGAGTCTGGGACGAATTGGAATGAAGGCTGAGTGATTGCTTAAATAGGCTTAGCAAATAGACATAGGTTAGTGAAAGTTTGGTGTGCTCGACATTAATTGAGCATGGCTGCTGTTTAATTTAAGGGAAGTATGGGCTTAGGCTGATAATTGCGCCGAAAGCCCGATTATCAGCGCAATTGCATTTTTATTTTTCATCTCTGTGTGACGTCCGGATCTGTGTCCGGATCCGGACGTGACACAGAACTTTTAGATCTGAAACTCGGAATATGTCCAGATCTGTGTCCGGAACCGGACAAGACAGAGAACTCTCGGATCTGGATTTTAGGTCACGTCCGGGTTGCGTCTGGATCCGGACATGAGACGTCCGGATTTGCGTCTGGCCAAGTTTATCCGGACGTGACCAATCTTTGCCTCTTTTTCCGGATTTGTTCCCCGTTTGTTGTGTTGCAATCCTTATGATGTAAAACAGATATATCTTTGTCTTTGTTCTTTGTCATGTACATAATGCTCGTGGAACGGGAAATTGCTATAAGTCTAAAAAATGGGACTTTGGGCTTGGACTACCGGGGTCTCCACTTCAAACACGTGTAACGGTTGGTGCACTTCTTGCTGATCCTTTCAGCTCAAGTGAGGCGGCGTCAATGCGACCCCCCATAGCAGCTTTAGATTTAAACTTTTCACTTGTATTTGTATCAATTTGTAATTCGTTTGTTTTCCCTTTCGGTTGTAGTGTTGTGACTTATTCATTTTTGTGACTTCATCTCATAACCGTCACATTATTCTCTTGCTTGCAACCTTTGATTGACTATTGAAAGATAGTAAATAGGATAAGACTAACAATTGGTTAGCAACCCATACAGTAGGACTCATCTTGTTAGTTTTGAGAGTTTTAGATTTAAATAATTCTGAATCGCTACCCAGATAGCTTTGATGATTCGTTCTTGTATATACATTTCTCGTACTACTTCTGAAATTCATTTCATACATACATAACTTAAGCTTCTAAAATCCATGTCCACATGTATATAATCACCTAGACAGATCCAGAATTCTTTTCTTACGTATATCTGTTTTATTCGGATAGCTTTTAAAATCCATGTCCACATGTATATTTGTTTATATAGCCTTGGGAATTCATCTCTACATATTATTTGTTCATCATTCCTTGCCTATGATTTTGTAAATGTAAGGATTGGTCCTGTTTGGGCCCATGTAACTCTTGGCCCAAATCTAATTTTGTTCAGGCTCAGTCCATAACCAGCCAAACGGGCTGGAGCAGGTGGCCCTAGAAAGCCCATTAGGTTGCCCACTTTAGAAAAGCCTTAGGTTTGGGTATCCTCCATGAATACGGGTCCTAGACACGGCCCATGTGAGGAATACCCGTTTCCCTTAAAATTTTCCAAATCATCCTCTAAAGTCAGAATAAAATGCACAATCAATCAATCATCCATTTCCAAATAAATTTAAAAATCCAACGAATCAAATTTTACTTCAAAATCAATCTCTTTCACACTCTCCCATCAAACACATTTCAAAATCAAACTCTCTCAACAAACACCCTTCAAAATCAATCCCTTTCACACTCTCTCATCAAATTCCACTTCAAAATAAATCTCTCTCATCAGACACACTTCAAAATCAATCTCCTTCACACTCTTTCATCGAACACATTTCAAAATCAAACTCTCTCATCAAACACTCTGCAACATCAATCCTCTCATACTCACTCATCATAAACTCTTTAAAAATCAATCCTCTCATACTCTGAAACCAAATATTCTTCATGAATTCTTCAAAATCAAAGCTTTTCGCACCCAACATTAAATACTCTTCATACTCATTAGACACACTTCAACCTCACAAAGCATTTGAAATGCTTCCAAAGTTCCAAGATCAAACTTCAAACTCCTTCCAAGCTTCAATTGCCTCATAGATTATAATCGTCTTCCAATTTCAACTTCAAATGCCAAACCAAGCTCAATTCTAAGCCTCAAATCCAGCTCATTCATAGGGCCCAGTCTGGCCCACATTTCAAGGCCCAGATACCTGGCCCACATTTCAAGGCCCAAACCTGGTCCATCTCTAGGGCCCAAATCCGGCTCATTGCCTCAATTCGATCCTGATTTAGTTTCAAATCCCATTCAACTTCAATTCCAATTCAATTTCAATTCCAAATCAAATTCAAATACAATTCAATTTCAATCCAACTCAATCAGATTCAATCCAATTCCGATCCAGAATCAATTTAATTTCAATCCAATTCAATTCAAAACTCTCTTCATTCCCAATTCAATTCAACTTCATTTCAATCCCAAATAATTCCAAGCATCATAAATCTTAAACTCCTTGAAACTTCAAACTCTTTTGAACTCAGGCATCTCAAAGCTCTAATTGTCTCATCAGCTCAACAGACTCGAATGTCTCAACAGCTCAACAGACTCGAACGTCTCAACAGACTCAAATGTCTCAACAGCTCAACAGACTAGAACGTCTCAGTAGCTCAACAGACTCGAATGTCTGAACAGCTCAGCAGACTAGAACGTCTCAACAGCTCAACAGACTTGAATGTCTCAACAGCTCAATAGACTCGAACGTCTCAGCAGCTCGACAGACTCGAATGTCTCAACAGACTCGAACGTCTCAGCAGCTCAATAGACTCGAATGTCTCAACAGCTCAACAGACTCGAACGTCTCAGCAGCTCAACAGACTCGAATGTCTCAACAGCTCAACAGACTTGAATGTCTCAGCAGCTCAACAGACTCGAATGTCTCAACGGCTCAACAGACTCGAACGTCTCAGCAGCTCAACAGACTTGAACGTCTCAACAGCTCAACAGACTCAAATGTCTAAGTAGCTCAACGGACTCAAACATCTCCATAGGCTCAGCGAACTCAAACACCTCAAAAAAACCCTCAGCTTCTCACACCCGAACGCCTTCAAAATTCATAACCCTTTCAAGCCTTGATCATCTTACAGACCTGAGCGTCTCACAGACTCCATCATCTCAAGATTTTAAATGTCTTATAGACCCAAGTGTCTCACAGACTTTGCACACCTCAAACTTCAAAATAAACCCGACAGTTTGTCAAACCTCACAAAATGACCACAAAACCTCTTCGACCCCTCAAAGACCCCAAAGGTCTAAACCATAATTCCTTCAAAACCTCGAAAATCCCAAACCTCCAAAAAGTGAACTACGTAAGGTCTAATCTCAACAGGGAGTTGCTTATGTAGGCAACCCACACAGGGTGCGACCCCACATCAATCAAAATACCATTTTGCACTCAGCTATCTCCCCTCCAAACAACCACTTCTAATCCTCGATCACCTCAAAAAGCCCGGCCATCCTAAAGGTCCTTGAACTACGTAAGGTTTGATCTCAACAGGGAGTAGAGTACGTAGGCAGCCCTTCCAGGGTGCGACCCCATCCCAATAAAAAAACCCTTTTTCCTTTCTGAGGTGGCTCTCATATCTCTCAAAACACTCAAACCTTCTTCGGCTCCCCCAAACTTCAAACCCGTAGACTTCAAGTCTTTTCTATTCACTCAACCTTAGAATTTTCCCAATCTTTCATTCCATACCCATCCAAATTCAGCAATTCCTCTCTTGGCGCAAGCTCGGCAGAAAATCTCGCCTCATCCACTCTCTTTCTCTCTTCCCGTCCTAATCCTATCCTTGGCTTTTAAATGAATCTCTCTAAAAAGGTTTTGAAAGAAGTCAATCCCGACAATTGGAGACCGAGGTTTCCTCGGGCACCAATCCGAAGTCATGGTCGTTGTCACTTCTATGGGGTGTAACCCAGTGCGAACCCACACAGAATCTCTAGTATGATCAGATAAGTCCTATCCATAGGCAACAAATCATCAGAGTCAATTAAAGGTTCTTAGAACCCTTCTCCTCCATTCCTAGTTCCTTAGGTCAAACTAGGTGGCGACTCTAGTCAATTCCACCTTATAGAGGCATAAGTCCGCGTGGAGCCCATTGAGAGCGGGTGTAGTGCTCACTAGCATTCCCCTTATGCTTTCTGGGAAAGACGGACAATTTAGTAGGTATTTGAGGGATGCCAGAATAACGGGTTTTCACCCTCCACAAAATGGCATTTTAGGATCTAGGCTTTTCAGTCAAGAACCATATTTAGATAGACCCCCCTCATACCGAAAAATCACCCTCCACACCACCTAAACAAAGGACGCTAGACTACCGATCGTGCCTTGCTGCATCTGAGATGTTGACTGCGGTCATGGTTTATGTAACCTTGGAGCAAGCATCAACATCATGCCACACTCAATTTTCACAAGAATCCACGGTAGTCAACTAAAGCCGGTTTCCTTCTCCCTCCAATTTGCGGATTGGTCCTCAATCAAACCAATGGGAATGGTAGAAAATTGGTGGTTGGAGTTGGTAAATTAATCTTCCCATCCGACTTTATAGTTTTGGACATCAATGAGGATACTGAAGTTCCCTTGATTCTCGGGACCATTCTTAAGTACCGCGAGAGCAGTCATCGACATTTATGATGGCAAAGTCACATTCTGATTCGAGGATGAGAAGATTGAATTCAATATTGTAAAATTGGTAAGGAAAAGTGTCTCTGCCCATAATGTTTGTGTATTGGTCTATTAGCAGATGGTGGCGAAAATGAATTCATAAACGATGAAGAGGCATTCTCCATTCCATCGGTCGAGCTTCATGAGTTGGAGGCCTTGAAGCAAGTTTTGGTATCATCAATTGAAGAATCTCCATTGAAAGAAGTCAAGGTCATCGTCGACCAACTAGATTATGGTATAAGGAAAAATGCTAGCTATAGACCACCATTAGAGAGACTAGATCGCCCGCCCTAGAGAGCCAATTCATCCATTGAGCAGCCACCGGAGGTAAAGCTTAAAGAACTTCCATCTGATTTAAAGTATACCTTCCTATCAGGTAGCAACTCTCTTCCTGTAATTATTTCCTCACTTCTTACTCCTGAACAAGAGATCAAACTGTTATAAGTCCTAGGAAATCATAAGAGAGCCATAGGTTGGTGTTTGGCTGATTTAAAAGGTATTGACCCTAGTTTTTGTACCCATCGTATCTGTATCGAGGATAACCATAAACCCAGGAGGCAATGTCAAAGGAGGTTGAACCCCAATTTGAAAGAAGTTGTAAAAAATGAGGTTCTGAAATTATTAGATGCTGGTATCATTTACCCCATTTATGATAGCCTTTGGGTTAGTCCGGTCCAAGTAGTACCTAAAAAGGGTGGGATAGAAGTTGTCCCAAATAAAAAAGGAGAATTAATCCCTCAAAGAAAAACAACGGGGTGGCAAATGTGCATAGATTATAGAAAGTTAAACTCACTCCCAGAAAGGATCACTTTCTCTTACCTTTTATCGACCAAATGTTGGAAAGACTAGTGGGGCAAGAATTTTATTGTTTTTCTCGATGGTTACTTGGGATATTTTCAAATCCCAATTTCACCTGAGGATCAGGAGAAGACTACCTTCACCTGTCCTATGGTACTTTTGCTTATACTCGAATGCCATTTGGGCTTTGTAATGCCCCTGCTACTTTTCAACGTTGCATGCAAGCAATTTTTACTGATTTTATTGAGAAAAGTATTGAAGTATTTATGGATGATTTCAGCGTTTATGGCCTTAGTTTTGACAAGTGTTTGCAGCAACTAGATTTGATCTTAGCCAGGTGTGAAGATACTAAATTGATATTGAATTGGGAGAAATGCCACTTCATGGTAAAGAAGGGCATTGTGTTGGGACATCGAGTATCCAAAACCGGCATTGAAGTGACCAGGCCAAGGCCGAGATCATTAAGAAACCCCCTCCCCCTACCACAGTCAAAGAAGTTCAAGCATTTTTGGGTCACGCCAGCTTCTATCGCAGGTTTATTGCTGATTTCTCTAAGATAGCAAAACCTCTAAGTGATTTGTTGGCAAATGATAAGAGGTTCGAGTTCACAGAAGAATGTTTAAAGGCCTTCGAAATCATCAAAGAGAAGCTTATCTCAGCCTATAGTCGTCGCCCCTGATTGGTCTCTTCCCTTTGATCATGTGCGATGCAAGTGACTACGTGTGGGTGTGCCCTTTGTCAAAGGAAGGACAAGGTATTGTGGATTATCACGTACGCGAGCAAAACTCTTGTGGATGCTCAAAAGAATTATACAACCACGGAGAAAGAACTTCTCGTTGTTGTCTTCGCCCTCAATAAGTTCTACTCTTATTTATGGGGAAGCGAGGTGATAGTACATACCGGCCACTCCACCCTAAAATACCTTTTCACAAAAGCAGAGACCAAGTTGAGATTGTTGTGTTGGATTTTGTTACTGTGGAGGGTGATTTTTCGGTATGAGGGGGGTCTATCTAAATATGGTCTGACTAAAGAGCCTAGATCCTAGAAATTGCCATTCTATGGAGGGTGAAAACCCGTTATTCATGGCATCCCTCAAATACCTACTACATCGTCCGTCTTTCCCAGAAAGCTTAAGGAGAATGCTAGTGAGCACTACACCCGCTCTCAATGGGCCCCACGCGGACTTATGCCCTAAGGGCGGAAATTGACTAGAGTCGCCACCTAGTTTGACCTAAGGAACTAGGAAGGGAGGAGAAGGGTTCTAAGAACCGTTAATTGACTCTGAGATTGTTGCATGTGGATAGGACTTATCTGGTCATACCAAAGATTTTGTGTGGGTTCGCACTGGGTTACACCCCTCGGAAGTGGCAACGACCACGACTTCGGATTGGTGCCCGAGGAAACCTCGGTCTCCAATTGTCGGGATTGCCTTCTTTCAAAACCTTATTAGAGAGATTCAATTTAAAGCTGAAATACCCCTAAATTAATTTAATTTAGGGGATTTCTTTTATTAAAACTTAAATAATACTATTAAATATTAAATTATTATATGGAATTATGAAATTTATTTAGGGGATTTCTCCTATTTAACCCTAAAAAAACAATAAAATATTTAATTATTATATATTATTATATGGTATTGTGAATTTAATAATAAGATTTATAAGTCAATAAATCTTGGAAAAATTCCTAGACACTCCAATTATATTATAAAGATTTTAGAAATATTGGGAGCATTGATTTGGAACATAAAAGTCAATATAAAATCCTAGAAACCTTAAAGCTTATTAAGCCTTGCTAGGGTTGACTTTTTGAGAATGGTCAAACTAGCACATGAAACCTATACCAATAAATAGGTTATGGAAAACCATGAAGATCGATAAAAAGAATGTCAAAAACGGATCATCCTAGCCAAAGTTGTGCTAGATTGAAGTTTAGAGTCAAAACTTTGAAATCTGCCACGTGTCAGTGAGTCACAGGTCGCCCAACACTTAGTCGATTTTCTCCTTGTTTTTCGCCAACAGCCATCCGATTTTTTCCCTAACTTTGGATGCGGATAACTCACTCATCTCTCAGTATTTTTCAATGTCGTCTTCTTCATTCTCTTCTCCAAAACGTCCTCTTTCCAACCATTACTCACACATACCCTAATTCATTATACATCAGGCGCAAATTCGATCTAAAGTTGCCTACTTGCGAAACCTGTACCCAGTTTTCCAGTTTCTCACCGAATTCAGGTAACTTTCGTTCGATCATAACTTCTTCATCTCTCAACCAAAATTTGATTTCTTTAGCTTGTTTTGAAGATGTCTAATCCCTCTACAATTTTCATGTTTATGCCCAAGTCTGATTCGTAACCGTTTGGAGGATATAGTCGCCTAAAGTCTCTGGTTCTGCAGCACATAAAATCATACCGAAACTGCAAGGTATAAACTCGTGACTTGTGACTTTAATTTCTCTCTGTGTGTTGCGAGTTAGGATGAGTTCTTGTTATCAATATGTAGAGCTAAGTTTACTCTTTTGATTGAGCCCTTACACATAGCCTAACTCGATCTTTACTGCAAGTTATAGATCCTCAAAGTCGGCCTCGAGAACTGCTCGAAAGTTTGAACCTTTCCAGAATTTCCGATTCGAATCCTCCATTTTTGCAACTCCGGTGAGTTTCCGATCAAATTGCTCCGTTATTGTCATTCGTAATCATGTTACCGGCCATACAGGCCTAACCATGTTCCAATTTAACCTGTTACGCGGTGAATTAAGAGAATTTAGCCAAATCGAATTCGAACTGTTATGAACCCTAACCTCTTCGAACCCAGATTCGATTTTGCAGAATACCGCATCATAAGTGGTGAAATCAGTGTCATTAGAACCGTAATGTAATTTCGAAACGAATGGAGGAAGAATCACGCGATTTCGTTCTGTGGATTGGGAGAAAATGTGAAGTTAGTACTCGAATCGAGTTGGGGGGCGGATGAAGAACTCGACTTTCAGCAGCCGTTCGATTTTAGTTATAAGAAACGGACGGCTGAGATTAGATCGTTTCAAATTAAAAGTATAAGTTTTTATAATAATTCCAGAATTTAAACCTAACTTGTTGGATTTAGTTAATGGTCTTCCCGAATGTATTTTGACTTGAAATTTTGACCATTGATTCCTTATTTAATCTAGTGTATTTTGACGTAAATTAATATGGTTTTGGAGTTTTTAAACGTACGTTATGATTTTTGCAAGTTACGGGTTTTCTGGAATTATTTGGCTAATTTAAAAAGATATTTTTATGAAATAAAAATTTTATAATATGTCTAAAATGTTATAGTTATTATATATTAAATTTGGGAATTTTTGGACAAGGTTAAATGGATTTAAAAATTATGTTTATGAAATTTTCATAAGAATAACCTATAATATATGGTTTTTAGTGTAACAAAAATTAAAGTATGGTTTGTTAATAAGCTTTTTAGGTTGTGGAAAATAATAAAACCTAAATTAAAATTTTATACTAGTATGTTTATAAATATTTTGGGTATTATCTTTTAAGTGAAGTAAAAATTGTTTATATATATATATATATATATACTTATATGAGAGTAGTAAAATAGAAACTTATATTAAATCAAGGAATTAAACTAGTCTACATTTTTATTTATTATATAATGTGGAAGTTAATATACTTAATTGAAGCTTGAGGAAATACCTTATTTTTAAACCATATATCAGATGTTAATATGTGTAAAAGTTAATAGAAATAATTAAATACAATAAAACTACATAAATAATGTTTTGAACAAATCCTAGTATATATAAATATATACACATTAAACATAAATAAAAGAAATTAAATACCTTATAGGAAATATAATACGAAGGGATTAATAAGTTAAACTAAACCTCTACATAATACTAATAGAAGAATATTATATGAGGTGGTATTAAATTATAGTTATGTATTAGGCTTAAAGAGTTACCTTTGAATTTCCAAGGTTTATATATAAACCATATTAAAATACATGTATAGTATTATTGTCAATGACCAGAATGTAAATCTAAAATTGGGATTAAGTAATTAATAAGTTAAAACTTAGGAAAAATTGTGATTAGATTTCATAAAATGTTACACAAATAGATCTTATTCTATAATTAATGATAAACTAATGTAATACGTTTACATCTAAATGTTCTTAATATAAAACAATAATTAAGTAAATAAAATAATTTTACATCTAAATGTGAGGTAGGTTAGTAAGTCTAGATTTAATCATTTCTTAACATTTATGGTATTGAAATATAACTTAATGTTTTAAGATAAAATCATTAAAAGGATTATGATGTTAAACTATATTAAACTATGATTTGGAAATTTATCTAAATAATAATCCTTAAGTTTCTTGGCATTAGATAAGCCATATGAAATACATTTGTAACATTTATTACCAATACTTAGGATGTGAGTTTACAATTAAGTGAGGTATTCAGTAGTTAGAACTTATGAAAGGTTTGTAAATTGGAATCAGATACTTAAAACCTTAAAACCTTTAGTTAGATGAAACTAGGTTATATAAGAGATCATATTGAACTACTTTACAACATTGAAAATATTAATATATCATTTGAATATAAGGTATGGGGATTTTTCAGAATATATTATCTTATTACATAATTAACAATTTCACTAAAGAATCAGAGTTTAACTCTTAGATAAATTTTACCTTATGTTAATATGTAATGCTTATCCTAAAACATAATAAAGGGATTTAATTTATTAAGTTATTCCTTTGAAACCTTAGGGTTGTAAAACAATTTAAACCGTATTTAAGACTTAAGTTTATTGAAGTTTAGTATAAAAGGATTGTACATAGACTATGGGGGGAATGTGTGTAAAAAAATAAAACATTTAGGAAATTAAATGTAAGTAAGGATACATAAAAGGTTATACTAAACACCTTATTGTATAGGTAATAATAAAACATATAATATACCTTGTGAATACTAAATGTAAGATTAATTCGTTAAATCTAAGTTAACTATAGTATAGTTATTCAGGATGAGAAGCAATTTAACATCGTATGACAAGTTTATTAGATGGTTGTAGTTAAAAGTCATTCTGAACTAAAGATGAGATAATTGAGTTTAGCAGTTCAATTAAGTTATAATAAAACGCGTCTACAACACTACGATTCCAATATACAAGATGTAGATCTTAATTAAGTTAAGGGAAAGACTTAATCATAATGGGTTATCTCGTAGATATTGTTTAAATACATAATCTTTACATTGTGAGATAATAGTATAGTATTCTGAGATGAGTCCATCATAGGTCATAATACAATGTTTATTCTAAATTAAGAATAAAAGTATTGAGCTTAAGATTATTATTGAAATTCTTAGATTTAATTATATAATATAAACACATTTATGTTATAAAGGTCTCAAAAGTCTTGAATGTGAGGATTGTGGTTAAATATGAATAAAGTGGATAGGAGTGGACAGTTAGCAGGTGTTAATAAAATACGTTCCTTGATCCTACAACCTTGGGCTATACAACCTTCTAAAATAAGTCAAAGGTTATACATAACATTTAAGCGAGGGCTTATAAGATAATTGAGATTTGGAAATAAGAGAGAGAAATTTATTTAAGTTTAACTTAGGGTACATGTTATTGATAGTAAATTATCTTTAATATTCTTCAGAGTACTATTGATTGTTTGCGCAAGTTGACTAGAACTGCTACAGCGTTACCCAGGTACGATTTCTCGTACTCCGATATTTTTGCTGATTGACTTGTGGAATGTTTTGGAATACGCTGACTGAGCTTAAGAGAAATTTTTAAAAGGAAATGGGTGTGTGACTAACTCAGCTTGTGTGACTAACTGAGCCTTGAATGTGAAACTCACTTGGGTATTGGTTCCTTCTATTTGGTTGTTCCATTAGACATTGACTGCTTAGGGTTTACGCTTCTGCACTCTGTAGGACTGAGTGTTTTGGTATTGCTCTGGGTAGTTAGTGATCTGGTGGGAATTTGGAAAAGGTCAATTTTGGTAAATTCTTCTTTTGACTCTGGATATCGTTTCATCCATGAGCTGGTTCTTGAGGTTTCGACGTGCGCGCGTCTTCAATGGTAACAGCAGGGGGCTGTATATCGCTCGCCCATAGGGTCATTTATATTTGACAGCAGGGGGCTGTATATCCCTCGTCCACCAGGACATTTTTAATCTGACAGCAGGGGGCTGTATATCCCTCGCCCATACGGACATTTATATCTGGCGGTGGGGGCCATCTCTCCCAATTGGTTTTATTCCACTCTTGAGTTATTGGTTCTTGGATCTGTCTTTTCATTTCTAGTCCTTTGTGACAGTCTGTGTTATAACCCAAAGTTAGTGCAGAATTAATTTTGTGTAACGTTGTCTTAAGTGGCTTATTATGTGATTCAGGACATGGATGTCCTTTGCCTTGAAGAGGAGGGCGAGTTGGTCTTTCCGACTTTCTATTTTGGTAAGGGATTATCTCTTTGATTATTTGAGTTATTTTAATAACTCTCTAATCACGTTCCTCACCACGATCTATTTCTCAACCCTTATTCTCGATCAGTTCTCAAGACGTTGAGCCTCCCTTCTCCCTTCTCTCTCTTGTTCTTCAGAGCATCTCTCCTTACCTGCGTTTGCGTTTGGCTGATTCGTTCGTCTGTGCTGTGCTGTTGGTGGTTTCTGCATTTGCTTCGTCTTCTTCATTACAATCAGGTTTACGAATTGAATATGGTTAACACAATTCAGTTTGGGGTTTAGGTTTTGGAATTTTCCTCTTTCTAATTCCCTTCTCTGCAATCTGATTGTAATCAGTGAATTTCCCGGCGTTCTCTGTCGATCTCTGCCTGCTGTTGGCGTGCTCTGGGAATCCGTAGACAGTTTCAGGTGAGGGTTCAATTCTGTTCTGCGTTCCAGTTTCAGCATTGCTGTTGTTATCGGTTTATGATTGAGAGCGTCTTCTGTGCGTTGTGCTCAGTAGTTCAGTGGCTGTTTGGATTGCATTTTGGGTCTGTGTTGCTGCTGTGTCGGTGTTGGTCGTCTGCTGTTCAGATTCGAAGAGACTTCTCTGCTGAATTGAGGTAGGTGGCTGATGGATTCGATTAGTGTGTTCGGCCTTGGGGAGTTTCGTTCCGGTTCTGAATTCGGATTGCGTTCTGTCTTGGATTGTGATTGTGAACTGTCTGTTTAACGTCGTTTTAATGCCTACAAACCCCTAAGGTTGTTTTCTGAAAACTTATAATGTTTTGACATTGTTTTGATGCCTCTGTCTGTGTAAAAATCGCTTCTATCTTCTGAGTTTTTCGGCATGTCCGAACTTCGGTCCGACCTTGGAAGTTCGGACATGCCCTTCTGCGCTTTAATTCTCTGAAGTTTTCGCTGTGTCCGAACTTCCGTCCGAGCTTTGAAGTTCGGACACAGCCTTCTGTATTCTCTGATTTTGCCTCGACTTGTGTCCGAACATTGATGTCCGGACACAAGTTCGGACTTTGCACGTGTCTGATTTCCGAAGAACGTCCGAACATCTGTCCGACCTTTGATGTTCAGACACCTCTGTCTCTACTACTGTTTTAATGTTCGACCTGTGTCCGAACTTCGTAGTTCGGACACATGTCCGGACATCTGTCTGTTTTCGACTTCTGAGTCTCGACCTGTGTCCAACATTGATGTCCGGACACAAGTTCGGACATGGTACTGTTTTGACCATAACTTGCTCGTTTGAGCTCTATTTTGACTTCCGTTTGCGGGGTTGGATTCCCCTTCTGATTTCCAAGCCATCTATGTGCTTTCTGGTGCCTTTGGTGCCCATATGCTTATCTGTATTTAAGCTTCTGTTTTGGGACCTAGTTATCTCTGTGTCTGAGCCTTTGGATGGCGGGTTTCGCTGTCTCGTAGCGCGCTATGTAGGATCCTTCTGTTTCACGGGTGATGTTCCCCGTTCTGTTCACAGGTGTCCCACCTGTTCTGTTTATGAGTGAGGTTTCCTCGTTCTGTTCACGAGCTGGTTGCTCGTTCTGTCTGTATGCTGTGATCGCTAGTGTCCCACTCTGTTTTCTGCTTCCGTCTGCTTCTGACTCTGTTTAGTCCTCTATTGTATGGACTTCTGTTCTGTTTTCTGACATGCTTATGGATTCCTTGCGACTCCTTCTGATTTGACATTATTCTATAAAATGTTTTGAGCATGCTGGTTGATGAAGTTTGTCATCTACTGGGCATAGTTGTGTGCTCATTCCCCTACTTTATATAATATTGCAGATTGATCAGCGAGGGTCACTTTGCAGTTCTGGAGTTTAGTCCGTTTTGTTGTTTAGATTCTTTTGGAGACTTTGTATTTGAATTTGAGCCTTTGGGGCCTCTTCAGTTAGCTCTTGCTTTTGATATTCGTTTTGGTGGGTTCTGTTATTACTTTGGGGTGTTACGACATCATTTTGGTTTCTACTTTATTCAAGTATTCATTTGGGCCTTATTTGGTTATCTGTTAAGTCTGTTTATTAGAGCATTGCGTTATTATGTAATAATACACGGCGTGTAATACCCCTAACTCCTAGGCCAGTGTTTGGGGGTGTTACATTTAGTGGTATCAGAGCTCTGGGTTCTAATCTGCTGGGATTTTAAGTTAGCCAGTCAGTCAGAAATGTCAGTGTTAGTGTCTGAGTCTAACTGCCTGTTGTTGGCCTTTCAGAATGCCGCCAAGAAGAGCAACGAACCCTCCAGGAAATGTGGCTGATGTTGTTCAGCAGTTCATGACGCAGCTCATGCAGACCATGGCTGCAGGGGGTGGTCCAGCTGGAGGAGGACCAGCTGGCGGAGCAGGCCCAGCTGGGGCGGATGCTGGAGGGAGAAATGTGAAGGTGCTTCAGGAGTTCATGAAGCTGAAGCCGCCGTCGTTCGATGGGGCAGGAGACCCCCAGAAGGCCAGTCATTGGTTGACTGAGGTCGTGGATTTGCTGCGTGTGATGGGCTCTGAGGAGGAGCAGAAGGTGGACTTCGCCACCTTTCTTTTCAAGGCCGAAGCCAAGGAGTGGTGGAGGTCAGTGATGGGCAGATTCCCACAGCCTTGGACATGGGAGCAGTTCACTGGGGAGTTCAATAAGCAGTTCTACCCCGATGTGTATAAGGACCAGCACATTCTGGAGTATAATAGGCTTCGCCAGGGCGCGATATGAGTGTGGAGGAGTACGTCAGGAAGTTCATCAGCCTGTCGAAGTTTGCACCTGAGCCTAACGAGCTTAGGAAGGCCAGGAAGTTTGAGAGTGGCCTGAGGCCTGATATCCGTTTTGCTGTGACGCCTCTGCGTCACAAGACCTTCAGGGACGTAGCTGATGTCGCCCTGTTGGTAGAGGCTGACTTGAGAGGTCGCCATTCTGGAGGGAAGGACCAGAAGAGGAAGCAGAGGTCCGACGAGAGCGACAGGAGGGATCAGTCTGCTTCTCAGAAGAAGCAGTCTACTGGAGACCGAGCTGGAGACCGCTCTGGGGACCGTTCGCGAGATAGAGGTGGTTCGTCTTCGTCAGCTCCTGCTCCGAAGTGCCAGATCTGTGGCAAGTTTCACAGAGGTCAGGACTGCTATAGGAAGTCTGGAGCCTGCTTCAAGTGTGGGTCCATGGGGCATAGGATAGCTGACTGCCCTCAGGCCGAGAGGAGCAGGGGTAGCTCGGGAGGTAGAGCTGGTGAGTCTGCTTCAGGGTCCAGAGATCGAGACCGGGCTAAGCAGAAGAAGCCCCAGGGCCAGGCCAGAGTGTACACGATGGCTGGAGAGAGAGACCGATCGACTGACAGAGTTGTCACAGGTATTCTCCAGCTGTCTTCTCGTTCTGTTTTCTGCTTGTTTGACTATGGAGCCCCCACTCTTTTATTTCTGCTGAGTTAGTGGGTGAGCTCGGTTTGCCTGTTGTGCCTCTGGGTGTTGAGCTGTGTGTGCATAGTCCATTAGTTAGAGACTCTTCTATGCTTTTGAACTCTGTTTATAAAGATAGTCCTGTGTTAGTCAGAGATAGGACTCTGTTGCTAACATCATCCCGATGGAGATGACTACTTTTGATGTGATTTTGGGCATGGATTGGCTTGCTGCGCACCATGCCCACATTGATTGTGCTGCTTCGAGAGTGACCTTTGAGGAGCCTGGTCAGCCCCGCCTAGTTGTAGCAGGGAATGGACTCCCGTGCTCGCCGCCAGTGATATCAGCCATGCAGGCGTTTTGTTTCCTAAGGAAAGGATGCCAGGGATATATCTGTGCTACATCCCTGAGGTTCACAAGGATGCGAAGTTGGAGGACATTCCAGTAGTCAGAGACTTCCCAGATGTGTTCCAGGATGATGTACCTGGGCTTCCCCTGTCAGAGAGGTGGAGTTCTCGATCGAGCTCGCACCTGAGACTCAGCCCATTTCTAAGGCCCCATACCGCATGTCGCCTGCTGAGCTCAAGGAGTTGAAGGTCCAGTTGCAGGAGCTGCTGGATAAGGGCTTCATTCGCCTAGTGTGTCGCCTTGGGGAGCGCCAGTGTTATTCGTTAAGAAGAAGGATGGTAGCATGCGCTTGTGCATTGACTACAAGGAGCTCAACAAGGTTACCATTAAGAATAGGTATCCTCTCTCTCGCATTGATGACTTGTTCGACCAGTTAGCAGGAGCCAAAGTGTTTTCGAAGATCGACCTGAGGTCCGGTTATCATCAGCTGAGGTAAGGCAGACGATGTGCCTAAGTCTGCTTCAGGACTTGTTATGGACACTACAAGTTCCTAGTGAAGCCATTCGATCTGACGAATGTGCCTTCTGTATTTATGGACATGATGAACCGGGTGTTCAAGCCGTTCTTGGACCAGTTCGTTGTAGTTTTCATTGATGACATCTTGGTGTATTCCAAGAGTGCTGAGGAGCACGAGGAGCATTTGAGGACTGTTCTCCAGACTCTGAGGAGGAGCTGTACGCGAAGCTGAAGAAGTGTGAGTTCTGGCTGGATCAGGTGGTGTTTTTGGGACATGTAGTCTCTAAGGATGGTATCTCTGTAGACGTTGTAAAGTGAGTGGTTAAACTGGTGTAAAATTAAAAGAAAAGAAATTAAAACTCAAATTAAACGTCGGGCTGCAAACAAATCCCGGTCGCAGTAGTATAGTGAAAAGTAAGCAACCGGATGTCGAACTGTGGGACTAATATACATATAATAGTACCTAAGCGTGTCACAAAAGGGGGGTGGATTAATTGACTTGTAAATGAAATAAAAAGGACAGATAAAATAAACTAAGTTAATAGATAAATAAAATGGAACTCTGGGTCAGGTTAATATAATCTGCATAATTAAGCTATCTCTACTGGTTTAATAATTTGGCAAGGTTCCTGTAATTATCTTAAGGACTAAGTCATAGCCTCATAAGAACTCGTTCACCTGTAATGCAAGGATCTAATCAAGGTTCAAGCAAAAGCCTGCGAACGGCAGAGGAGTATTGAGGAATTACATTTGCAACTGAATACTAACTTATTAAATCATAACAAGTTTCCTCCAGTTTTACGTCTTAATTAACCTATCTATTTATCACCGTCTGATCAAAATAGACTTAGGAAAGCAATTTAATAAACTCATGACATTTATTAAAAAGGTGCGAGATAACCTTTAAAACGTAACAAACTATATATATTTAAACCAGTAAAAATAATGCATAATTAATACAAACACATAATAACCATTCCCAGAGTATACGTAAACTAGCCTAACATATTAAATAGATAGACAGAGATAAGAGTAATAGAAATCATCCGTAATCACTCCGGCTCACTCTGTTATTTTGTATACGTAGGGCTAGAGGTGAATTTTGTGGAATGAAGAGAAAATAAAATGGAGAAGACGGGAGAATGGGATAATGGATTGATTGGAATACGGTAGTGTTTCTCGTGGAAGGGGCTTGTTATTTTTGAGCAGAAGCTCGTGGCTTTTATAGAAGAAAAGAAGAGGCAGCAGATAAGGAACGCGTGAGGAATTGATTGAGGCGGCAGATTGATTTCACTGATTGCTCATTTATTGCAGGGGACAGACAGCTGAACACAGGCGTGAATTAAGGTAGGCGCAGACAGTGGACGAGTGGGCGAGTTGCAGACAGTCGGTGAAGACGACGGGCGAAGAAGAAACTGGTCGCGACTGATAATTAGTCACAACCGCCTCATTGACCGCCAGATAACAGGTGGTTGTATATTTGTCTCGTCCGCCTCGTATTGAGCGGACACCTTGTGTCCTGTCCGCCAGTTAATGGGCGGTTGCCCTCTCTTGTCCGCCTGCTTAGGGGCGGTTGCCCCTGTCTCTCGTCCGCCACTTCTTGGGCGGTTGCATCCTCTCAGGTCCGCCTCTTCTTGGGCGGTTGCAAGGTATACACGTCCGCCTCGGTTGTAGCTTGTGGTCGTGACTTAATCTCTTCTAACTTCGACCGGCTCTAGCTTCTTTGTTTGGACTCCGTTTTCTGAGCCGTTTGCGTCTATGTGTTCGTCTCTTCGTCTACTTTACTTCAGCTTGGTTTTCCTCATGTTAAACCAATAAATTTGTGAGATAATAAATAAAACATAAACTAGAGGAAAACTAACCGAAGTGGAGAAATGAGCAAGAAAAGTGTTAATATTATATATGAAATACACCTATAAATCATGCTCATTTGGACACTTATCACACCCCCACACTTATCTTTTTGCTTGTCCTCAAGCAAAACCACGTACCCAAGTAGGGAATGCTCAATACTAACAAATATTATTATGAAGGGTAGGATAAACATGATCTTTTTAACTTATTGAGGAGTGTGAAAAATTAACTGCTGGTGGCATAGGTGTGCTCAGGGTGAAAATAAAATATAGAGTTTCGGGGTATGATCTAAGGTACTTCAATGTCTCTTTTGTTTAGGTGACTGAGAACTTTTACCATTGCCAACTCTCTCAAGAATGGGCATTGAGGAGAAAACAAAAGGAAAAATAGATTTATGCATTTGTTTCACTTTTGCATAAGAGATGAGAAAATATAGGCATCACGCCTTTGTATTTAAGAACACTCAACTCTCTTATGTTGGTTACCAATGGCGTCTCGCAAGTCTTTATTTATTTTTTATTCTTTCTTCCTTTTTTTTAACAGAGAGTACCCCTTAGCAATCCCTAAGAGAGAAGACAGAAAGAAACTCTGAGCAATAAAATCCAACCATTTGCAGATTATTTGGTCACACCGCTATAAAAATGCTCCTCAAAAGTAATCAAAATTTTAAAATTTGTACCAATTATCCCACAATTCATAACAATATTTATTCTTAAAGAGAACAACCCATATATAAAGGGTCCATAATATTTGAATTGGACAAACGCAAGATAAGCAGAGAGATTAAACATTTAAGCACAAAATGTCACCGAAAAGGGCACACTCCCCCACACTTAAATTGAACAATGTCCTCATTGTTCACCAGAAAAACAAGGGAAGGTTTCAGAAGACCTTTTCGGTAAGTAGATAAATAGAGATAACACAAAGGTCACAAATAATCATTTAAGCACATAAACGCTCCTCTGCAGTTTTATTTAAATAAAGCATAATTAAAGAACTGGTACTCCCCTGATATTATTTTGCTATTTGTTAAAGGAGCTCCCCCACACTTGAGCTTCAGCCTCAAGTAGCGTAGCTTGGTTGCGGTGTCCACATGGAGGTGCACCTGCATAAGACACTAGAAGCATCCATACTAAAAACGGGGTTAAAAGTTAGCAAAAATAAATTTAAAGAGAACCTGAAAATTAAAAGAGCCATAAACGCAAATAAAATAAAAGTAAACCCGGGTTTGCCTCCCGGGAGCTGCCCTTATTTAACGTCTTTGGCTAGACGCCTGCTTCGTTATCCTGGATCAAAACAAAACGTTACCTCGGCATATAAAATAAGAAAATTAATACTCCACAAAATCTGATGTTTGAGGAGGTATTGCCGGGAACGTAGTTCTAACAGAAGACCCGGTGGTGGTGATTTTTCGTCCTCAAATTGGAGGATGTAAACATCATCCTCTTGTAGGTGAGGCTCGTAGAAAGAACGCTCATTATCATCTTCAGAGAAAGTTAATTCTTTGAAAGTGATAGTGGCGTTGTTTTGTTGGATATATTGGCGGGAGGTGGTGGCAGTTCCTTCTCTTCATTTTCGAGGATATACTGTCTTATCATTGTCTGGGTATTATTATAGAGAAGGATGGAAATAGCGGTAATTGATTTTAGAGGAGGGATCTCCATGAATGGCTCGTCTGTAGTGGGGTGTTCTACCTCTTGAACTGTTTCGCTCTTTGATTGCTCCAGTAGTTGAGCGATTCTCTCCAGGTAGTCTGGTTGATCTTCTAACCAGAGTTGCTCTTGGACTATGAGACAATCCTCAAAATCATGAGCTCCCCCATATACGGAGCTGTATAAATCCTGCCAAAATTCAAACGCTTCTTTCATTTGCCGTGTACAGATATTATATTTTTTTTTTTGTATATAAAATGAAACTACTGAAACAGATTAGAAAATAAAATGATTAGAAACAAACATAATAATAATATAAACAAAATATAAAAGATAATAATATAAACAACAAACAAAAATAATATAGACAAAATATTCTAATATAAAAGTGAATAATCCGGGGCTTAGGGACTAGAATAAACTAGTCCCCGCAACGGCGCCATTTTGCAGACGTTGTAAAGTGAGTGGTTAAACTGGTGTAAAATTAAAAGAAAAGAAATTAAAACTCAAATTAAACGTCGGGCTGCAAACAAATCCCGGTCGCAGTAGTATAGTGAAATGTAAGCAACCGGATGTCGAACCGTGGGACTAATATACATATAATAGTACCTAAGCGTGTCACAAAAGGGGGTGGATTAATTGACTTGTAAATGAATAAAAAGGACAGATAAAATAAACTAAGTTAATAGATAAATAAAATGGAACTCTGGGTCAGGTTAATATAATCTGCATAATTAAGCTATCTCTACTGGTTTAATAATTTGGCAAGGTTCCTGTAATTATCTTAAGGACTAAGTCATAGCCTCATAAGAACTCGTTCACCTGTAATGCAAGGTTCTAATCAAGGTTCAAGCAAAAGCCTGCGAACGGCAGAGGAGTATTGAGGAATTACATTTGCAACTGAATACTAACTTATTAAATCATAACAAGTTTCCTCCAGTTTTACGTCTTAATTAACCTATCTATTTATCACCGGTCTGATCAAAATAGACTTAGGAAAGCAATTTAATAAACTCATGACATTTATTAAAAAGGTGCGAGATAACCTTTAAAACATAACAAACTATATATAATTAAAACCAGTAAAAATAATGCATAATTAATACAAACACATAATAACCATTCCCAGAGTATACGTAAACTAGCCTAACATATTAAATAGATAGACAGAGATAAGAGTAATAGAAATCATCCGTAATCACTCCGGCTCACTCTGCTATTTTGTATACGTAGGGCTAGAGGTGAATTTTGTGGAATGAAGAGAAATAAAATGGAGAAGACGGGAGAATGGGATAATGGATTGATTGGAATACGGTAGTGTTTCTCGTGGAAGGGGCTTGTTATTTTTGAGCAGAAGCTCGTGGCTTTTATAGAAGAAAAGAAGAGGCAGCAGATAAGGAACGCGTGAGGAATTGATTGAGGCGGCAGATTGATTTCACTGATTGCTCATTTATTGCAGGGGACAGACAGCTGAACACAGGCGTGAATTAAGGTAGGCGCAGACAGTGGACGAGTGGGCGAGTTGCAGACAGTCGGTGAAGACGACGGGCGAAGAAGAAACTGGTCGCGACTGATAATTAGTCACAACCGCCTCATTGACCGCCAGATAACAGGCGGTTGTATATTTGTCTCGTCCGCCTCGTATTGAGCGGACACCTTGTGTCCTGTCCGCCAGTTAATGGGCGGTTGCCCTCTCTTGTCCGCCTGCTTAGGGGCGGTTGCCCCTGTCTCTCGTCCGCCACTTCTTGGGCGGTTGCATCCTCTCAGGTTCGCCTCTTCTTGGGCGGTTGCAAGGTATACACGTCCGCCTCGGTTGTAGCTTGTGGTCGTGACTTAATCTCTTCTAACTTCGACCGGCTCTAGCTTCTTTGTTTGGACTCCGTTTTCTGAGCCGTTTGCGTCTATGTGTTCGTCTCTTCGTCTACTTTACTTCCAGCTTGGTTTTCCTCATGTTAAACCAATAAATTTGTGAGATAATAAATAAAACATAAACTAGAGGAAAACTAACCGAAGTGGAGAAATGAGCAAGAAAAGTGTTAATATTATATATGAAATACACCTATAAATCATGCTCATTTGGACACTTATCAATCTCCGTGGATCCGGAGAAGATTAGAGCTATTACTGAGTGGGCCAGGCCTACTAATGTTGGAGAGATTCGTAGCTTCCTTGGATTAGCGGGCTACTATCGTAAGTTTGTGGAGGGCTTCTCCAAGCTCGTGATCCCTTTGACTCGTCTGCTGCAGAAGGATGTGAAGTTCGAGTGGAGTGAGGCATATGAGCTGTGTTTTCAGGAGCTGCAGAAGAGGTTGACGTCTGCGCCGATTCTAACTCTTCCAGAGGGTAATGAGGGTCTGGAGGTTTTCTGTGATGCGTCCTATAAGGGACTTGGGTGTGTGCTGATGCAGCATGGGAAGGTAGTAGCATATGGCTCTCGTCAGTTGAAGCCATATGAGAAGAACTATCCGACCCACGACCTGGAGTTAGCTGTTGTGGTGTTTGCGTTGAAGATTTGGAGGCACTACCTCTATGGAGCTGCGTGCAAGGTGTATACGGACCATAAGAGCCTCAAGTATCTGTTCACTCAGAAGGAGTTGAACTTGAGGCAGAGGAGGTGGCTGGAGTTGCTGCACGATTACGATCTGGAGATCCTCTACCATCCTGGTAGGGCGAATGTGGTTGCTGATGCGCTCAGTAGGAGGGGTCCGTCTGGGACCGTTTGTGCTTTGTCTGGTGTGCAGAGGTCTGCTCTCGAGTTACAGCGTATGGGAGTCTTGGTCGTCCATCCAGAGAGGTCTGGGATGTTGGCAGCGTTGCAGATTCAGCCTACCTTGATCGACTGGATCAAGGCCAGTCAGGAGCTCGATGTCAGTTTGAGTAAGATCAGAGAGAGTTTTGTCTGCTGGTCAGGAGTCCGAGTTCAGAGTTTCAGAGGATGGCTGCCTGAGGTTCGGAGGCCGTGTCTATGTGCCTGCAGATGACGCCTTGAGGTGGGAGATTATGCAGGAGGCTCATGGAGCCCCGTACTCGGTACACCCAGGAGGTGTGAAGATGTACCGGGACCTACGTGAGACATTCTGGTAGAGTAATATGAAGAGGGACATCTCCGACTTTGTATCCAGATGTAAGACCTGTCAGCAGGTCAAGGCAGAGCATCAGAGACCAGCTGGTTTGCTTCAGCCTCTTCCCGTTCCGGAGTGGAAGTGGGAGAGCGTTGGTATGGACTTCGTCATGGGGCTGCCTAAGACTCAGAGGGGCTTCGATGCAGTTTGGGTTATCGTGGACCGGCTCACAAAGAGCGCCCACTTCCTGCCTGTCAGGAAGACCTTCAGTTTGCATCGCTTGGCTCAGCTATATATGGATGAGATAGTGTGTCTGCATGGAGTTCCTGCTTCTATTGTGTCTGACCGAGATCCGAGTTCGTGTCCAGATTCTGGCAGAGTTTGCATCAGGATTTGGGGACGAAGTTGTCGTTCAGCTCAGCGTACCATCCTCAGTCAGATGGTCAGACAGAGAGGACGAATCAGGTCCTTGAGGACATGCTCAGAGCATGTGTGCTTGACTTCGGGGGCAGCTGGGATCAGCACGTTACCTTGATAGAGTTTGCATACAATAATAGCTTCCAGACTAGTATCGGGATGGCCCCGTTTGAGGCTTTGTATGGTAGGAGGTGCAGATCACCCATCTGTTGGGATGATCTGAAGGAGAGAGCAGTTGTTGGGCCGGACCGTGACTTGGTTGAGGATGTTGTAGCTAAGATTCAGTCTATCAGAGAGCGCTTGCTTGTGGCTCAGAGTCGTCAGAAGAGCTATGCCGATCAGAGGAGACGACCTTTGGAGTTTGAGGTGGGCGATCATGTGTATTTGAAGGTGTCTCCAGTTTGAGGAGTTGTTCGGTTTGGGAAGAGAGGCAAGCTTAGCCCTCGTTTTGTGGGTCCTTTTGAGATCCTAGAGAGGATCGGACCGGTTGCCTATCGTTTGGCTCTACCTCCATCTTTAGCAGCAGTGCACAGTGTCTTTCATGTGTCTATGCTGAGGAAGTATATTCCGGACCCGTCGCATGTGATTGACTTCAGTCCGCTTCAGTTGAGAGAGGACTTCACGTTCGAGGCAGTTCCTTCGAGGATCTTAGCTCGGGATGTCCGCAAGCTCAGGAGTAAGACCATGCCCTTGGTGAAGGTACAGTGGTTGGGTCAGTCCGAGGAGGAGGTGACCTGGGAGGTCGAAAGCGATGTGCGCTCTAAGTTTCCCGCCCTCTTCGAGCAGTAGGTATGTTTAATTTCGAGGACGAAATTCTTTTAAGGGGGAGGTGATGTTATAACCCAAAGTTAGTGCAGAATTAATTTTGTGTAACGTTGTCTTAAGTGGCTTATTATGTGATTCAGGACATGGATGTCTTTTGCCTTGAAGAGGAGGGCGAGTTGGTCTTTCCGCCTTTCTATTTGGTAAGGGATTATCTCTTTGATTATTTGAGTTATTTTAATAACTCTCTAATCACGTTCCTCACCATGATCTATTTCTCAACCCTTATTCTCGATCAGTTCTCAAGACGTTGAGCCTCCCTTCTCCCTTCTCTCTCTTGTTCTTCAGAGCATCTCTCCTTACCTGCGTTTGCGTTTGGCTGATTCGTTCGTCTGTGCTGTGCTGTTGGTGGTTTCTGCATTTGCTTCGTCTTCTTCATTACAATCAGGTTTGCGAATTGAATATGGTTAACACAATTCAGTTTGGGGTTTAGGTTTTGGAATTTTCCTCTTTCTAATTCCCTTCTCTGCAATCTGATTGTAATCAGTGAATTTCCCGGCGTTCTCTGTCGATCTCTGCCTGCTGTTGGCGTGCTCTGCGAATCCGTAGACAGTTTCAGGTGAGGGTTCAATTCTGTTATGCGTTCCAGTTTCAGCATTGCTGTTGTTATCGGTTTCTGATTGAGAGCGTCTTCTCTGCGTTGTGCTCAGTAGTTCAGTGGCTGTTTGTTTGCATTTTGGGTCTGTGTTGCTGTTGTGTCGGTGTTGGTCGTCTGCTGTTCAGATTCGAAGAGACTTCTCTGCTGAATTGAGGTAGGTGGCTGATGGATTCGATTAGTGTGTTCGGCCTTGGGGAGTTTCATTCCGGTTCTGAATTCGGATTGCGTTCTGTCTTGGATTGTGATTGTGAACTGTCTGTTTAACGTCGTTTTAATGCCTACAAACCCCCAAGGTTGTTTTCTGAAACTTATAATGTTTTGACATTGTTTTGATGCTCTGTCTGTGTAAAAATCGCTTCTGTCTTCTGAGTTTTTCGGCATGTCCGAACTTCGGTCCGACCTTGGAAGTTCGGACATGCCCTTCTGCGCTTTAATTCTCTAAGTTTTCGCTGTGTCCGAACTTCCGTCCGAGCTTTGAAGTTCGGACACAGCCTTCTGTATTCTCTGATTTTGCCTCGACTTGTGTCTGAACATTGATGTCCGGACACAAGTTCGGACTTTGCGCGTGTCTGATTTCCAAAGAACGTCCGAACATCTGTCCGACCTTTGATGTTCGGACACCTCTGTCTCTACTACTGTTTTAATGTTCGACCTGTGTCCGAACTTTGTAGTTCGGACACATGTTGGACATCTGTCTGTTTTCGACTTCTGAGTCTCGACCTGTGTCCGAACATTGATGTCCGGACACAAGTTTGGACATGGTACTGTTTTGACCATAACTTGCTCGTTTGAGCTCTATTTTGACTTCCGTTTGCGGGGTTGGATTCCCCTTCTGATTTCCAAGCCATCTATGTGCTTTCTGGTGCCTTTGGTGCACATATGCTTATCTGTATTTAAGCTTCTGTTTTGGGACCTAGTTATCTCTGTGTCTGAGCCTTTGGATGGCGGGTTTCGCTGTCTCGTAGCGCGCTATGTAGGATCCTTCTGTTTCACGGGTGATGTTCCCCGTTCTGTTCACAGGTGTCCCACCTGTGCTGTTTACGAGTGAGGTTTCCTCGTTCTGTTCACGAGCTGGTTGCTCGTTCTGTCTGTATGCTGTGATCGCTAGTGTCCCACTCTGTTTTCTGCTTCCGTCTGCTTCTGACTCTGTTTAGTCCTCTATTGTATGGACTTTGTTCTGTTTTCTGACATGCTTATGGATTCCTTGCGGCTCCTTCTGATTTGACATTATTCTATAAAATGTTTTGAGCATGCTGGTTGATGAAGTTTGTCATCTACTGGGCATAGTTGTGTGCTCATTCCCCTACTTTATCTAATATTACAGATTGATTAGCGAGGGTCACTTTGCAGTACTGGAGTTTAGTCCGTTTTGTTGTTTAGATTCTTTTGGAGACTTTGTATTTGAATTTGAGCCTTTGGGGCCTCTTCAGTTAGCTCTTGCTTTTGATATTCGTTTTGATGGGTTCTGTTATTACTTTGGGATGTTACGACATCATTTTGGTTTCTACTTTATTCAAGTATTCATTTGGGCCTTATTTGGTTATCTGTTAAGTCTGTTTATTAGAGCCTTGCGTTATTATGTAATAATACGCGGCGTGTAATACCCCTAACTCCTAGGCCAGTGTTTGGGGTGTTACAGTCTGAGTCTTTCTACTCCTAACGGGAATTGGGTTTAAAGTGCCTTGTTTCCCTTTTTACTTTCAAGAGTTTAATTTCAAGTTACTGTTTATTTTGAAGAGTTATGTTTTAAAGATTGCTTTGGAGAATTGTACTAGTTCCATTCCAGGGAACTGACTCACCCCTCCCGGGGTGGGCTGCTTGGTTTCATCTTGTA